>JAKLTH010000061.1:947500-949820 GCA_025175895.1 Wurfbainia villosa | reverse complement strand
AAACCCTAAAACCCCAAACCCTAAACCCTAAACCCTAAACCCTAAACCCTAAACCCTAAACCCTAAACCCTAAACCCTAAACCCTAAACCCTAAACCCTAAAACCCTAAACCCTAAACCCTAAACCCTAAACCCTAAACCCTAAACCCTAAACCCTAAACCCTAAACCCAAAACCCTAAAACCCTAAACCCTAAACCCTAAACCCTAAACCCTAAACCCTAAACCCTAAACCCTAAACCCTAAACCCTAAACCCTAAACCCTAAACCCTAAAACCCTAAACCCTAAACCCTAAACCCTAAACCCTAAACCCTAAACCCTAAACCCTAAACCCTAAACCCTAAACCCTAAAACCCTAAACCCTAAACCCTAAACCCTAAACCCTAAACCCTAAACCCTAAAACCCTAAACCCTAAAACCCTAAACCCTAAACCCTAAACCATAAACCCTAAACCCTAAACCCTAAACCCTAAACCCTAAACCCTAAAACCCTAAACCCTAAAACCCTAAACCCTAAACCCTAAACCCTAAACCCTAAACCCTAAACCCTAAACCCTAAACCCTAAACCCTAAAACCCTAAACCCTAAACCCTAAAACCCTAAACCCTAAACCCTAAACCCTAAACCCTAAACCCTAAACCCTAAACCCTAAACCCTAAACCCTAAACCCTAAACCCTAAACCCTAAACCCTAAACCCTAAAACCCTAAAACCCTAAACCCTAAACCCTAAACCCTAAACCCTAAACCCTAAACCCTAAAACCCTAAACCCTAAACCCTAAAACCCTAAACCCTAAACCCTAAACCCTAAAACCCTAAACCCTAAACCCTAAACCCTAAACCCTAAACCCTAAACCCTAAACCCTAAACCCTAAACCCTAAACCCTAAACCCTAAACCCTAAACCCTAAACCCTAAACCCTAAACCCTAAACCCTAAACCCTAAACCCTAAACCCTAAACCCTAAACCCTAAACCCTAAACCCTAAACCCTAAAACCCTAAACCCTAAACCCTAAACCCTAAACCCTAAACCCTAAAACCCTAAACCCTAAACCCTAAACCCTAAACCCTAAACCCTAAACCCTAAACCCTAAACCCTAAACCCTAAACCCTAAACCCTAAACCCTAAACCCTAAACCCTTAAACCCTAAAACCCTAAACCCTAAACCCTAAACCCTAAACCCTAAACCCTAAACCCTAAACCCTAAACCCTAAACCCTAAACCCTAAACCCTAAACCCTAAACCCTAAACCCTAAACCCTAAACCCTAAACCCTAAACCCTAAACCCTAAACCCTAAAACCCTAAACCCTAAACCCTAAACCCTAAACCCTAAACCCTAAACCCTAAACCCTAAACCCTAAACCCTAAACCCTAAACCCTAAACCCTAAACCCTAAACCCTAAAACCCTAAACCCTAAACCCTAAAACCCTAAACCCTAAACCCTAAACCCTAAACCCTAAACCCTAAACCCTAAAACCCTAAACCCTAAACCCTAAACCCTAAACCCTAAACCCTAAACCCTAAACCCTAAACCCTAAACCCTAAACCCTAAACCCTAAACCCTAAACCCTAAACCCTAAACCCTAAACCCTAAACCCTAAACCCTAAACCCTAAACCCTAAACCCTAAACCCTAAACCCTAAACCCTAAACCCTAAACCCTAAACCCTAAACCCTAAACCCTAAACCCTAAACCCTAAACCCTAAACCCTAAACCTTAAACCCTAAACCCTAAACCCTAAACCCTAAACCCTAAACCCTAAACCCTAAACCCTAAACCCTAAACCCTAAACCCTAAACCCTAAACCCTAAACCCTAAACCCTAAAACCCTAAAACCCTAAACCCTAAAACCCTAAACCCTAAACCCTAAACCCTAAACCCTAAACCCTAAACCCTAAACCCTAAACCCTAAACCCTAAACCCTAAACCCTAAACCCTAAACCCTAAACCCTAAACCCTAAACCCTAAACCCTAAACCCTAAACCCTAAACCCTAAACCCTAAACCCTAAACCCTAAACCCTAAACCCTAAACCCTAAACCCTAAACCCTAAACCCTAAACCCTAAACCCTAAACCCTAAACCCTAAACCCTAAACCCTAAACCCTAAACCCTAAAACCCTAAACCCTAAACCCTAAACCCTAAACCCTAAACCCTAAACCCTAAACCCTAAACCCTAAACCCTAAAACCCTAAACCCTAAACCCTAAACCCTAAACCCTAAACCCTAAACCCTAAACCCTAAACCCTAAACCCTAAACCCTAAACCCTAAAACCCTAAACCCTAAACCCTAAACCCTAAACCCTAAACCCTAAACCCTA
>JAKLTH010000061.1:600000-942500 GCA_025175895.1 Wurfbainia villosa | reverse complement strand
GCTTGATAGGAAGATTGCTTTCCTGCTTGAGAGGATCTGAATGAGCCTTGTACCTATTATGATAGTGAATATAACAGTATAAGTCATGCTTTGATCTTCTTTGAAATGACCACCACTGTCACCTGTGATACTAATTCCAAAAAGATCCTAATGCATATGTTTGAGAGAGAGGTGCAAGAAATGAAGATAAGAAGCAACTTGTTGACAAAGCATCTAACATATGAACAAAGTAGACTTGCAAAATAGAGATAATATCAATTGCTAAATGGGAGCTGATTCTACATCAATAAAAAAACATCCATCCTATTTGGTTACATGCAATTAGGGATCTTTGTTAGCTCATGAAGACATTTTGCTAATCCCAAAGTATGGCTTCAAGAGAACATAGATCTCTATCAAGGTTATTACATAAAAGACCTCGGATAATGAAAATATTGCAATCGTGCATAGAACATGATGAAAGACCTAGATAAAATGTCAATCGTGCGATCATAGTTCAATGTATCGCATCACTCTAAGGTAAAGCACAAGGAATAACATATTAAACACTTTTAATTTATCAAGGATGTAAAAATTTTCTACAATACAATTTAATGATGATGGTAACATAAACACGCTTCAAAATCATCTAAATGAATATAACCAGTAGAAGCAACACCAAAAAATCCACCTAGCATTCAGAAAATTCGGGCATTTATATTATAATCCAGTTGATTATTGTAGAAAGTAAACATTGCCAACATAGACCTCATTTGATAGCTTCATAAGTGAAAGATTGTGTTTCTGACAATTCATACAAACCATCAGGGCCTTGATTAGCCCTCTGTTCATCCACAAACTTGAGCAATCAGCTCGAATGGAAGAGTTCCAAATCGGCAAGATGTTGTATATATTTGTTAACCATCAAACATACCAATAGTTGTGAAACTCAAAGGAAAGAAATGAAATCAAATAGCATGTGCTTTATATGATGGCAGGAAAGCTAAAAGCAGTTATAATGTCAATAAAAAAACCTAACAAATCAACAAATAAATCTAACTAATTCAGAGACTTGAAATACATATTTTTACCTTTAATCTAGTTAATTATGAAGACAGCTAAAAAGAAATTCTGACATCCCTAGCTACTTGAATTGCCATTACCTAGTTAACTGACTGTTTGGTATCAGTTAAATCTATGCAGTTATTATATTATGATCAATTTAGTGAAACTATATGGATCGTAGTTGGCTGTGGAGTTATTTAACACCAAGGAAAAAAGGGGAATTATTCCTAATAGGATGCTCTAGGTAGCCTCCTACCCTTCTAACTATCTATGTATTATAAATCAACAAAGATATTTTACACATGCATTCTTGTGTGTGTGTGTATTCATGTTGGTGCATAACGATGCTCCCCACAAGTTAGTTCGGATATATTGTAGAACCTCAACTTTTACAAATGTATTAACTTTAGGCGCTCTTAACATTAACAACTGAATTGTGATTTCCTCTGACGCCTTTTTTTTTTTTTATGAAATCACAATCAATCTTTTGTTTTATCCTCTCATAAAACACTAGAATCCAAATTACGTGAATAACTTTTCAGATTCTGAAGGTTGCTATGCAATAGTCATGATGTTAGTTCTTTTAAAATTGGTTGATCACGATAATAATGAGATATCAAGTCCAGTGAGTCTGAGATAGCTTGCCCAACAAACTTTCAATATTTCCTTGGATTAGTTAGTGGCTCCCTGTCAATCTATGCCCTTTCTGTTAGTTTAGTCCCCAGCATGCCAATCAAACTAGTGGTTCCCTGTCCTGATATAGTTCAATTAAACACAATCTACCCAATCAAACTATTGCCTCAAGCTAATTGAAGGCCGCAAAAACTATGTGAATTGATAAGCCACAACTATTTGATTTTGGCAAGACATAATTTATTTGTCCATTTAACTCTATAATGAGGCAAACATAACACGTCGCTGTAAACATGAACAATACAGGTTATGTACACAATAATTAGTGTTGGCTAAATGAATCATGTTTAAACAGTGAACTTGTCATATCTTTGAAATACCAAGTCATCTAAATTACTCAATGAAGTAATGACAATTTTTCTTTGATATGTTTAAAGCTTCAAACCTTAAACTATAATTAATTTAACTTATCAAACATGGAATCTATTGATCATCTTTGAATGCATCCATAGAATTTCTTTTACGGGATCATTTGAACATAAGCTTTAGAAACTAAATATTTAAATCTAAGTAGAACTAAGAAACCAATTATATAAAATGACATCATATCATAATCAAGTTAGAAGGAAAGTAAATCTTTATAAGTGTTTCAAATGATTGATTATATTGTCTTATGTTGGGCAATGATAAAACCAAACATACAAAGAAGTCAGTATAGTATAGCAGAGGAAAGAATATTGAAAAGGTAGAGTTTACTTAAAAAGTCAAATTAATACAGTTAGAGGGTTATGAAATTTTACCTGTTGAAAAAAGCATATAATACGCCAAATTAATACAGGCATATAATACCATGATTCAAAGAAACAAGTGTAGAAAAACCTTCCTCAAAATTAAGTCTCAGCCAAAATTACGCCAAAAGTCTTGGTCTTCACGCCTACAAGTCAGATCCTAAGTAGTCTCTGCCAAACAGTCCTCCAAACAGCCAATACCAAAAACAGAAATAAAAAGAAAATATAATTATATCAGATCAGATCGGGCAAACATCTTCAACGCATCGCTTCTCAAACAGACAAAATGCAATGAGGAGATTGAAGAATACAAATAATCTGAAGCTATAAAAAAGGAATAAGCCACAAACAAGATGTTTACCGTCCCTTCTATAACTCGGCGCAACAAGTTCGCCGCCTCCAAACCCTAGGTCTGCTTCGATAGAGAGATGGCAAGGAAGGAATAAGAGGGAAGAGCTCGCGAGAGGCGACCGCTTGTGGATTACTCCAAATCTAATCCCAGACAAACATCTCCTTCAACACATCACTTCCCTCGCAGACGTCACAGAATAATCCACATTTTCATCCTCCAACTCGTCCATTATGCCTTCCTTATCGCCGTCGAGGTAGATCTACTGCTCGGGTTGCGATGATCTCGCAGATCTGTGTTTCGGTCCCATTTTCACACGGCATCAGAACCAACCCCATAAGAAACCCGTCAACATCGCTTAAAATAGACAAAATAAACCAAAAACAATCAAAGTACCGTCGACGAATACTTGAAAGAGCGATGCGTAGGTAAAGAAGGAACGAGGGCGAACCCTAAGTGGTAAATCAACAGCAGGAGAAATATAAGAGATAGCAACACATTTGAACTTGAATCGATCCATGCTAGAGATAGGAAGAACACGAAAAAGGGAAGAAGGAATATGAGAAGGCGATCGAGCTTACTAGAGAGGGCGATGGATCCGGAAAAGAAGAACCGATCGCCTGAGAAACGTAGAAGTTAATCGCGGCGGCGAGCTCCACTTATTGTTCCAGAAGCATGATATATAGAGCGTGCGATGGTCGTAACGAACATTGGACGACTATGATCAATGAAGTGATTAATAACGGCCGTAGGATCGTGATGATTGTTTCTGATGAAATTAACTGGAGCAGTTCAAAACATTGAAATTAAAATAAAAAACAAAATTATAGATAAAAAAATTAAATAATAAATTATACATTTTATTGTTATCTAAATTTTTAATGCTTAACCAATTAAAATCTAATATATTTAATTTAATAAAATAATAATAATGTTATATTAATTCATTTTATATTCTAATAAATTTTAGTCAAAAGTGTCAAAATATAATTAGCACTTAACAAATTAAGGAATGAGAACCAAATTTCACCTTCACCGTTTTTAATATTCAGTATTAGAGAATTTAGTGTGTTTATTGTGAGAATAAATTTGTATCCATATTAAAAGTTTATATATCAACTTCGTCCATTACAAATTAACCTTGTCATGATTGATCTCAAGTCTGAATAAAAGAAAAGGGTTACGTTAAATTATCTGTCAGTGTTAAACTGAAATAAATATTTAATAAATTGGTCCATTAGCTAATGCTACTGATAATATCCAATCAAACATATGACCTATGAGGAGCAGCCCTAGGGCTATAAATGAACCAAGTGTTCATGAACGAGCTTGGTGTTCGACTCGGTAAGAACTCATTTACATTCGTTCAATATGCATCAAAGTCAATTAATAAACAAGCTTAAACAATTTGATAAATTAAATAAACAAGCTTGAACACATATGTGTTCGCCTTGTTAATGTTCGTGAATAGTGTTCATAAACAATATTCGTGAACAGTGTTCATGAACAATATTCGTGAACAGTGTTCGTGAACATTAACAAGTCGATTTATGATTATACTCTTTTAAAAATTATTTTTGAATTTATTTATACTCATTTATAAATCAGGATTAAATTAGTAAAATTTTAAATAAACAAACAAGTTTGACTTAAAAGCTTGATAACGTTTAAATAAGTCAAATTTAAACAAGTCAGGTTCAATTCAAGCTCAAGCCAAGTTCAAGCTAAAAAAAAATACCGAGCCAAGTTTGAACAGATTTTTCAATGGCTTGGTTAATTTTAGGCTTGGCTTGGCTCGGCTTGATTATCTTATCAAACAAGTCTGAACACTACAAAGCTTGGCTCGGCTTGGCTCGTTTACAGCCCTAAGCAGACCAAGCAATCCACTAGTTGGATAACTTGCATGACTAAGAAAGTTCACTGAAAGAGTATTGTGTTGGTGCAATCGGTCAAGGTCACGATTGATCAGACTCGAGTAATATTTTGATGTTTGACATTGATGTCTGACAATATTTTGGGGAGATTATTGGTGCAATCGACTCGAGTCATGATTGACCGGACTCGAGTTTGACTCGAGGGATATTTTGATGGTTGACTAGGGTTGACCATGTGATGAAGAAAGTCCAAGTCATGAGTACTTGACATGGAAAGCATTAGGAAAAATCCAAGTTATGGGTACTTGCCAATTGAAAAATCCAAGGGGAATATTGGCGGCGTAAAGTCCAAGAGTGGAGTCTTAGCAGCATAAGTCTAATGGTTAACGGCGTAAAGTCCAAACGTGGTCTTGGCAGCGTAAGTCCAATGTGTCTTGGCGGTGTAAACACCGTTAGCATGACAATATCCGATAGAAGCACCTGAAGGCTAGCGTATGGATGAACAAGTCATGGATGACTTGGAGGGATCCGATAGACGTGATGCTGATAGAGGTGGTTTGAAGGCTTAGGTCTAGGCTAAGGGTGGTCTAACAATAATAGGGGCACCATACTTGGAGTTAAACCTCATATTTGAGGTTATCGGTTGACCGGGGTTTTATACCGATCAGATGGTCAAGTGTTTTACACTTGGTAACTGAGTCGACCCTCAACAGTCGACTAAGATTATGATCAGTTCGACTGCTATGAGTCGACTAGTGCTCAACTGCAACTCAGGGCCAAAAAAGCCTTGCCAGTTGACTGCTTATTAGAGTAATTGACGTTAATCGGGCAATGGATCGCCGAGCATCGCTTGGCCAAATAACCGCCTAGTGATCCATTGGGGTTTTTTCAGCGTAGATCAAATCGTTGTCTCACAACAACAGTGTTAGCAGTCGATTGAGGTCTTATGGCAGTCGGCTACCAAGCAGAAATTTAGCTTGAGTGAAGCTTTAAAAGGAGCTAATGGAGAAGGTTTTGGCCAAGGTTTCTTGAGGCGATTTGGAGGGGATTTGCTGTTGCAATCCAGACTTTCAAGGCTACTCTTCAAGCAACCAAAAGCAAGCAATCAAAGTTCTCTTGTAAAGTGTTTTTTTTTAGTATTGTATTTTATACTTGTATTTGCTTGCATTTGTTGTATTACTTAGTGTAATCTTTGTACGAGATTTCTCCACCTCCGACTTGTTGTCGAGAAAGAGTTTATTGGATTAGTGGTGTGTGTTTGCATCGCTATGGCTCTTACGAGCCCAACCCATGGAGTAGAAACTTTGAGGTTCCAAACCATGTTATATCTTATGCATTGTGCTTGTGCTTGTGTATTTGTTTTTGTTATTATATATATATATATATATATATATATATATATATATATTTCATTGCGTATAACATATTTTATAGATAGCACGATCGAAATCCATCATACGATGAACGACGCTATTCACCCTCCCTCTAGCGGGCGCACAAGTCCTAATAAGTGGTATCAGAGCTTGGAGCTCTTTTACGGATTAACACCCGGGAGCAAAAGTGCTAGAGGGCAAGATGGAATTTGAAGAAAAATTAGGATGAGACGTCAACACCCCAATTCCATACAATTTCTATGGACGAGAAGGCTTCAACCAATGGAAAACAAGAATTGAAGACTTCTTGATGATGAGGGACCTTGAGGAATGGGTCGTATTGATGGAAGGATTCCAATATCCAAAAGGGCAAAAGGGAGGATTCCTCAAGATGAAGAAGTGGACCGGAGAACAAATCCAAGAGTTTGAGAAAAATACAAAGGTAATTAAATTCTTGGTCGATTTGATTCCTAACGATATCTTGTGTAGCTTAGGTGAATACAAGGATGCTAAGGAGCTTTGGAGCGAATTGACAAAGTATCATGAAAGTCCATCACCGATCCAAGAAGAGGAAGAAAAAGAGGAAGAAGAGGAGTGATCATCCTCTCAAGCTCAAAAAGAAGCAAACACATTTTCATCCCAAGAGCTTGAGGATTCGGAGGTTGATAGGGAATCAACATCCGGATCGAAAGAGGAAGAAGAGATGGAAGAAGCCGCCACTTCAAGGTTTGAGGGGGAGGAGAGATCATCTACTCCGGAAAAGAGCAAGAGCAAGGAGAGCCATCTACTTCCAGGAGAAGTGATGAACAAGCTCAAGAGGCCCTTTCCACCACCATTGACCTAGGTAACTCAAGCACATTAATTCAAAATAAAAATTATATTATGTGTTTTGAGTGTAGAGAATTTGGGCACTACAAGAGTAAGTGCCCTAAGAAGTGTTAGGGATTTTGACGCCGCTAGAGGGGGGGTGAATAGCGATGTGCCCGTAGGAAGATGGAATTCGTTCGCGTTGCTTGTCTACAATCTTGTTAGTACGCAGCGGAATAAACAATAAGAAATACAAACACAAGATACAATCACAGCACGCACGATATAACGTGGTTCGGAACCGAACGGTTCCTACTCCACGGATCGAGCTCTAAAGAGCCCTAGTGATGCACACACACTTACTAATCACAAATCCTCCTTCTCGACACAAGTCGGAGGTGGAGAAACCTCTTACAATAAGATTACAACAATAATCTAAATACAACAAGCAAATATAAGAAGAAATACAACAAGAGAAGTAAAGAACACTTTACAAAAACTCTTTAGAACCTTGCTTGTTGATTGCCTTGGACTAGCACTTGAAAGCCCTGATTTGCAGCAGCAAATCGCTTCAAAACGTCCAAGAAAATCGGTTGCAAAAACCCTCCCGCCACTGATTTCCGCCATCACCGACCGCCATAAGTCCCTGATCGATGCCACTGTTGTCGTGAGACAACGGCTCGATCCAGCCGGAAAAACTCTAACGGATCTCGCGTCGCCGATCGCCAACATTGGCCGATCGCCACCACAGAGTCGACCGCCTAAATCGGCCACGGAGCATTCTCTATGCTCGCTACCAACTAGCAATGATCGCCGACTCTTGGCCGATCGTCAGAGACATCGGGCCGATCGCTTCCAATGAGCCGATCGCCAGAGCCAGCCTACTTAAACGACAATAACTTTGTCGACTACACGGCAATGAACCGACCATAATGCCGGGCCGACCGCTAACCTCAAAGATGAGGTTATAACCCAAAGTATGGTGCCCCATACTTGCTAGACCACCCTTAGCCTAGACCTAAGCCTTCTAGCCACCTCCATCACCCCACGCCTCTGATCCCCTCCAAGTCATCCATGACTTGTTCATCCATCGCGCTTAGCCTCCGTGTGCTTCCTCGCTATGTCATGCTAACGGTGTCTACACCGCCAAGGCACATTGACTTACGCCGCCAAGACTCCGCTTAGACTTTACGCCGCCAACCATTGGTCTTATATCGCCAAGACTTCGCTGACTTTACGCCGTCAATATCAAACTCTTGACTTCTCAAATGCCAAGACTCAAGCTTGGACTTTCCCTTGCCAACCCATGTTGGACTTTCCATGCCAAGACCATGCTTGGACTTTCCTTGCCAACCCATGTTGGACTTTTCATGCCAAGACCATGCTTGACTTTCCTTGCCAACCCATGTTGACTTTACATCGCCAAGACTCATGCTTGACTTTACATCGCCAAGACCCATGCTTGACTTTTTCATGTGCCAAGTGTCCCACTTGACTTTTCATGCCAAGTACTCAAGACTTGACTTTACTAAATGCCAAGTGTTCCACTTGATTTTCCCATGACAATTACATTGTCATATGTTTTTGTCAAACATCAAAACATCACTCGAGTCAAACTCAGTCCCGGGTCATCGTGACTGCCGATTGCACCAACAATCTCCCTTTGATGTTCGACAAAACTAAACAAAATCATTTGAGTTAGACCACTAACTCAAATCCCTTACCAATTATCCCAAATTGGTAAACACTCTCCAAATGTTCTCCCCCAAACATTCTCCCCCTTTTTGACTAACATCAAAAAGGTTTTCTCTCCAAGGAGGTCAATGTCTCATGTCCCAATGATATCTTACAATCTCCCCCTTGATCCAAAAATAAATACCTAGGATGCCTATCATCTTCCTAGTGATAATTCACATATCACTCAAGAGAGACAATCCTATACTCTCTCCCAATTTCCAAATTGGGTATCAAAAACCCATCAATTTTCCCAATTGATGATACTCTCCCAATAACTTCTCCTCTTCAAGGAGAAAAACACATCCATCATCCCAAGATGGATACCTCCCCCTAAAGGCTTGCTCCCCCTTGATCATTGCACCAACAATGTCCTTGGGAAGCCCCTAAGTCAATAAGAACTCTAAACCATCAAAATTAAGGTTCTAAGTTCAACATAGAACTTTCACTCACCCTAAATTTGATACTTTGACCTAACACTTCTCCTAATCCATATCCAATGGATTTTCACCCATTATAATGCTTTCCAAAGCATATCCTAGGGTTAGAAGTGGTTAGGGACCTTTACCATGGCTGAAAATGGGCTAAACAAACCTTGTTAACCCAAAATCAGACATGGCAATGACTCGACAAGAATCCCGATCACATCACATCACCGATCGCACACATAGTAATCGATCGATAATCAAAATCTCGATTTTCAGCTATCAGAAATGAATTTTAGAAATTCATAAATAATTATACGTAATTCGAAAAATCGTGAAAATTCATACGTATAATACTTATGACACACACAATGGGTGAAAAATATTTGAAAATTATTTTACACATAAAATAGAGAAATTGATACAAAATCCAAAAGTGACTAAAAACTTTAAAGTTCAAGGCTCACTTTGTATCAATCTCATCAATGGTGATTGCTATCAAAAGATAGACTTCACCAAGGTTTTTCAAAATGATTTTTAAATGTTTTCAAAACCTTATTTTGGATCATATTCCTTGGGCTCTATGCACATGACTTGTACACAAGCTTTCCCAATAATCCACAAATAAAATTTGATGAGTTTTAGTTCATCTAGATGCAAAATCTATGCACCTTGAACTTAACTCATATCCTAGCATCTCACATGTATCTAGGGTGTATAAATACACATACATGTCAATTGGATGTGAGATGTGGGTTTTGGTTCATTTAATCTAGGGTTTCATGTATTTTTCTAAGGCAACCCTATTTGATTCCCTTATAAATGGGACTCCAAGTCATGCCAAAGTCCTTAGCTCAATTTTAATCAAATGCATGAATGATTATGACATTAATGAAGATATAAATAAGTATATGCTCATAATCATGATGTCATGGCATAAAATGAAGTCTAAAAACACATGATATTTAAAACCTTAATCTTAAGCATAAACATGACATATAAATGATGAGAATGAACATGATGTCATGTCATGACATATGGCAAATCAAAGCATGACAAATAAGATATAAAGGTATGTAATACCTAAATTTTAATATTAATTGCCATTTTATATAATTAGATATATTTTGCCATATTTCTATTTTTCTCCCAAGTGTGCCAAAAACCCAAAATGACACACTAACCTCTAAACCTAAATTGTGCCAATTTAATTGATTTTTCTTAATTTCAAAAGTGCATTGGCACATCCTAAAATCTTTTAGTATATTGATTCGAGTCTATTTCCAAGGTAACCATAACCTTGAAAATATCCTAAAGTGCCATCTTTGTCATGATTGAGTTAACTACCCATCCATTTAAGGTTGGCACACCCTAACTCATCTAGCGTGAATCAATCACGCTCTTAGGAACCCAAAACCGATTTGAGCTCCTAGGGTTAATTAGGTATTCCTTAGGGATAACCTCCCTAGATACCTTCCTAATGACCCTCCTAGGCTTATTAGCCTTGGTCATTGGGGTCTTACCTAGGTTGACTCTAGGGGTAACTCCCCTTGCAACCTTCTTAGTGGCCACCCTAGGTTTCCTTGAAACCCTAGCCACTAGGCACACCCTTTGGTCAATTCTAGGGATGACTTCCCTATTGACCTTGGTCTTCCTAGACCTAGTTTGTGTTCCATAGTCAAATGGAATACTATGGTAAGCTACCTTAAGCTTAGGTTTGTGACCCAAACCTTGCTTGCCTTTGGTTGACTTTTGACTCTCAGGTCCTTGGTGTTGACTTTGACTTTTGGACCTTTGACTTTGACCATTTGACCCTTTAAATTGGTTTTGTATATTCCTAAGGGTCTTTTCAAGTTTTTCAAGCCTTGACCTCAAGACTTGATTTTCCTTTTCTAATTACCCAATTTTAGAACTTTGATTTAAATCTTGGGCATTGGACTTCCTAGGCATATGCCTAGTCCATTTAGGGTTTAGACATAGGTGCTCTTGCACCTTTCTAATTGTCTCCCTAGGTAAAATTGATCTTGAGTTATTTGACCTAGGTTTGCCCTTAGGTAAAATATTTTTAGGGACATTAGTCCCAAATTTCTCCTTACTCCTAAGGTAAACATTTTTAGCACCTAAGCAAAATTCCTTACTTCTAGCATGCTCTTTATGAATTGCAAGAGAATTAAAATTTCTAGCATGCTTTTGACTTTTAAATATAGAAGGTGCATTATTTAAATATACCTTAGGGTTAGCTATAGAAGCTCCCCCTACTTGTGATGCTCCTCCTTGGGTCTTTTTGCTCCCCCTAGGACATTGATTCCTATAATGTCCTTTTGAATTGCACTTGAAGCATATGAGGTGCTCCTTGCCTTTAGATGTTGGGGAACCGGCATCCTTGACTTTTGGTGTCGGTGGAGCTTTCCTAATCTTCTTTGGGCACTTGCTTTTATAGTGCCCAAATTCCCTACACTCAAAACACATAATATTATTTTTATTTGAAATTAGAGTGTTTGAGTTACCTAGGTTAGTGGTGGAGTTCGGAATTGACACTTCTTCATCTTGACCGATGTAGAAGCTTCTTCTGATGTCCTGTTGAGGAAACTCTAATCTCCTCCTCAATCCTAGAAGTGGATGCTTCTTCCACTTCCTCCACCAACCCGGAAATTGACTCCCTATCATCTTCCGATTCTACTTCCTCTTCCTCTTTGGATGTTGATGATCTCTCAACCTCCAAGTCCTCACTTCCTTGTGAGGGTGATGCATTAGCCTCTTCGGTCTCTTCCTCTTGGACCATTGATGGGCTTTCATGGAGCTTGGCCACTTGGCTCCATAGCTAGTTTGCATCTACATAATTACCTAACATACACAAGATATTGTTAGGTATTAAATCAATTAACAACTTCATTACCTTCTCATTCTTTTCGAAGGCTTGGACTTGCTCTTCGGTCCATCTCTTTTTCTTGAGGAATCCACCTTTTGATCCTCTTGGATAGCTATATCCTTCCATTAAGATACACCATTCTTCGAAGTCCCTCATCATTAGGAAGTCTTCAATTCTTGACTTCCATTGCTTAAACCCTTCTTGTCCATAGAAGGAGTAAGGGATCGGTGTGTTAATATTCCATCCCAATTGTTCTTCCATCTTCACCCTCTAGCTTCTTTGTCCTAGCTCCCGGCGGTTAGTCCGTAGAAGAGCCCCGGTCTCTGATACCAATTGTTAGGGATTTTGACGCCGCTAGAGGGGGGGGGGGTGAATAGCGATGTGCCCATAGGAAGATGGAATTCGTTCGCGTTGCTTGTCTACAATCTTGTTAGTACGCAGCGAAATAAACAATAACAAATACAAACACAAGATACAATCACAACACGCACGATATAACGTGGTTCGGAACCGAACGGTTCCTACTCCACGGATCGAGCTCTAAAGAGCCCTAGTGATGCACACACACTCACTAATCACAAATCCTCCTTCTCGACACAAGTCGGAGGTGGAGAAACCTCTTACAATAAGATTACAACAATAATCTAAATACAACAAGCAAATATAAGAAGAAATACAACAAGAGAAGTAAAGAACACTTTACAAAAACTCTTTAGAAGCTTGCTTGTTGATTGCCTTGGACTAGCACTTGAAAGCCCCCGATTTGCAAAGAAATCGCTTCAAAACGCTCCAAGAAAATCGGTTGCAAAACCTCCCGCAAGCTCCTTTTATCCTTGCAAGACGACCTAGATTTCCGCCATCACCGACCGCTATAAGTCCTACCGATCGATGCATCTGTCGTGAGACAACGACTCGATCCACGCCGAAAACTCTAACGGATCTCGGCGCCGATCGCTAACATTGGGCCGATCACAACGCAGAGTCGACCGCCTACCGGCCACGAGCATTCTCGCGTTTCGCATGAACTAGCAATGATCGCAATCCATCGACGGCAATGATCAGAGACATCGGGCCTGATCGCTTCCAATGAGCAGCCGACCGCCAGAGCAGCCCATTTAAACGGCAATAACTCGTCGACTCACGACAATGAATCCGCCATAATGCTGCCGACTGCCAACCTCAAAGATGAGGTTTTAACCCAAAGTATGGTGCCCCCATACTTGCTAGATCACCCTTAGCCTAGACCTAAGCCTTCTAGCCACCTCTATCAGCCTCACGCCTCTCGGATCCCTCCAAGTCATCCATGACTTGTTCATCCATCGCGCTAGCCTCCAGGTGCTTCCCTCGTCTATGTCATGCTAACGGTGTCTACACCGCCAAGGCACATTGGACTTACGCCGCCAAGACTCCGCTTGGACTTTACGCCGCCAACCATTGGTCTTATGCTGTCAAGACTCCCGCTTGGACTTTACGCTGCCAATATCAAACTCTTGGACTTCTCAAATGCCAAGACTCAAGCTTGGACTTTCCCTTGCCAACCCATGTTAGACTTTCCATGCCAAGACCATGCTTGGACTTTCCTTGCCAACCCATGTTGGACTTTTCATGCCAAAACCATGCTTGGACTTTCCTTGCCAACCCATGTTGGACTTTACATTGCCAAAACCCCTGCTTGGACTTTTACATTGCCAAGACCCATGCTTGGACTTTTCATGTGCCAAGTGTCCCACTTGGACTTTTCATGCCAAGTACTCAAGACTTGGACTTTACCAAATGTCAAGTGTTCCACTTGGACTTTCCCATGACAATTACATTGTCATATGTTTTTGTCGAAACATCAAAACATCACTCGAGTCAAACTCGAGTCCTGGTCAATCGTGACCTGGCCCGATTGCACCAACAAGAAGGTCAAGAAAAGTCAACCGGTGTCTAAAAGTCAAGAGAAGTCAAAGGAAGCCGGTGTCCCCACCAAGATGAGTAAGGAGCACGTGGTGTGTTTCAAATGTCGACAACTGGGATACTACCAGAGTCAATGCTCAAAGAGGGAGAAGAACACTCATGAAGGAAGAGTTACACATGTAGGGGGAGCTAAAGCAAATCCTAAGGTAACTTTTAAGTATGCTTCTTCTTCAATTACTTATCAAAAGCATGCTAGAAGTAATCTTGCAATTATTCATGAAAGACATGCTAGAAATAATAGATTTTATTTTTTTGGAGCGAAACATGTCAACCTTAGAAATAAGGAGAAATTTGGGACTAATAATCCTAGAAAAATCCTACCTAGGGAGACAATTAGAAAGGTAGAAGAGCACCTAGGTTTTAACTCTAAATGGACTAGACATATGCTTAGGAAAAACAATTCCCAAAGGACATATGAAAATTCAAAATTGAGAAAATTAGAATTACAAAATCAAGTCTTGAGGTCAAGGCTTGAGACACTAGAAAAGACCCTTGCAAAAATGCAAAATCAAATACAAGGGTCAAAGGATCAAAAATCTAGGTCTAAGAGTCAAAACCTAGGTTTTAGGAAGTAAGGCCCAACCAAGGGCAAGAAAGATTTAGGTCACAAACCTAAGCTCAAGGAGACCTACCATAGTGTTCCATTTGATTATGGAACACAACCTATGTCTAGGAAAACCAAGATCAATAGGGAAGTCATCTCTAAGGTTGACCAAGGTAGATGCCTAGTGGCTAGGGTTTCAAGGAGACTTAGGGAAACCACTAAGAAGGTCAAAGAGAGAGTTACCTCTAGAGTTAACCTAGGTAAGACCCAAATAACCAAGGCTTCAAAGCCTAGGAGGGTCATTAGGAGGGTATCTAGGGAAATTATCCCTAAGGAATACCTAGTAAATCAAAGGAGCTCCAATAGATATTGGGTTCCTAAGAGCGTGATCGATTCACGCTAAATGAGTTTAGGTGTGTCAATCTTGAATGGATAGGTAGTTAACCTAACCATGGTAAAGGTGACACTTTAAGTCATTTCTAAGGTAATGGGGTACTTTGGAAATAAGAATGATTTTTAATCCTAAAGGTTTAGAGGTCATAGTGTGTCATTTTAGGTTTTTGGCACACTTGGGAGATAAATGATAATATGACAAAATGGATTTAATAATAATAAATGACAACTAATATTAAAATTTAGGTATTATATACCCTTTATATTTTATTTGCCATGTCTTGATTGTTGTATACCATGTCATGACATCATCTTCATTTAAATTATATAAATGTCATGATTATGCTTAGGGTTTGTCTTTTAATATTATGTATATTTAGATTATATCATATGTCATGACATCATGATCATTGATCATGTTTATTTATGTCATCATTTATACCATGATCATTCATGCATTTTAAGTAATTGAAATTGATTTAAGGACTATGACATGATTTTAAGTCTCATGTATAAGGGGATCAAGTGGTGTTGCCTTAGAAAAATACATAAAACCCTAGATTAGGATGAACAAAACCCATATCTCATATTACATTGACATGTATGTGTATTGATATACCCTAGATACATGTGAGATGTTAGGATATGAGTTGAGTTCAAGGTGCATAGTTTTTGCATCTAAATGAACTATGTATATTGAGCCTAAAGAATATGATCCAATATAAGGTTTTAAAACTATTTCAAAATCATTTTGAAAAACCTTGGTGAAGTCTATCTTTTGATAGCAATCACCATTGATGATGTTGATACAAAAAGGGCTCAAAACAATGAAGTTTTTCTTCATTTTTTAACTTTGTATCAATTTCACTATTTTATGGGTAAAATATTTTTCATCCATTGTATTGCTTATAAGTAATGTACGTATGAATTTTCACGATTTTTCAAAATACATAGAATTACTTATGCTTTTTCAAAACTCGATTTCTGAAACTGAAATTGTTAAGATCGCTGATCGCCACTTAATGGCCTGATCGATGAATGATAATGAATCGTGGTGATCGTAGATGGAGTCGACTGCTAGAGCTGATTTCGAGTAAACAAGGATGTTTAGCCCATATTTCAGCTATGTTAAGGTTCTCTAACCACTTCTAACTCTAGGATATGCTTTGAAAAATATTAGAAAGGGTGAAAATATATTGGATATGGATTAGAAGGGTTGTTTAGGGTGTGTATCAATTTAAGGTGAGGGAAAGTTCAATGTTAAACTTCTAAGCTTTTTTTTTTATGGTTTAATGTTCCTATTGGCTTAGGGACTCTCCAAAGACATTGTTGGTGTAATGGTCAAGGGAGAGCAAGCCTTTAGGGGGAGGTATCCATCATGGGATGATGGATGTGTTCTTCCTCATGAGGGGGAGAAATAGGAATGTGAGATGCCTAATTTGAAAATTGAGAGAGTTTATAGGAAATCTCTCTTAAGTGATATGAGACTTATCACTAGGAAGAGTGAAGACATCCTAGGTGTTTTTGACCCTGAGAGAGATTGTAAGATCTCATTAGGATATGAGACATTGACCTCTTTAGGGAGAACCTTTTTGATTTATGTCAAAAAGGGGGAGAAAGTAAAACTACCAATTTGGGAGAATTGGTAAGAAGATTTGAGTTAGAGTTTAGGCCTAACTCAAAGGTATTTGGTTTTTGTCAAACATTAAAAAGAGGGAGATTGTTGGTGCAATTGCCCCAGGTCGCGATTGACCAGACTCGAGTTTTACTCGAGTAGTGTTTTGATGTTTGACATTGATGTCTGACAATGTTTTGGGGAGATTGTTGGTGCAATCGACTCGGGTCATGATTGACCGGACTCGAGTTTGACTCGAGGGGTATTTTGATGGTTGACTAGGGTTGACCATGTGTGAAGAAAGTCCAAGTCATGGGTACTTGGCATGGAAAGCCCAAGTGGGACACTTGACATTTGGGAAAGTCCAAGTTATGGGTACTTGACAATTGAGAAGTCCAAGGGGAATATTGGTGGCGTAAAGTCCAAGGGTGGAGTCTTGATAGCATAAGTCCAATGGTTAGCGGTGTAAAGTCCAAGCGTGGTCTTGGCAGCGTAAAGTCCAATGTGCCTTGGCGGTGTATACACCGTTAGCATGACAATAGCCGATGGAAGCACCTGAAGGCTAGTGTATGGATGAACAAGTCATGGATGACTTGGAGGGATCCGATAGGCATGAGGCTGATAGAGGTGACTTGAAGGCTTAGGTCTAGGCTAAGGGTGGTATAACAAGCATGGGGGCACAATATTTGTTAGTGAAAGCCCTAGAGTCAATCATGTGATGATTGTTGTATGGATTTTATTGTATCATATTCCTATTTATAAAGGCATGGTTATTATATTTACTTGTATTGGTGCCAAATAAACTAAGTATAATAACGTCCTTGAGTAAAAGGTTCTTATCTATATCAATCGATTGGTTGAATCGATAATGAGATGATATAGAAAATACTACTGTTAATCATTCCTAGTCAAGTATTAGCATTCAGGAACAATGTTAATGCGTAGAGACTAGCATGTAGGTCAATTCGATGACTTGATCTCACAAGTCATGGATATGAGATATCAAGTTGACACATGGGTATGCATTGGAGAATGTATACTGCATGACACGCCATGAGAAAGTATCATGGATCGTTATATGAGTGTCATATACTTTCTCATGTGGCTATTAGTATGACTATTAGTCCTTAGACCTGAAGTCACCATGGTTCCCTACATAAGGAGTTGCATACTTTGACTTTGTCAAACGTTACCCGTAAATGGGTGGACTATAAAGGCGATTACTGGGTATGTAACAAATTATGTGGAGGGATGTGAGTGATGTAGATGAGATCTATCCCTCCTATATGATGGGAGTGACATCGTTATTCTTGATAGAGTGAGACCACGAAGTGCATGGTCATGCCCAAATGAGTCAATATGAGATATTGAGCTCATTTGATTAGAGTGAGTCTACTTGGAGTTCAAGATATAGATTATACCGAGGATTACACAGTCTATGCCTCAATTGGTCAATCTAGATATCAAGGATAGAGGGACATTGTCACATATTATGAGAGTCACAATTAGTAGTCACAAAGGTGATGTTGGAGCTCAACATTCTTGTAACTTGGGTAGCAATGATGTATTGCTAGATACCGCTCATTGCTTATGTTCGTAAATCGATTTAGGAGCATTGCCAACGTTACAAGAACCTATAGGGTCACACACAAAGGGCAGTTAGATGGAGATTAGGTTCATATGATGAACCATGAGGATTAGGTTCATGGGATTAACTAAATTGGATTAAGAGTAATCCAAATTAGACTAATTGAGTTAGACTCAATTTGATTCAAGTGTTGAATGAGTCTAATTTAGATTTGATTTATTGAGTCAATTTAAATTAATGAATAGAGATTCATTAAATCAAATTGATTTGAATCAAGTGGTTAGATTTGATCAACCATGGGAGATAAGAGGTCAAGTTTGACTTGACTTGAGAGGGAAGATGAATGGTTAATTTTTACTTGACCAATTGTCATGTCACGGTGACATGGCATGGGGGCCAGCCAATGATAGTGTTCCACATAATCATGGACTTATCATGTGGTGTCACCTCATGAGGTAGACCAAGAGCCATTGGCTCTTGGAGTTACATGCATGCATGTAACCCCCCAAGAGTTAAGTGGCCGGCCACTTCTCCATTTGATAGAAATTCATTTGGTGAGTAACTCCATCTTCTTCTTCCTTGGATCTTCTTCCTCTCAAGCTCTCCCAACCCCCTTGACCGAAACTTCCATGAGTGCTAGCACACTTTAGGTTGTGTTTCTCCATCATTTTTCCGTGCGGATACCAAAAGAGGAGTGTTCGCTTGACTCTCTTGAGTTTCAGCAAAGCTTTTGGACGAGCAGGATAAGTGAAGGGCGTCGCTACGAGGGTAATGCTCTCATCTTATAGATCTAAGGTAGATCTAGGATCTTTAAACACATACATATTTTATTTTTTTATATCTTCGCACGGATCCGTGGCCGAGCTTCCGAGGTTTCCGCAACACAAAAAGTGGTTTTTGCGGCTCGAAAAATCCCAATAGTGGTATCAGAGCCACGTGCGAAGCATGTATGTGTTTCATATTTGTAGTTTTTGTATTAGATATAAAAATTACAGATTTTTAAGTTTCTGTAAATTTCCTATTTTTATAGAATTTTTGGATATTTTTCTCGAAGAGTCGAAGCAACGAGTGTTGGGACACTTGTAGGCTTCAACCACCGAGAAAAACTCTCCGAAACGGCGAGTTCTCGCTTTAGGTTTTTGGGACAGCAACTTAAGTCACTGTAAGATCTAGTAGGGATACTTGCAAAGTTTATTTTTGCGAGTAGGGGTGCTGCCCCTATCCCCGAAAGGGGCCTTGTCCCGCGATCGCGCCCGGAAACCGCTTAGCGGGACCGTTACGGAGAGGTGACTTATAAAATTAAAATAAATAGGAAAAATTATAAAAAATTTCTGTAAAATACATAATTTAGTATTATGTATAATTCTGTGATAGTTATGGCCCAAGAACTCCAATATGATTGGACGTTAATGTGTTATAATTCATAATACGGCCTGCGTGCCGTTTTTGTGATTGTGCTTGTTGTATAGGGTATGCGACCTGCGTGTCATGCTCTTCTTTTTAAAATTCTAGTTGTAAATAGTTTTAGACTCGAATGTAACTCGAGTTTCATGTTTGTAATGTACAAAATGAAGCGGTGGAAGGTCCACTTCTAGACCGAGTTATGAGAGGGTGTCGACGACACATGGCGGTCAAAGGAGGCGCTTGGAGAAGCCGCTAACCCTAGGTTGACCATCCGATCTTCTCATTGGCTTGAGAAGATCGTAGTAGGGACATGACCTAATCACAGTTAATTTATATATATGTATATATGTTGATATATATATATATATATATATATATATATATATATATATATATAAATATATATATATTTGTTATGCTTGTATGTATGTGATGCATGCTAGTAGAATAATGCTTGTATGTATATGATGCATGCTAGGATATTTTTCTTGTATGTATATGATGCATGCTAGAATAATGCTTATATGTATGTGATGTAGGGGATCGAACGACCGGGTAGAGGGGGGTGAATAGCCCTCTTTACTTGAATGGTGGATTTTGCTCGTCTACAAAAGATTAGCGCAACGGAAACAACAAAGACAAGCAAAAGGAAATAACAATAAAACAAACACTAACATGATAGTATAATGTGGTTCACGGCTACGCCGCTAATCCACGGTCCCCGATTCGTCCTCGGTGAATCACTCTGCCAAAACCAATCCACTAATGGTCTCTCCTTTGCACCAAGCTAGGTGGAGGTAACCTTTACAATCAAGATCACTCTTCTTACAATAAGAATGAAGTAAAAACAAGTAAGAAGAGTTTAAAGCTTGTGGGGCACTTGGAAGATCACTTAGAGCATGAGCATTAGCCCCTCAAAGCTCCACACCCTCTCTTTTTATAGAGAGGAAGCTTTTCTTCCCGTTGGCCGCCACCAGTCGACTGCTGCCACTACAACGGCCTCCGAACACGTCGGATCCCGACCGTTGTAGTCCAACGGAACACTTGGCAGTCGACTGATGCCTCCGTAGTCGACTGCCCAGTCGACTACGAGCGGTTATGTGGCCAAACCCTTTCTACGATCTGCGCCTTCGTGATCGATAGTTTTAGCTGATCGCCCACATATGGCGATCATTCACGGCCCAAACAACCGGTCGAACTACGTTCGACTCGGGCGATCGGCTGCTTTCATGGCGGCGGTGTGTCGGGAAATCTCATCCGACACTTAGCCAAATGACCAAGTTTCACCTAAGAGCTACTACCCCTTCCCGGGTTACATTCGCTCTCATCTCTCGGAGTCCCTCGCCTTCGAAGTTATCTTCGTCCGTGGCCACGTCCCTCGGCAACATCAGGCGCACGACTCTACAATGCTCCTTCGCGTCTCTTGCCTCGAAGTCTACTTCCTCCGGCTTCACTCCAAGCTCCTCGTCCGGCGGTCCCTCGGATTCTCCAAGCTCACGGCTTCCGCAAAGCCATCCTTCACCGACTCAAGGACCGAGTCATGAGATGTGAAAACTCGCCTAGGCTCCATGTGCGAATTACTAAGTCCTGCAAGACTCCAACGCACATATCAAATCACACTAACAACCTAACTTAAACCCTTTGCCACACACATCAAAACCATATCACGGCAAGAGATTGCCCTAACAATCTCCCCCTTTTTGAAGTGTGGCAATCCGTTTAAGTTAGGTAAAAACATTTGATAGAAATTTATAAGGTAAGAAAGCATGTAAACATAAACATGATATAGCAACATGCAACTCCCCCTTAATCCATGAAACTCCTATACATATTTCTCCCTTATCATAATTTACTTAAACACAATTATTTCTCCCCCTTTGACACCATCAAAAAAGATTAATACTAAGTTGTAAACTCATGGCATCAAGTCTAATAGAAAGAAAGTACCAAAAATCGGTTTAAAATCTGAATTCATTTTCTTGTTCGATTAGAACGATCATTGCTATCGGAATGGCAATGACCGCAATAAAAGAATCGAAATTACGATTTTTAGTAATTTCAAATGCATTAAAAATTTCAAAAAATTTGAAAAATCACGAAATTTGGAGAACATATTTCTCTTAAGTATATCTATTACTGAAAAATAGTTTTTCATGAAAAATCATTAGATTTTCTTGTTTTTGCCAGAAATCCAAAAGATTTAAAAACCACTAGGTTTTTGATCATTCTAGTATCAAGTTTACTACCTAGTTTTGCATCCAATTGTTTTAAAACATGAATACATAGATTTTAGGGTAAGAAATTGTTTTGAAAACATGTGAAATATCCAACCATGATCTTTGGGCAATATGTCTATGAATTAAACATAAGTCTTCCCCATGATTGGTCTATTATTGCTATTTTGATACCTTAAATGACCATCTAAATGCCATAGGCACTAGTGGGCATTTGTATCATCCTAACATCTCACTCATGCTAAGTTTTCAATCAAAGGTAGCCTATTGTGAATGTGAGATGCATCCTAGAGGTATTTGTATATACTTAACCATTATATTCATACAATTCTATCAAGGTTAAGTATCAACCTAACAATCTACATGATCATAAAGACATATATGACTTAATTTCACATTATGATCATGAAACAAATGTGTTCATCAATTTATAATCATGCATTAGGTATTACATCATGATAATAAGCAAATATCACCTAAAACATGATTTAAACCCTATTTCTCATGATTATGTGCCAAATATCAAAGTCATAAATCATGATTGCAAATATACATAGCAATTTCATTAATTATCATGATTTAAGCATTATTATCTATTTATAGGCACATTATCATCACCTAACACTATTTCAAAAATGTTGTCCCGCCATCCTAAGTCAACCAAAATATAATATAGGTCAAGTCCATATAGTTGACTACCCTAGGATTTTTCTAACCCTTAAGGATGGATTTTGGAACCCAATACAAATTCTTGCCTATGGGGTTCACTAGAAATTCTTTAGGAATCCATTTTCTAGCTATTACCTTCTTCTTATCTTGTCTCCTAGCAATTAGGCATTTATAGGCCTTTTCATTTTTTTTTCTTTATATCCTAGGCCTTTCTTGTTAAAGCTAGCTCTTTGGCTCCCAATTATCATGTTCAATGTATTTGAGCCAATAGTGAATTTTTCTAGGGCTTTGGTTAGATAATCTACTTTCTCTCTTAAAGCCCTATTTTCCTCTATGCATGCATCATTAACATCTAATGGCATATATTCATGTGAACATGCATCATCATGACAAGAAGAAATATTTTCATTTTCATTTAAGCATATTTTTTCTAATTTTTCTTCTAGATCCTTAATTTGATCTAGCATTCTCTTATTTTTCTTCTTTGCTCTAAATAAATCCCTAGTTAAGCTAGAAATCATAGAAACTATTTTACTAGGTGAAAAATTAGTTACCATAGTTTCCATGTCCTCTTCTTCTTCTTCGGATGAGGATGTAGAGGAGGCTCCCCCTTCACTTGAGCTCTCTCCACTTGAGCTTGATTCTTCATTTTCGGTGGAGGAGCAATCCAAGTCATCAAATGCCATCAATGCTAAGTTGGTGACAAATGCATTTTCTTCCTCGGATGATGATGAAGAGGAGGAGGAAGGGTCATCCCATGTCTTTGCTTTGAATGCCTTGGCCTTTTCCTTTGTTTTCTTCTCCTCTTCCTTTTTCTTCTTGCTCCCATTTTTCTTCTTCTTTTCTTCCTTCTTTCTCTTCTCCTCCTTGCTTTTGTTCAAGAGGGGACAATTGTCCCTTATGTGTCCCTCTCCTTGGCAATTGTAACAAATGATCTCCCCCCTTTGTCTTCTACTCCTATCATTTGATTTGTTAAATCTAAAACCTTTTAATGCACGCCTTACCCTCCTTACCATATAGGCTTCTTCCGTGCTATCCATGGAGGAGGAGGAGGGGATCTCTATCTTCTTCTTCCCCTTGTTTGCCAAAAGTGCTACTCCTCTCGAAGGTTGAATTCTTTGCTCTTCTATTATTCCTTTATGTCTAGATTCATGCAATTCCATAGTGGAGAAAAATTCATCTAGAGTACTTACCTCTAGATTCTTTGAAATATAGAATGAGTCCACCATTGAACTCCACTTGGATGATCGGGGAAAAGCATCTATGACCTTCATTACCATATCCCGGTTGGAGAGCTTTTCTCCTACACTTGTTAGCCCAATTAAAATCTCTTTAAACCTAGAATGAAATGAAGTTACCTTTTCTCATTTTTCTAATTTTATGTTGGATAGTTGGGAGCGGAGGAGATCTCTTCTTGCAAGTTTAGCCTCCGAGGTACCTCATGAAGCTCTACTAGCTTCTCCCACATCTCCTTGGCACTTAGGCATTCTCCAATTCTATTTATTTCTTGTTGAGGAAGCACATTGTATAGATGGTGCTTGGCTTTTGAGTTTGCATGGTGCTCCTCTCTTTACCTCTTGGTCCACCTTGACTTCTCTATTGGCTTCCCTTCTTCATCCCTAGGCAAAACGAAATCGGATTCCATTGTAATCATAATATCAAAATCCGTTTCGAAAAATACCTCCATTCGCTTCTTCCACCAAGCGAATTCTCCTTCGAATTTCGGTGGGTGAATATTGGAGCCGGCCATCTTTTGAATATGCTTGTTGTGGCGGTTAGTCCTCGACAAGCTTTCCTTGGCTCTGATACCACTTGTAGGGGATCGAACGACCGGGTAGAGGGGGGTGAATAGCCCTCTTTACTTGAATGGTGGATTTTGCTCGTCTACAAAAGATTAGCGCAACGGAAACAACAAAGACAAGCAAAAGGAAATAACAATAAAACAAACGCTAACACAATAGTATAACGTGGTTCACGGCTACGCCGCTAATCCACGGTCCCCGATTTGTCCTCGGTGAATCACTCCGCCAAAACCAATCCACTAATGGTCTCTCCTTTGCACTAAGCTAGGTGGAGGTAACCTTTACAATCAAGATCACTCTTCTTACAATAAGAATGAAGTAAAAACAAGTAAGAAGAGTTTAAAGCTTGTGGGGCACTTGTAAGATCACTTAGAGCATGAGCATTAGCCCCTCAAAGCTCCACACCCTCTCTTTTTATAGAGAGGAAGCTTTTCTTCCCGTTGGCCGCCACCAGTCGACTGCTGCCCTTGGCGATCGATTAGCCACCTAGCGACCTCCGAACACGTCGGATCCCGGCGTTGTAGTCAGCGGAACACTTGGCGATCGTGATGGAAACCCATCGATTGGCTGATGCCTCCGTAATCATTGCTGCCCGGTTGATTGACTGGCGTTAATGGCGAAACCCTTTTCTCGATCATTGCCTGATCGTGATAATCTTTCGCCCACATATGGCGATCGACAAACAACGATCGAATACCGGTCGAACTTCGTTCGACTTCGGAAAGCGATCATTGCCGCCGCTTCATGGCAATGATCGTGTCGGAAATCCCATCCGACACTTAGCTAAATGACCAAGTTTCACCTAAGAGCTACTACCCCTTCCCGGGTTACATTCGCTCTCATCTCTCGGAGTCCCTCGCCTTCGAAGTTATCTTCGTCCGCGGCCACGTCCCTCGGCAGCATCAGGCGCACGGCTCTGCAATGCTCCTTCGCGTCTCTTGCCTCGAAGTCTACTTCCTCCGGCTTCACTCCAAGCTCCTCGTCTGGCGGTCCCTCGGAGCTCCAAGCTCACGGCTTCCGCAAAGCCATCCTTCACCGACTCAAGGACCGAGTCATGAGATGTGAAAACTCGCCTAGGCTCCATGTGCGAATTACTAAGTCCTGCAAGACTCCAACGCACATATCAAATCACACTAACAACCTAACTTAAATCCTTTGCCACACACATCAAAACCATATCACGGCAAGAGATTGCCCTAACATGTGATGCATGCTAGTGTAGGCTAATAAAGGCCTTAATGCGTATATGATACACATTATGATTAGATTAGATCTTAATCGAATAAACTCGAAAATGCCTACCAAGTCCTTGATACCCATCACTACCTCGATCATTTGTAATTGTTGAATCTGCCAAAGCAGAGCAACGCATATTATCTTGGTAGGGTGCGGAGGGATAATCTTGGTCCCACCTATCACGGCTTGGGTTAGAGTAAGCTCAATTAGATTGAGTAAAACTAGTTAACTCAATTGGATCGAGTAGAACTATAGGCATATTCCAACCGTTGGAAAGATTGGATAAGATCGCATTTACACTAAATCTTGGGCGATTTAGCCAAAGCTAACTCAAGGTCTTTTGTAAATGTGAGTCTTGATCCTATAAACAAGAGTTGCATAGAGATTTAATCGGTAATGTGTTACCCACCGATCATACTAAGTCTTGGACGATTTAGCCAAAGCTAACTCAAGGCTTAGTATGATGTGGATCTTGTCCCGTAGGAATTATAGCTAGTTTGTATGAATCTAGTAATGTGGTTTGACCACATCCATAACTCGATTATATAAAATTCCTATAATTCAGTGGGAGTATCATTTGATCAAAGACCTAATTAAATGATAAAAGGAATATGATATTAATTTTCTACATTGTGTATGTTGTAGATAACTATGTCGACAAACACGAACACTCTCTCCCTGCGGTCTGTCCTTGAGAAGGACAAGTTCAATGGAGCAAATTTCTTGTACTGGTACAGGAACCTGAGAATCGTTCTCACCCAAGAAAGGAAATTGTACATCCTGGAGCAGCCCATTCCGAAGGCACCTCCTGCCACTGCCTCGCGAGCTGACAAAGATGCTTACAAGAAGCATCAAGATGATGCATTAGATGTGTCATGTCTAATGCTCGCGACCATGAACTCTGAGCTTCAGAAGCAACACGAGTTCATGAATGCTTATGATATGGTTGAACATCTTCGTCAACTATATCAAGGACAAGCAAGGCACGAGAGATATGAAGTCTCTAAGGTATTGTTTGGGTCCAAAATGCAAGATGAGACTCTCGTAGGTTCATATGTACTTAAGATGATTGGGTACATAAAAAACCTACAGAGATTGGGATTCCCACTTGGCCAAGAGATGGCCACTGACTTGATCTTGCAGTCTTTTCCACAAAGCTACAATCAATTTGTCATAAATTATAACATGAATGAAATTGATAACCCACTGCCTGAGATGCTCAACATGTTGAGAACTGCTGAGCTCAACCTTAAGAAGGGAAAATCTGACTCCATTTTGATGGTGCAAAAGAAGAAAGGCAAGGGCAAGCCTAAAGGTAAGGGAAAGTCCCAAGCCAAGGGAAAAGGCAAAGAACTCAAACCCAAAGGAGGGGTGGCCAAGGACCACTGCAAGGAAGCTGAACACTGGAAGCGTAACTGCAAAGCTTACCTGGAAGATCTTAAGAAGAAGAGAAGTGAGACTTCTACTTCAGGTATAAATGTTATAGAAGTCAATCTATCTATTTCTTCATCATGGGTATTAGATACCGGATGTGCATCTCACATTTGTACCAATGTGCAGGCGTTGAGAAATAGCAGGGCATTGACAAAGGGCGAGGTGGACCTACAAGTAGGCAATGGAGCAAGAGTTGCCGCTATTGCTATAGGAACTTACGATCTATCCCTGCCCTCTGGGCTTGTACTAGAATTAGATGAATGTTGTTATGTGCTTGCTTTGACTAAGAACATAATTTCGATTTCTTGTTTGGACAAGAAAGGATTTATATTTATAATAAAGAACAAATATTGTCCAGTTTATTTAAATGATATGTTCTATTGTAGTGCACCTCTAATGAACGGACTCTACTTTCTAGACTTAGAGAGCCTCATCTATAACATAAGTACCAAAAGATTCAAGTCAAATGAGTTGAACCAAATCTATCTCTGACATTGTCGCTTAGGTCACATAAATGAGAGTCGCTTATCTCAGCTCCATAAGGATGGGCTGCTAGACTCATTTGATTTTGAATCATATGAGACATACGAGTCTTGCCTTTTAGGCAAGATGACCAAGACTCCTTTTAGTGGACACAACGAAAGAGAAACATACTTGTTAGGACTTATACATAGTGATGTATGTGGCCCTTTCAATGTTGCAGCTAAAGGTGATTACAGGTACTTCATTACATTTACTGATGACTTCAGTAGATATGGTTATGTGTAACTCATGACACATAAATTAGAATCCTTTAAAAAGTTCAAAGAATTCAAGAAAGAAGTACAAAACTAGCTTGGTAAGAGTATTAAGATACTTTGATCAAATCAAGATGGTGAATACCTTAGCCATGAGTTTCGTGACTATCTAGCTGAGTGTGGGATTCTATCCCAACTCACTCCTCCTGGAATACCACAGTGGAATGGTGTATCCGAAAGGAGGAATCGTACCCTATTAGATATGGTACGATCTATGATGAGTCACACAGATCTTCCTATATCCTTTTGAGGATATACTTTAGACACAACAACCTTTACCCTTAACCGTGTACCATCCAAGGTTGTGATAAAGACACCATATACAATATGGACATGAAGAAATCCCAAGATGTCTTTCATGAGGATTTGGGGTTGTGAGGCTTACGTTCGACGTCAAGTCTCAGACAAACTGGGACCTAAATCCGATAGGTGCTATTTTGTTGGATATCCCAAGGAAACGAAGGGATATTACTTCTACATTCCCGGTCAGCACAAAATGTTTGTGGCAAAGATTGAGGTTTTTCTAGAAAGAGATTTTGTTTCTAGAAAAACTAGTGGAAGTACGTTCGATCTTGAAGAAATTCAAGATAAGGACCATAGCACTGAGGCCTTGATGGAGGTTGAACAGGAACCACAAAGTGTTGTGGGTGATAAGGTTGTTGCACAAAGAGTTGTGGAACAACCACCTGTTCAGGTAGACCTACCTCTTCACAGGTCTGATAGGGTACGTCGTCAGCCTGAGAGATACTCATTTCTCTTGTCTGACCATGATGATGTTATGCTCATTGAGAATGAGCCTACCTCCTATCAGGAAGCTGTGATGAGCCCAGACTATGAGAAATGGCTAGAGGCCATGAGATCCGAGATGGGATCCATGTACACCAACCAAGTATGGACTTTGGTCGATCCACCTGAAGGGGTCAAACCCATTGGGTGTAAGTGAGTCTTTAAGAGAAAGACTGACACGAATGGACTTACGCATACCTATAAGGGCCGATTGGTGGCTAAAGGTTTCAAGCAAATTCATGGTATTGACTATGATGAAACCTTTTCTCCAGTTGTGATGTTTAAGTCCATTCGGATCATACTTGCTATTGCAGCATACCACGATTATGAGATCTGGAAGATGGATGTCAAAATCATGTTTCTGAATGGAAACTTACTCGAGGATGTGTACATGACATAACCTGAGGATTTTGTAGATCTACAGCATACTGGGAAAGTATGCAAGCTACAAAGGTCCATTTATGGGCTAAAGCAAGCTTCTCGGAGCTGGAATCTTCGATTCGATGATGCGATCAAACAGTTTGGTTTCATCAAGAATGAAGATGAATCCTGTGTCTACAAGAGAGTTAATGGGAACACAGTTGTCTTCCTTGTATTGTATGTGAATGACATACTACTCATTGGGAATGACATCCCTTCACTACAGTCTGTGAAGACTTGGCTGGGGACGTATTTCTCAATGAAGGACTTAGGTGAAGCAGCCTGTATTCTAGGCATCAAGATCTATAGAGATAGATCTAAGAGATTGCTTGGCCTAAGTCAGAGTACATACATTGACACGGTATTACTAGGGTTTGCCATACATAATTCCAAGAAGAGACTTCTGCCGATGTCACATGGTGTGAGTCTTTCGAAGACTCAAAGTCCCTCTTCTAGAGAGGAGAGAGACCGCATGGAAAAGATCCCTTATGCATCTGCTATAGGATCTATCATGTACGTCATATTATGTACTCATCTTGATGTCTCGTATGCTTTGAGCATGACGAGTAGATACCAGTCAGATCTAGGTGAGCATCACTGGATAGCAGTCAAGAATATTCTTAAGTACTTGAGAAGGACTAAAGAATATTTCTTGATATTTGGAGGGGATGAGGAGCTAGCTGTAAAGGGTTACAGCGATGCCAGCTTTCAAACTGACCAGGATGATTATAGATCGCAGTCAAAGTTCGTGTTTTGCTTGAATGGTGGCGCTGTGAGCTGGAAGAGTTCGAAGCAGGACACAGTTGTTGATTCTACAATGTGAGTATATCATGCATCCGAGGCAAAGAAGGAGGCAGTTTAGATCCGCAAGTTCATTACTGAGCTTGGGGTGGTTCCTAGCATAGCAGATCCCATAGAGCTCTATTGTGACAATAATGGAGCGATTGCGCAGCTAAGGAACCTCGCTCACACCAGCAGACCAAATACATACTACAGCGTTTCCATCTCATTCGAGAGATTATCGATAGAGGAGATGTGAAGATTTGCAGAGTACCCACAGAGGCTAACATCGCAGATCCCTTGACCAAGGCTTTGGCATAGAAAAAGCATGATGGTCACACTAGGTCATTGGGTATTAGATACTACGGTGATTGACACTAGTGCTAGTGGGAGATTGTTAGTGAAAGCCCTAGAGTCAATCATGTGATGATTGTTGTATGGACTTTATTGTATCATATTCCTATTTATAAAGGTATGGTTATTATATTTACTTGTATTGGTGCCAAATAAACTAAGTATAATAACGTCCTTGAGTAGAAGGTTCTTATCTATATCAATCGATTGGTTGAATCGATAATGAGATGATATAGAGAACACTACTCTTAATCATTCCTAGTCAAGTATTAACATTCAGGGACAATGTTAATGCGTAGAGACTAGCATGTAGATCAACTCGATGACTTGATCTCACAAGTCATGGATATGAGATATCAAGTTGACACATGGGTATGTATTAAAGAATATATACTGAATGACCCGCCATGAGAAAGTATCATGGATCATTATATGAGTGTCATGTACTTTCTCATGTGACTATTAGTATGACTATTAATCCTTAGACCTGAAGTCACCATGGTTCCCTACATAAGGAGTTGCATACTTTGACTTCGTCAAACGTTACCTGTAAATGGGTGGACTATAAAGGCGATTACTGGGTATGTAACAAATTATGCGAAGGGATGTGAGTGATGTAGATGAGATCTATCCCTCCTATATGACGGGAGTGACATCGTTATTCTTGATAGAGTGAGATCACGAAGTGCATGACCATGCCCAAATGAGTCAATATGAGATATTGAGCTCATTTGATTAGAGTAAGTCTATTTGGAGTTCAAGATATAGATTGTACCGAGGATGACACGGTCTATACCTTAATTGGTCAATCTAGATGTCAAGGATAGAGGGACATTGTCACATATTGTGAGAGTCACAATTAGTAGTCACAAAAGGTGATGTTGGAGCTCAACATTCTTGTAACTTGGGTAGCAATGATGTGTTGCTAGATACCGCTCATTGATTATGTTCCTAAATCGGTTTAGGAGCATTGCAAACGTTACAAGAACCTATAGGGTCACACACAAAGGGCAGTTAGATGAAGATTAGGTTCATATGATGAACCATGAGGATTAGGTTCATGGGATTAACTAAATTGGATTAAGAGTAATCTAAATTAGACTAATTGAGTTAGACTCAATTTGATTCAAGTGTTGAATGAGTCTAATTTAGATTTGATTCATTGAGTCAATTTAAATTAATGAATAGAGATTCATTAAATCAAATTGACTTGAATCAAATGGTTAGATTTGATCAACCATGGGAGATAAGAGGTCAAGTTTGACTTGACTTGAGAGGGAAGATGAATGGTCAATTTTAACTTGACCAATTGTCATGTCATGGTGACATGGTATGGGGGTCGGCCAATGATGGTGTTCCACATCATCATGGACTTATCATGTGGTGCCACCTCATGAGGAAGACCAAGAGCCATTGGCTCTTGGAGTTACATGCATGCATGTAACCCCCCAAGAGTTAAGTGGCCGGCCACTTCTCCATTTGATGGAAATTCATTTGGTGAGTAACTCCATCTTCTTCTTCCTTGAATCTTCTTCCTCTCAAGCTTTCCCAACCTCCTTGGCCGAAACTTCCATGAGTGCTAGCACACTTTAGGTTGTATTTCTCCACCATTTGTCCGTGTGGATACTAATAGAAGAGTGTTCACTTGACACTCTTGAGTTTTGGCAAAGCTTTTGGACGAGCGGGATAAGCGAAGGGCGTCGCTACGAGGGTAATGCTCTCATCATGTAGATCTAAGGTAGATCTAGGATCTTTAAACACATACATGTTTTTTTTTATATCTTCGCACGGATCCATGGCCGGGCTTCCGAGGTTTCTGCAACGCAAAAAGTGGTTTTTGCGGCTCGGAAAATCCCAACAATACTTGGGGTTAAACCTCATGTTCGAGGTTATTGGTTGACCGGGGCTTTATACCGATCGGATGGTCAAGTGTTTGACACTTGGCAACCGAGTCGACCCTCAGTAGTCGACTGGGATTATGACCTGTTTGACTGTTGTGAGTCGACTAGTGTTCGATTGCAACTCAGGGCCGAAAAAGCCTTAGAAATCGACTGCCATATATGTCAATCGATTGATGGAGCACAGAATGCTCCGTAGCCGATCAGGCAGTTGGCTACGGGCACTGGCAGTCGAACTGCCACTGTTGGCAGTCGACTGCCCAGTGATCCGTTGGGATTTTTTCAGCATGGATCAAGCCATTATCTCACAACAACAGTGTTGGCAGTCGACTGGGGCCTTATGGCAGTCGACTGCCATGTGAAAATCCAGCCCGAGTAAAGCTTTAAAAGGAGCTCGTGGAGAAGATTTTGGCCAAGGTTTCTTGAGGCGATTTGGAGGGGATTTGTTGTTGCAATCTAGATCGCAACCAAAAGTAAGCAATCAAAGTTCTCTTATAAAGTATTTTTTTTACTTGTATTGTATTTCATACTTGTATTTTCTTGTATTACTTAGTGTAATCTTTGTACGAGTTTCTCCGTCTCTGACTTATTGTCAAGAAGGAGTTTATTGGATTAGTGGTATGTATTTGCATCGCTAGGGCTCTTACGAGCCCAACCCGTAGAGTAGGAACCTTGAGGTTCCGAACCACGTTATATCTTGTGCATTGTGCTTGTATTGTATATTTGTTTTTGTTATTATATATATATTTCACTGTGTATAACACATTTTGTAACAAGCACGATTGAAATCTATCATACGATGAACCAAATTGGATTAAGAGTAATCCAAATTAGACTAATTGAGTTGGACTCAATTTAATTCAAGTGTTGAATGAGTCCAATTTAGATTTGATTCATTGAGTCAATTTAAACTAATGAATAGAGATTCATTAAATTAAATTGACTGGAATCAAAGGTTAGATTTGATCAACCATGGGAGATAAGAGGTCAAGTTTGACTTGACTTGAGAGGGAAGATGAAGGGCCAAGTTTGACTTGACCAAATATCACTTCATGGTGACTTGGCATAGGGCCGCCCAATGATGATGTTTCACATCATCATGGATACATCATGGTGTGCCACCTCATGAGGAAGACCAAGAGCTATGGCTCTTGGTATTACATGGATGTTTTTAACCCTCCTTAAGTGGCCGGCCAAAACATTAGTGAGGCAAATTGAATTCTTCTTCTTCCTTCTCCTTTCTTCTTCTCTCCCTCTCCTCCTTTGCCGAGACCTCCCAAGAGTGCTAGAACACTCTAAGTGGTTCTCTCCACCTTTTGTCCGTGTGGATACGTGTAGAGGAGTGTACACTTGACACTCTACGAGATCCCGCAACCTTTTGGATGAGCGAGATAAGCGAAGGGCATCGCTACAAGGGTAACATTCCTCCCATGTAGATCTAAGGTAGATCTAGTGTAGATAAATATGTACATGAATTTTATTTATCTTCGCACGGATTCGTGGCTGATTTTCGAGATTTTCGCAACGCAAAAAGCAATTTTTGCAGCTCGAAGAGTCTAACATATGGTGCTTGGAAAACATATGAGGTGTTCAACACTGGCCCTTTACAAAATAGAGCTTTGAATCAACTATATCATCCACCCTTACTGTGATGAGAAAGATTGACAGTGCTCGGAAATAAGAAAAAGTGTTCAATGCTACTGCACTTAGAAATACTAAGGGTGCTCAGGAAAACAAAAGGTGCTCCAAATTAATGCAATGCTTAACATTAAATAGAATCGACTATAGTATTTAACCCTCCCGAGCTCGGCCAAACCAAGGTGACTCAGAAGAGATATGTCGCTGATTACTACTAGGTCTGAAATTAACTATAGTACACCAACCAACTGCGTTCGGGAAACACACAAGCTCTCAGAACTGATGTAATACTTAACACTGCCTTGAATTCACTACAGTACTCAGTACTATTACACTCAAGAATATTAAATGTGTTCTACCATACTACCTCCTGAAGATACTTATAATGCTCTGCCCAAGAATGAATGTTGAAAATCCTAGACTCATCATAACATTTGGCACAAAGCCTCAGGTTGTTATATTAGGTACAGGGCCTCATACTGTTATATTAGGCACAAGACTTGAAGTTGTTTACTTAGCTCTGAAACTGTCATATTAGGCGCATGACCTGAAGTTGATTACTTAGCTATTATAGCCAGTTTTTATTGGCCCACAGGGTGATTCTGTAGTTACCTAGCCTTTAGGTTGTTATAATTGGGGTAGAGCCAAAGAGATTTACTTAGCCACTATAGCGGATTGTTATAGACTCGTGGGGCAATTCTGTAGTTACCTAGCCCTTTGGTTGTTATAGTTAGCGTAAAGCCAAAGAGATTTACTTAGTCACTATAGCGGGTTGTTATAGGCCTGTGGGGGCTATTATGTAGTTACCTTGTCTGTAGACTGGTATAGTTGGTGTAAAGCCAACAAAGAGGGGAAATTGAATACATGAGTCCCCAAAAGAGTACTGATTTGTCAAAGGAGGATGTTAGGACATACAAAATCAATTTCAAGTAAAGCCTTAGCAGATTTGGCTTTGGATTATCACTTAAATTTAGAATCAATCTCATATTCAGAAATAATTTCAAGAACTGAGAAGTATCATTGAATTTCAGTAACACAACCCCTTGCACCATTTGGTATAGAACAATGCAAATCTTATAACTTTCCAATTCCACAAGCATGGACAGTTGCACCACTGATATAACATGATGCCCCTTTGATCTCACAATAATATCATTTACAACATTAAAAAGAAGAAGACGGTGACATCAAATTTGTAAACTTTGTGAACTTAAATAATTTCCTTCTTTTAAGATCATCCATACTGAATTGTATAACATCCTATTTTTAAATCAAAGCAAGGTAATCAAATATCATATTTTCCATTAAATGACCCAACTACCACTAAGTTTATACTTTAAGCTTTAATTTTTAAATTCTTGTAAGAACTTCCATTTACATCAGCCAAAGATGTAGACATATCCAGCAAGCCTACAACTTATTAGCACCCCTATCAGAAAACCTATAAGATTTATTTCCTAGTAAAGCTTGCTTCACCAAGACACTGCAACTGTCCTCTTGTTTCCTTTTATTCATGTAAGAACAATTTGCAAGAGATGAGTGAAGGAGACCTAAACCGGCAATTTTGTCAACTTGACTTGTCCGTTCCATGTAAACTACTATCTAATTTTTTTATCATAGACATTTTTCACACAGAAAAATTCAATTCTTCAACTTGCACATTTCCTAGAGGGTCATACTCAAAAATTGGCAGCCACCACTTTCGCTAGATAATCCTTTGGATGAGGTCACATGACTCTCCTTCCCATTGACATTTAATTGTTGGAACGTAGGTGACCGGCTAGAAGGGGGTGAATAGCCCTCAATCGTCGTACAGTGGAATATGATCGTTCATCATGCGTCGCTTGTCTACAATTGTCGTTAGCGCAGCGGAAACAATAGAAACAAATAGAAATACTAACAACAACACAAGCACATGCAAATACATACGATATACGTGGTTCGGAACCGAATGGTTCCTACTCCACGGGCGAGCTCTAGTTATGCGCACGACACTAACTAACACTCCTCGACAACACGTCGGAGGTGGAGAAATCTCGCACAAGCAATTACAAAGTAATACATGAAGTACAAACAAGAATACAAATACAATACAAAAGAAAACTTTTCACTGATTGCTTTTGATCACTTGCTTGTTGCTTGCTTTTGTTTGCTCTTGAAGGTCTGGAATGCAACAACAATTCCCCTCCAAAGTCACCCCAAAAGTCTTGGCGAAATCCTCCATCTCGAGCTCCATTTATAACCTGCATCGAGCTGATTCTGCGCCCATCAGTCGACTGATCATAACCATCAGTCGACTAGTCTTGTAGCCGTTGTCTCACAACGGCCAGATCCATATTGGATAAGTTCCAATAGATCACCTATCAGTCGACTGATGACCTTGTAGCCGACTGTCCAGTCGGCTACAGAGCGTTTTATGCCTGCGACACTTCCATCAATCAACTGCCATCCCTCGGCAGTTGACTGCTGTCGACATCAGTCGACTGCCAGGCCACAAAATTACAGTCTAACACCATTCGAACCCTAGTCGACTTGGATCAGTCAAATCGACACCTGTGCCAATCGACTGCTGTCGGGTAAACCTCAAACACCAAGTTGTTTGAGCATCCGATCGTCGAGTAAACCCTCAAACACCACATTTGAGCCTCCGACACTTAGTCTTAGCCACTTGGCCAAGTCCACCTCATCCTCTCATGGAGTTCCCCATCGAATCTCTCTTCCCTCAGCCTACGTCTCTCGGATGCACCAAGCGCACGGTTTCGCAATGTTATCCTTCGCGTCTCTTGCCCTCGAAGTATGCTTCCCTTGGGCCTCACTCCATTCGCTCCCCGTCCGACGGTCCCTCAGATGCACCAAGTGCATGACTTCACAATGTCATCCTTCACCGACTCAAGGACCCCGAGCCTAGTGAACTTTCCAAGTCCTCAAGACTTCCCACACCAAGCCTCATGCTTGGATTTTCCATGTCAAGCCCCATGCTTGGACTTTCACCGTCAAGGTTACACACTTGGACTTACGTGGCCAACCTATGCTGGACTTTCCACACCAAGCCCTATGCCTGGATTTTCTCAACACCAAGCCCCATGCTTAGACTTTTCACCACCAAGGCTACACACTTGGACTTACGTGGCCAACCCATGTTGGACTTCCCATGAAAATCCCATGTCATGCGTTTTGTCTAACATCAAAATATAGTTCGAGTCAAACTCGAGTCCGGGCTGATTGCACCAACAATCTCTCCCTTTTTGATGTTCGACAAAACCTCAAACCAAGTCTACCAATTATCCCCCAATTGGCAATTCTCACATCTCAATGAGAATTCCAACTATCCCAATTGGTAACTATTTTTCTCAGCATGTGAACGAAAAGCTAACTTAGTGAATCTTTAGAACATATCAATTTGCTTTGATTGAAAATACCACTTGATAACTTTAGTTAGTATGCTAAGTATGGAATAATACTTTAAAATTTCATGACACTGAGGTTTGCTTGAGGACAAGCAAAGATCTAAGTTTGGGGGAATTGATGTGAGCAAAATATATAGGGTTTTAGGAATCATTTTAGTACATATCTCATTGAATTTTATACTTGTTTCATGCATATTCTTCTTTGTTTTGCATTCATGATCTACTTTTGTTAATTTATGTGTAGGACGACGTTTTTGGAGTAAAAATGAAGCAATTTGTGGGGCAAAGACCTTTGGGAACACACACTTGCCATGTCTCAAGACATGAGCATGTTTCTGAAGCCAAACGGATCAAAACGGAAGCTCTAGAAATCCACATGGTCGACCATGTGAAATCCACACAGTCGTGTTAAAATTCTAGCTTAATTTTTAGCCTAGATTTTAGTCGTTTCCAACCTTGCACATGTCCCGACCGTGTGAAATTCACACGGTCATGTGGCGGCGCCACAAATTCGAGGAAATAGGATTTTTCCAAGAATTTATGGAAAGTCAGAGTCGCCTCTATATATAGAAAACTCATCTAAAAGGCCAAGGATCATGAGGGGGGCCGCCCTAAGGCTCCCAAATCCTAGGGGAGGCCCGACGGCTAGAATGACACGACGGTGCCCTGTAAAGTATCGGAGACTCACAACAGGGAGGAAGCGGCTCAAGGACTGAAATCTACTCTCCGACGCCAAATAGAACGACCAAGAGTACTGTGATTTCATTCTTAGATATCTTTACATTGTAATGATTCATTCTATGATGCCTTGTGTCTGTTCTCTTTCATCTATGGAGTAGATACTTCGATTCTAGGATTAGGGAATAGCTTATGTACGTTGGACATGCTAGTTCGAATATATTTTATGCTCCTGAATTAATATTTGCAATGGGTGTTATTTGGATCGATGAAAATTATGTTTTGATTCTATATCTAGTGTGCATTGCCAATACAAAGGGTGACAACCTTTGTATCAAAAACTAAGGAGAACCAAGAAGGAACCTTGTGGTTGTCCTCTCTCTTATAACTGTAGATAGTAGAATATGATAGAGTAGGAAATAAAATACGTTGTGACTCTTCATAGAAATTATTAGGACATCCTTGTACCCAATAGTCTATCTTAGCAGAAGGGCCAAAGTAGGAGAAATTAACTCTAGAAGAGTTGAGGGACCTTAGTGATAGAGGGCTTCCAACGGTATCAACCCCCAAAGCTCTGATGATCCTAATGGTAAACTTTGTTAGGAATAGGTAGTTCCCGGTAGAAGCAAAAGTTCATCGGGCAAATGTATAATGATCCTCCCGCAAGATCGTAATTAGAGATCTAGAAAACATTTAGTTGATAGCATGTTCCATGGCACACAAGTGAAACCAAAGTCCTAGAATCCTCTTAGGGATCTTCGAACCTACCTTCGCATCCTCCGAGTGACACCGTACTTGAGTTAGGACTGCCGTCAACCTCGCAACCCTAATCTTTAGGACATTTGCTCTGAACAACGAGATCCACTAGACAAATAGTACTCGAATCTCAGTCTATGTGGGATCGATAATCTTTTATTACTTGATGACATTTGTGCACTTGCGGGCATTGAACGCAAGTGCACGCTTCAAGTCCTTAACGGTTCCCATCGAAGATTTGAGGTTGTGCTCACGTGCATCAATGGTTCTTCTTGCTCTTGCTCCAGCATTGAGGAAGGTCTCTCCTCCCCCTCAATTTCTGAAGTGGAGACTTCTTCAACCTCCTTGACCTCTTCTTCTTTGGAAGTTGAACACCTCTCAACTTTTGATTCTTCAAGCTCTTGGGTTGAAGAGTTTTCTTCCCCTTCGGACTCCTTCTCTAATTGAACCAATGATGGATCTTCATGATATTTTTCCAATTTACACTAAAGCTCCTTGGCATCCCTGTAATCTCCTAATCTACACAAAATATCATTAGAGATTACATTAACTAAAATTTTTATTACCCTTTCATTTATCTCAAAAGCTTGGGCTTGCTCTTCAGCCCATCTCTTCATCTTAAGATATCCTCCCTTCAGACCCCGTGGCGGTTCGAACCCATCCACCAAGATGAACTAATCTTCGATATTCATCATGAGAAAAATCTCCATTCTTCCCTTCCATTAGTCGAACCCCCCAAATCCGTAGAGTCCATATGGCGATGGAATGTAGATGTCATGTCCAAGTCGATCTTTGGACAACTCCATTTTCTCTTAACCTCTGGCACTTTCTCCTTCAGTTGTGAATCCGGTGAAGAGCAACCTGTTATGATACTAATTATAGAATGATCGATTAACCTCACTAGAGGGGGTGAATAGCAATTCATCGATTTCTTCACTTGGATTCATTGTTCTTGTCTACAATCATTAGTATACTACAGAAATATAAATACTAATACTAATACTAACACAAAACAAATCACAAATACACACACAAATTTTACGTGGTTTGGAACCCTAATTCCTACTCCACAGCTAAGCCCTAGCGAGCTCTAGTGATGCACACCATCACTATCAAACTTCTCTTTCTCGGTGACACACCGGAAGTGGAGAAACCTCTTACAAGGTGTTTACAATAATAAACAATACACTACAATCAAATACAAGAAGCAAATATATTATTAAGTAAAGAAAACTTTACAACAAGAACATTGATTGTTTGCTTGTTGATTGCTTTGAATTGCTCTTGAAGGTACGAAATGCAACAACACTTTCCCTTCAAAATCGCCCCATAAATTGCTTGCTTTAACCCTCCATCATAGCTTCCTTTAAATCTTATATTGATTTGATTTATCGCCTGGCAGTCGACTGCCCACAATGTCATTGTCTTACAATGGCCTACTCCACGTTGGAATCTATCCAACGAATACATTAGTAGTCGACTAGCCAGTCTACCATGAGTCATTCTGTGTCCGTGTCCACAACCACCAGTCAACTGCCATGGACCAGTCGACTGGAATAACCTCCAGTCAACTGCCAGAGCATTTAGTCAATAGTCAAGCCTTAGTCGACTGCTCCGAGTTAACTAGGCTTTGAGTGTTTACACACTCGATCAGTTGATTGGCCAAAGCCATCAGTCGACTGGTAAACCTCAAACATGAGGATTAACCCAAGTATGATCCCCTCATACTTGATAGACCACCCTTAGCCTAGACCTAAGTTTTTTAGCCACTTCGATCAGCCTCACGTCTCTTGGATCCCTCGAGCCCATGACTCTTCATCCTCGTGCTAGCCTTCAAGTGCTTCCGCCAGCCTAGTCATGCTAACCGGGTTTACCTTTGCCAAAGTTCACTTGGACTTTACATCGCCAAGAATACACATTTGGACTTACACTGCCAAGACTTCACTTTTGGACTTTTCCCTTGCCAAGTATCCATACTTGGACTTTTCTCACAAACTTTATGTTGGACTTCCATGCCAAGACTCATGCTTGGACTTTCCATTCCAAGACCATTCTTGGACTTTCCATGCCAAGTACCCATGACTTAGGCTTTCCAATTGCTAAGACCCATACTTGGACTTTCATTGCCAAGTACCCATGACTTGGACTTTCCCATGACAATCATATTGTCAATCCATTTGTCAAACAATGGTCAAACCATTTTCAATCCATTTGTCAACCATCAAAGCACTACTCGAGTCTCAATTGAGTTTGGTTAATAGTGACCCCGGTCGATTGAACCAATAGCCTTTAGGCAGATGCAGTTGGAGAATGCACAACTAGAAGATGTGGCAATGCTCTTATTTGGGTTTGCTGGCCATATTGTGCATCCTATAGGGCAGATAGCCCTATCTCTTACTTTAGGAAAAAAAAGCCAAGTAATAAGACATGCATGACTCTATTCCTGGTGGTGGATGCCCCCTCGACATATAATGTCATTTTGGGGTGATCGTTTTTCTTTGCCTTCAAAGCGGTGGCATCCCCTTATCATCAGAAGGTTAAATTCCCAATAGGATGACTTGTGGGGGAAGTCAGGGGGAGCAAAAAGCAGCTTGAAGTTGTTATGTTCAAATAGTCAAAGTTGATCAAAAGAAAGCTCGGATGGAGGATTCTAAAGGGAAAGCGACAGTGAACTCTGAGGTTTACATGTTGGAGAAGGCAATTCCAAGGAAGGAAGCAACATGGGAAGGAGAGTCAATAGAGATAGCCCTGAGAAAGGTGACTCAGGTGGCCAAGAAGCTCAAAGTTAAGGAAAATCTCATCGCCTCTCTATGAAAGAACGAAGATACCTTTGCCAAAGATGTTCATGATTTGACTAGGATTGATCCTCAGATAGCTTAACATCACCTGAATATCACTCGAGAAGCTCGTTCGATCCAGCAGAAGAGGCAACACTTCAGACCTGAGAAAGATAAAATCATTGTTAAGGAAGTTGATAAATTATTGCAAGCAGGACATGTAAAAGAAATTCAATTTCCTAAGTGGGTGTCCAATGTAGTGTTAGTTCCCAAGCCCTCGGGGCAGTGGCGTATGTGTGTTGATTTTCGTGATTTAAATAAAGCATGTCCTAAAGACTACTACCCCTTACCTCGTATTGACACTACAAGAAATTAGCAAAATAGTGACGAAATATTAACGACAAGTTAATAATTCGTCGCCAACAGTAACAATTATCAATGGTTTTTTTAATCATCATAAATAAACATATTAAAAATATTAATTTCAAAATAATATCATATTTGCGACGAAACATTACTATTTCGTCGCTAACAGAAAAATATTGGAGACAAATTAAAAATATTCATCGCTAGTCTTTATTCAAAATGAGTATTAGTGACGAAACTAATATTTCGTCGCTAATATATATATGTTTAGCGACGATATTCCTACGTGTCATCGCTAATAATGATAGTCGATGACCAGTCGACTGAATAATATTCTGTGACCGACCAAATTATAGATGCATCGAGTTGTTTCGCTCATGGACGCATACTAGGGATATCATCAAATCCCTTTGGCTCGGGAAGATCAGAGGAGAGTTAGTTTTGTGATAGTAGGAGGATTGTACTCTTATGTTGTGATGCTTTTTAGACTTAAGAATGTTGGAGTCACCTATCAAAGACTCATGGACAATATTTCACTGAGCATAATGGAAGGAATGTAGAAATGTATGTTGATGATATTCTGGTAAAATCCCGCCTTGCTCAGGATTTTATACAAGATTTGGAAGAAATATTTTCTACCTTAAGTTGCTATATGTGAGGATATGCAGATCCGTAAGCTAACATCGCAGATCCATTGACCAAGGCTTGGCACAGAGGAAGCATGATGGTCACACTAGGTCACTAGGTATTAGATATCATAGTGATTGGTACTAGTGCTAGTGGGAGATTGTTAGTTAAAGCCCTAGAACCAATCATGTGATGGTTGAATAGGGAACATTTTGTATCATATTCTATAAAGGCAAAGGATTGGTTATTATATTTACATCTTGCTTGTGCAAGCTAATTTAAATATAATAATGCCCTAGAAAAGTAGGTTCTTATCTACAGCACATCAATTGGCAGAATTGATTATGAGAGGCTGTAGAGAACACTTTCCTAAATGTTCCTAGTCGAGTATTAATATGCAAGGGCAATATTAATACATAAAGACTAGCATGTAGGTCAATTGATGACTTGATCTCACAAGTCATGGATATATGATATCAAGTTGACACATGGGTATATATTGGAGAATATATACTGAACTGACCCGCCATGAGAAAGTTTCATGGATCGTTATATGAGTGTCATAAACTTTCTCATGTGACTATTGGTATGAATAGTCCTCAGACCTAAAGTTACTACGGTTCCCTACATAAGGAGTTATGTACTTTGGTATCGTCAAACGTCACCCGTAACAGGGTGGACCATAAAGGCGATTACTGGGTATGTAACAAATTATGCGGAGGGATGTGAGTGATGTAGATGGGATCTATCCCTTCCATATGACGGGAGTGATATCGGTGGGCCCCTTGATTGAGTAGAACTACTAAAACGCATGGCCATGCTCGAATGAGTCAATATGAGATATTGAGCTCATTTGTTTGAGTTAGTTTACTCAGGGATCAAGAAACACATAGATTGATCGAGGATGACACGGTCTATGCCTCATTGATCAATCGATATCAAGGATAGAAGGACACGGTCATATATTATAGTAGTCACGGAAAGGTTAGTCGGATCTTGACTTATTTCAGAACTTGGTAGCAATGATGTATTGCTAGATGTCGCTCATTGCTTGTGTATCTAAAAGAGTTTAGGTCCACCGCCAACGCTTATGAGAGCCTATAGGTCACACACAAAGAGCATGATAATTAGAGGAATTAGAGTATTCTAGTTTGACTAGAATAATATGGGAATAAGCTTAAGTACAAAATGGTTTTGGACTTTAAGCTTAATGAGAATTTTAGCTAATTGATTTAATGAGATTAATTCAATATGTTACCTTATTGATTTAATAAGATTAATTCAATATGATAACATAAGCTTAATTGAATTAATAAGATTAATTCAATATGATAACATAAGCTTAATTGAATTAATAAGATTAAATCAACATGCATGAATGCCACATAAGAATGCCACATAAGCATGCCACATAAGCATGCCACCTAAGCATCCACCTAAGCTAGATAAGGTGGAAGGAAACAAAATGGTTTTGTCTCCTTAAGTGGAAGGCCAAACAAATGACACAATGAAATGGATTGCATTGAATGGTAGGAGGTGAAAGGGTTTTTCCAACCCTATAAAAGACCATGAAGTGGCCGGCCATTCTATAGCAATTGTTGTTGTGGTTGTGGAGTGTGGTTGTTGGGAGCTTGAGGCTTGGAGAGAGCTTGAGAGCTTATTGTTGTGTGGCCTTTTTGTGAGTAGCAAGAAGAGTAGTCTTCTTCTTCCCTTCTCTTTTCCCTAGCTTCCTCTCCTTTAGGGACTTCTCTAGCAAGAAGTAAAGGAGAGCTCCTCTAGTTTTCTTTTGTGAGACAAGAGCGTGCTCGTGTGGATACGTATAGAGGCACGGACACTTGAACGTGCTAAAGATCCAACAAACTAAAGGGATAAGCGGGATTAACAAGGGCACGCAACAAAGGTAATCCTCTCCTATAAGATAGGTTTGGTTTAGAGAAATTTATTTTGTACGAGTTTGCTTTCGCATGGATCACTTGGAAGGGATCCTATTTTCTAAGATATGCCATTTGGCATACGAGATTCCCTACAAAGGGTATCAGAGCCACTTGAAGATCGTATAAAAATAGGTTTTCTATTTTATATATGATAGTAGGATAAATTTTATTATGAGTTAATAATTGCATTAGCAATTGTCAAACATAATAAAATATCCAATGTCTTTTAAAAAGTTAAAATGACATGGTGCATGGTTATGGCCTAGTCCCAAAAAGTTTGTGATTGTGTGTTGTAATTCTTAATACGGCCTGCGTGTCGTGCCTTTCTCCTAATATTCTTGTTGTAAAATTAGTTTTAGACTCAATGTAACTCAGTATTTCTCCTTTTGTAATGTACAAAACAAGGATGGAGGGTCCATTGGAGGATGAGGTTACAAGGAGGAGGTCAACACACAAGACAACCAAAAGGAAGCACTTAGGAGAAGATGCTATCCCTAGGTTGACCAATCAATCTTTTCATTGGCTTGAGAAGATTGTAGAATAAGGGCCATAACCATGACACGTTAGTTTAATATGTATGTGATGCATGTTAGTTTAGCTTGTATGTGATGCATGATTAGTTTAGCTTATATGTGATGTATGCTAATATGTATATGATACATGTTTATTTCTTAATAAGTCTAAACGATATGCCTACCAAAGTTGGTACTCACTACTTCCTCGATCATTTGTTATTGGGTTTGCCAAAGCAAAGCAATGCATTTTATCTTGGAGGGGTGCGAGTGGACAATCGTGATGTCCCGCTATCAGTCTTGGTTAAGACTTAATTAAGTGTTTTCTTAATTGGTTAAGAAAGTAGAGGCATATATTAGCTTTGAACATAAGTGTTAACATTAGTTTTGTGTGATTTAGAACATCGGCTTTGTCTTAGAAGTGGTCGTTGCTCATATCCAAGAAGGCCCTGTGCCCTCGCCACACCGAAGTGGTTTAGGAATAAACACTAAACTAATCTAAAACTTAACCAAAGCTATTAAAGAGTTACATCAGATGTAATTGGCAAAAGATTGCCTACCTAATTATACTACGTCTTGGGCGATTAGCCAAAGCTAACTCAAGACAATTATGATGTGGATCTTTATCCCATATAAATTTATAACTAAATAGTAGCTATGAGAATTTAGTGTGAGCCTCATTTAATTAAAGGCCTAATTAAATGATTTAGGTATGATACTTAACTTTGCATTTTAATGTTGTAGATCACCATGTCATCTAACACGACACACCCCCTCAACTTGCGATCTGTCCTTGAGAAGGACAAGTTTAATGGAGCAAACTTTCTTGATAGGAACTTGAGGATTATCCTCAAGCAAGAACGCAAACTATATGTCCTAGAGCAGGCTACCTGAAATACCCGCCCCTACTAGCCACTTTCGTCTTTGAAAAGGATGCTTATAAGAAGCATCAAGATGACGATTAGATGTGTCATGCCTTATGCTTGCCACCATGAACTCGAGCTTGGAAGCAACATGAGAACATGGATGCCTATGATATGGTTGAGCATTTGAAACAACTATATCAAGGACAAGCTAGGCACAGGCGTTTTGAAGTGTCTAAGGCTCTTTTGCATGCAAGATGCAAGAAGGAACACCTGTAGGAACTCACGTACTCAAAATGATTGGGTACGTTGAGAACCTTGAAAGACTAGGTTTTCCACTGAGCCAAGAATTGGCAACCGATGTTATCCTGCAATCGTTGCCGGAAGCATACAATCAATTCGTCATGAATTATAACATGAATGAAATTGATAAACCTTTGCCTGAGATTCTCAGCATGTTGAGAACTGCTGAACCAAATCTCAAAAAGAAAGTTAGTCATGTACTAATGGTCAAGAAGGAAGGCAAGGGTAAGACCCAAGCCAAAGGCAAGGCCAATTCATCCACTTCAAAGGGTAAAGGTAAAGTACCTAAGGAAGGCTTCCGGGATCGACAGGCGGGCTGCAAAGTCTACCTTGAGGAAGTAAAGAACAAGAGAAGTGGGACTTACGCCTGGTATACGTTATAGAAGTTAATCTATCTATTTCTTCTACATGGGTATTAGATACTGGATGTGCATCTCACATTTGTACTAATGTCGAGGACCGAGAAATAGTAGAATAATGGCAAAGGGTGAAGTGGACCTCACAGTAGGCAATGGCGCAAAGTCAGGCCAGAGTCAGTAGGAACATATTCTTTGTCTTTGCTGGGCTGATCTTAGAACTAGAGGAGTGCTTCTATGTACCCGCATTAACAAAGAACATAATTTCTGTATCTTGTTTAGACAAGAAAAACTTTTCTTTTATAATAAAGGACAAATGTTGTTCCATTTATTTAAATGAAATGTTCTATTGTAATGCACCACTTATGAATGGTCTCTATGTTCTAGATTTAGATAACCCAATTTATAACGTAAATACCAAGCGGTTCAAATCGAATGATTTGAACGGATATATCTCTGCACTTTATCGCCTAGGTCACATAAATGAAAAACGCATATCCCAACTCCATAAAGATGGATTATTGGACTCATTTGATTTTGAATCATATGAGGTATGCGAGTCTTGTCTTTTAGGAAAGATGACTAAAACTCCATTTAGTGGACATGGCGAGAGAGCGACGGATTTGTTAGGACTCATACATACTGATGTATGTGACCCTTTCAATGTCGAAGCCAGAGGAGGCTATAAGTACTTTATTACTTTCACTGATGATATGAGTAGATTTGGCTACTTATATTTGATGAGACATAAGTCAGAATCCTTTGAAAAGTTCAAAGAATTCAAGAATGAAGTACAAAACCAACTTGGTAAGCGTATTAAACTACTTCGATCAGATCGAGGTGGTGAATACCTTAGTCAAGAGTTTCGTGATCACCTGGCTGAGTGTGGGATAATATCCCAACTCACTCCACCTGGAACACCACAATGGAATGATGTATCTGAGAGGAGAAATCGTACTCTATTAGATATGGTACGATCAATGATGAGCCAGACTGATCTACCTACTTCCTTTTGGGGTTTAGCTCTAGAGACAGCCGCTTTCACACTTAATCGCGTTCCATCAAAAGCCGTAAAAAAGACACCATATACGATATGGACCGGGAAGAGTCCCAAAATGTCTTTTATAAAGATTTGGGGTTGTGAAGCTTACGTTAGACGTCAAGTCTCAGATAAACTAGGACCCAAATCAGATAAGTGTTATTTTGTAGGATATCCCAAGGAAACTAAGGGATATTACTTTTACAATCCCACACTTGGCAAGGTGTTTGTTGCCAGAAATGCTGTCTTTCTAGAAAGAGAATTTATTTCTAGAAATACTAGTGGGAGTAAAATTCATCTTGAAGAAGTTCAAGATGATAATAACACTAAGGCTTCGATGGAAAATGAACAGGCACCACAAAGTGTTGTGGATGAGGAATTTGTTGCCCAAAGAGTTGTGGAGCAAACACCTGTTCAAGTAGACCAACCTCTTCGTAGATCTAATAGGATCCGTCGTCAACCCGAGAGATATTCTTTTCTCTTGATCGACAACGTGATGTATTGCTTATCAATCTTGACGAGCCTACATCCTATAAAGAAGCTATGATGAGCCCAGATTTGAGAAATGGCTAGAGGCCATGAGATCCAAATGGAATCCATGTACACTAACCAAGTATGGACTTTGGTTGATCCACGAAGGTAAATCCCATTGGGTGTAAGTGGGTCTTTAAAGTAAAGACGACATGGATGGTAATAAGCATACCTATAAAGGTAGATTGGTGGCTAAAGGATTCAAACAAATTCATGGTATTGACTATGAAGAAACCTTTTCACGATTGCGATGCTTAAATCCATTCGGATCATACTTGCTATTGCGACCTACCATGATTATGAGATCTGCAGATGGATGTCAAAACCGCTTTTACGAATGAAGCTACTCGAGGATGTGTATGACACAACTGAGGGTTTTGAAGATCCAAAGCATCCCGGAAAGGTATGCAAACCGCAAAGGTCCATTTATGGACTAAAGCAAGCCTCTCAAGCCGGAATCTTGATTCGATGATGCAATCAAAGAGTTTGGTTTCATCAAGAATGAAGATGAGCCTTGTGTCTACAAGAGAAATAGTGGGAGCACAGTTGTATTTCTTGTCTTGTATGTAGATGACATACTTCTCATCGGAAATGATATTCCCTCACTCCAGTCTGTGAAGATGTGGTTAGGGAATTGTTTCTCGATGAAGGACGTAGGTGAAGCTGCCTATATTCTAGGCATCAAGATCTATAGAGATAGATCTAGAAGATTACTTGGCCTAAGTCAGAGTACATACATTGATAAAGTGCTAGATCGTTTTGCTATGCAAAATTCTAAGAAAGGGTTTCTGCCTTTATCACATGGTGTGAGTCTTCAAGACTCAATGTCCCTCTTCTAAGGAGGAGAGATCGCATGGATAAGATCCCTTATGCATCAGCTATAGGGTCTATCATGTACGCCATGCTTTGTACTCGTCCTGACGTCTCGTATGCTTTGAGCATGACGAGTAGATACCAGTCAGATCCAGGTGAAAGTCACTGGATAGCAGTCAAAAATATTCTTAAGTACTTACGAAGAACGAAAGAATATTTCCTGATATTTGGAGGCAATGAGGAGCTAACTGTAAAGGGTTACAGTGATGCAAGCTTCCAAACAGACAAGGATGACTATAGATCGCAATCGGCACGTGTTTTGCACGAATGGTGGAGCTGAGTGGAAGAGTTCAAGCGAGACACGATTCCGATTCTACAATGAAGAGTATATTGCAAAGATCCGATGCGAAAAGGAGGTCGTTTGGCTCCGCAAGTACATCAGTGCACTTGGGGTAGTTCCTAGCATTGCAGATCCAATAGACCTCTATTGTGACAACAATGGGGCTATTGCACAGGCTAAGGAACCTCGATCACATCACGACCAAACACATCTGCGGCGCTTCCATCTCATTCGAGAGATCATCGATAGAGGAGATGTGAGGATATGCAGATGCACCGAAAGCTAACATCGAGATCCATTGACCAAGGCTTTGTACAGAGGAAGCATGATGGTCACACTAGGTCACTAGGTATTAGATATCATAGTGATTGGTACTAGTGCTAGTGGGAGATTGTTAGTTAAAGCCCTAGAACCAATCATGTGATGGTTGAATAGGGAACATTTTGTATCATATTCTATAAAGGCAAAGGATTGGTTATTATATTTACATCTTGCTTGTGCGGCTACCTAATTTAAATATAATAATGCCTAGAAAAGTAGGTTCTTATCTACAGCACATCAATTGGCAGAATTGATTATGAGAGGCTGTAGAGAACACTTTCCTAAATGTTCCTAGTCGAGTATTAATATGCAAGGGCAATATTAATACATAAAGACTAGCATGTAGGTCAATTGATGACTTGATCTCACAAGTCATGGATATATGATATCAAGTTGACACATGGGTATATATTGGAGAATATATACTGAACTGACCCGCCATGAGAAAGTTTCATGGATCGTTATATGAGTGTCATAAACTTTCTCATGTGACTATTGGTATGAATAGTCCTCAGACCTGAAGTCACTACGGTTCCCTACATAAGGAGTTATGTACTTTGGTATCGTCAAACGTCACCCGTAACAGGGTGGACCATAAAGGCGATTACTGGGTATGTAACAAATTATGCGGAGGGATGTGAGTGATGTAGATGGGATCTATCCCTTCCATATGACAGGAGTGATATCGGTGGGCCCCTTGATTGAGTAGAACTACTAAAACGCATGGCCATGCTCGAATGAGTCAATATGAGATATTGAGCTCATTTGTTTGAGTTAGTTTACTCAGGGATCAAGAAACACATAGATTGATCGAGGATGACACGGTCTATGCCTCATTGATCAATCTGATATCAAGGATAGAAGGACACGGTCATATATTATAGTAGTCACGGAAAGGTTAGTCGGATCTTGACTTATCTCATAACTTGGGTAGCAATGATGTATTGCTAGATGCCGCTCATTGCTTGTGTATCTAAAAGAGTTTAGGTCCACTGCCAACGTTATGAGAGCCTATAGGGTCACACACAAAGAGCATGATAATTAGAGGAATTAGAGTATTCTAGTTTGACTAGAATAATATGGGAATAAGCTTAAGTACAAAATGGTTTTTGGACTTTAAGCTTAATGAGAATTTTAGCTAATTGATTTAATGAGATTAATTCAATATGTTACCTTATTGATTTAATAAGATTAATTCAATATGATAACATAAGCTTAATTGAATTAATAAGATTAATTCAATATGATAACATAAGCTTAATTGAATTAATAAGATTAAATCAACATGCATGAATGCCACATAAGAATGCCACATAAGCATGCCACATAAGCATGCCACCTAAGCATCCACCTAAGCTAGATAAGGTGGAAGGAAACAAAATGGTTTTGTCTCCTTAAGTGGCCGGCCAAACAAATGTCCCAATGCAATGGATTGCATTGAATGGTAGGAGGTGAAAGGGTTTTTCCAACCCTATAAAAGACCATGAAGTGGCCGGCCATTCTATAGCAATTGTTGTTGTGGTTGTGGAGTGTGGTTGTTGGGAGCTTGAGGCTTGGAGAGAGCTTGAGAGCTTATTGTTGTGTGGCCTTTTGTGAGTAGCAAGAAGAGTAGTCTTCTTCTTCCCTTCTCTTTTCCCTAGCTTCCTCTCCTTTAGGGACTTCTCTAGCAAGAAGTAAAGGAGAGCTCCTCTAGTTTTCTTTTGTGAGACAAGAGCGTGCTCGTGTGGATACGTATAGAGGCACGGACACTTGAACGTGCTAAAGATCCAACAAACTAAAGGGATAAGCGGGATTAACAAGGGCACGCAACAAAGGTAATCCTCTCCTATAAGATAGGTTTGGTTTAGAGAAATTTATTTTGTACGAGTTTGCTTTCGCATGGATCACTTGGAAGGGATCCTATTTTCCGTTGCGCATATGCCATTTGGCATACGAGATTCCCCTACAGTTACGAACTGATATACAGTCGTACACCTCAGATAGCGCTCTCAGAGAACCGCTGTGGATGTTAACGCCTACGGACTCTAGCCATGCTGTGATGATATGACCATATGGCATATGCACTTTCCCTTGTACAGGGGAAATGAAATGCACAATGCAGTGGAAAATGTTTAATGCAAAGTTTATGTTTAACTTATGACGCATGGCATATAGAAGAAAAAGATGAGGAGGCCGAATCTTGGCCAGACCTCGAGTGACGATGGGAAGAAAACACCCAACAATGACCTTGTAAAGTACATTGTCAGGTGCAGATAACTTCGATGATAGGAATAAATTGCAGGCGGTAGACGAGGATAACCAAAGATATGCTCATGCATGGACTCCATAGAGATATGGTCAAAGGGCTCGGGTAAAGGGAAATCCATGGTAGGGTAAAAAATAAAGGTGTCATCCGAGGGCCTACACTCAAGAAACTCCTACAGTATCGTAGGAGTGAACTCTAACTCGCGTTTTGCAATGCGAGTAGTGTAGGTAGGGCCGTCGTCTACCTTTTTCAGGTTCTGATAAAACTCCTTAAGGAGGTCATCATTAATGGGATGCGTGCATAAAACAATTTTCATGAGATTATAGTATGCAATTAATTCCATGACATCGCTACAATGGCGATTGAAAAAATCCCTATCGATGTACCTAACCAACATAGGTTGGTACAATCGAGATTCACCCTCGGGTGGATCATTCCTACGGGCTCTCCTATTATGAATGCAATGTAATGATATGACATGCATGGACAATAATACATGATTAGATAAAAACTAAATTATAGTGGAAAGGCAAATTAGGGCTTGGGTAAGAAGAGTGTTACTTAGGCGCCATTTGGAGGTGTGACGATGGGATGCTCGGATATCATTGAAGTGCAGGAAAGTTCGACGGAGGACTCAAACGGAACCTAATCGGAAACAAGGAAATAAACCCTAGAATGAGTGAACTACGACTTGAAATAAGTGAAAACGCAAGGAAAAAGGGCTTATCTAACAAACCTAAGGGAGACGGGAGAGCGATCGGAGAGGAGAAGAAAACGGGGTGCCAGAAGACGCCGAACCCTAGCGGTTCGGCGTTATAAAATCGCGATGCAGTCGATTGATGTGCAGCATCAGTCGACATTTAGCGGTTTATTATCGGGTTTACCGAGCCGACAGTCGACTGCTCCGGCTCGACAATCGATCACTTGAACCTTCGTGGCGACGGTAACAATATCACGATCGTGATGTTGCTCATCGATCGATCGATGCGATCACTCGATCGATCGTCGAACACTCGGTGATGACCTCACCTCGAATAAGATTACTATCGATCGTGATGTATCCCATCACCGATCGATGTTCAAGCATCGAGTCGAAAAGCCAACACTCGATGATGATCGCATCGTATCGCGCTACGTTATGTTATCGATCGATATCTGATTTCCAGTTCTGAAATTCTGAAAATCTCGATTTCTTCATCTAATTTATTCCATTTTATCATGTTTATTCTTGTATATCGAACATATTGATGTTATACTTACACTCATGCATTCGTTAATGTATTTTAATGTTTTATTTCATTTTTGCAAACATTAACATTCAATGATTTCCAAATCCTAACATCTCACCCTTTCTAAGTGTTGAGATACACAATCAAGGTAAAAGACTTGTTTTGTGAGATGCAATCCATCCTAGACATTCCTTCCATGCAAACATATGGTAAAACATATGAAGCATGGTGAGTACAAGACATCAAGTTGTGTGGCGGCAGTATCACTCTTGATGTTACTTTTACATGAACTTTTAAAGTGTGCCAAACAATCAAAGTTACACACTATGACCTCTAAATCTAGATTGTGCCAATTTTATTGATTTTCATGTTTTTCAAAAACTATATTGGCACATCCTAAAATCCTTTAGGATTAAAGCTCAAATGTTTTTCCAAGGCACCCATAACCTTGAAAATAACCTAAAGTGACATCTTTACCATAGTTGAGTTAACTACTCATCCAATCATGGTTGGCACATTCTAATCCATTTAACGTGAATTAATCACGCTCTTTGGAACCCAAAATCTATTTGAGCTCATTGAATTAATTAGGTATTCCTTAGGGATAACCTCCCTAGATACCTTCCTAATGACCTTTCTAGGCTTATTAGCCTTGGTCATTTTGGTCTTGCCTAGGTTAACCTTAGGGATTGCCTCCCTAACAACCTTCTTAGTGGCCACCCTAGGTTTCTTCGAAACCTTGGCCACTAGGCACAAACCTTGGTCAACTCTAGAGATGACTTCCCCATTGACCTTGGTCTTCCTAGACCTAGTTAGTGTTCCATAGTCAAATGGAACACTATGATAAGTCACCTTGGACTTAGCTAGGTTTGTGACCCAAACCATTCTTGCCCTTGGTTGACTTTTGACTCTTAGGTCCTAGATGTTGACTTTGACTTCTTGACCTAGGAGTTTGACCATTAGACCCTTTAAATTGATTTTGCATAGTGTTGAGGGTCTTCTCAAGTTTTTCAAGCCTTGACCTCAAGGCTTGGTTTTCTAATTCTAATTGCCCAATTTTAGAATTTTGATTTAAATCTTAGGCATTGGACTTTCTTGGCATATGCCTAGTCCATTTTGGATTAAAACCTAGATGTTCTTGTATTTTCTTAATAGATTCCCTAGGTATGGTTTTTCTAGGGACATTAGTCCCAAATTTCTCCTTATTACTAAAATGGACACTTTTAGTTCCTAAGCAAAAACATTTATTCCTATTAGCATGCTTTTCAACATTTAAATTAGAAGATGCACTACTAAAATGTACCTTAGGGTTAGCCTTAGCTCCCCCTACTTGTGATGCTTCTTCTTGGGTCTTTTTCCTCCCCCTAGAGCATTGACTTTTATAATGCCCCTTTTGATGGCACTTGAAGCATATAATATGCTCCTTGCTCTTTTGACTTGGGGAATCGGCATCCTTTGACTTTTGTTGACTTTTGGGCGTCGGAGAAGCTTTCCTAACCTTCTTTGGGCATTTGCTCTTGTAATGCCCATACTCCCTACACTCAAAGCACATTATATGATTTTTATTTGAAAATAAAGTGTTTGAGTTACCTAGGGTGGTGGTAGGTGCCGGAGTTGAATTTTGAGCTTCCTCATCTTGATCGGATGTTGAAGGCTCTTCTTGAGGTTGCTCCGGTGTAGAGGATGGTCTCTCCTCCTCAATCCTAGAAGTATATGCTTATTCCACCTCTTCTACTTCTTCTTTCTCCGATCCGGAAGTTGACTCCATCTCAACTTCCGATTCCTCACTTTCACTTGAGGATGAACTCTCCTCATGGAGTCTTGCCAATTTTCTCCATAGCTTCTTTGCATACATGTAATCCCCTAGCTTGCACAAAACATCATTAGGGATTAAATCTTCCAAAAGTTTCGTTACCTTAACTTCGGTCTTGAGCTTCTGGCGTTGCTCTTGGGTCAACTTTTTCAATTTTAGGATATTCCCCTTCTTATCCCTAGGGGGTTCAAGACCTTCAACGAGGATGAACCAATCCTCTATGTTTATCATCAAGAATGTTTCCATTCTTGCTCTCCACGCCGGAAAATCTTCTGGATCATATGGAGGTGGAGTATTGATATCCCATCCAAGCTTGTCTTGGAATTCCATCTTCACCCTCTAGCCTTTTGTCTTAGCTCCCGGCGGTTAGTCCGTAGAAGAGCCCCGGGCTCTGATACCACTTGTTAGTAATATTGTGACGGCTAGAGGGGGGTGAATAGCGTCAATGGAATTCTTTCGCGTTTGTTTCTACAATTTCGTTAGCGCAGCGGAAATAGAAAAGTAATAACAATAACGAAATGCATAACACGCTAACACAACGATATAACGTGGTTCGTAACCGCACGGTTCCTACTCCACGGATCGAGCTCTACGAGCTCTAGTGATGCACATGCAAGCACTAATAAAAACTCCTTCTCGTAACAATCCGGAGGCGGAGAAACCTCGTACAATAATGATTACAACAATAATCAATTAGATACAAACAAATACAATATGAAATACAAATGCAAGTAAAGGAAAAACACTTTACAAGAGCTTTGGATTGCTTGATCTTTGATTGCCTTGAACTAGCTTTGAAGGACTGGAAAGCACCAACTTCCCCCTTCAATTTCGCCCAAGAAAATCGCTATCTTTTCCTCCATCACGAGCTCTTTATATAGCTTCAACCTGTGCTGGAAAAGGTCGATCAGTCGACTGATGCCACTGTTGTCGTGAGACAACGGCTAGATCCACGTTGGATAAGTTCAACGGATCTGCCATCAGTCGACTGATCATACCCATCAGTTGACTGATGGAGTCCTCACTCGACCAGTCGAGTCTCGACTCCATTCTGTGGCCGATTTCTCGAGCACCAGTCGACTGATCACACGATCAGTCGACTGCTCGAGACATCAGTCGACTGCCCACCTCTGGCAGTCGACTGCTAGGCCATAACCCACAGTCAAACCCTAGTTGACTTGGTCCAGTCGACTGCCACATGACACCAGTCGACTGGCACACCTCAAACATGAGGTTTTAGCCCAAGTATGATTCCCCCATACTTGCTAGACCACCCTTAGCCTAGACCTAAGCCTTCTAGCCACCTCCATCAGCCTCACATCTCTCGGATCCCTCCAAGTCATCCATGACTTGTTCATCCATCGCGCTAGCCTTCAGATGCCTCCATCGGCTATGTCATGCTAACGGTGTCTACACCGCCAAGGCACATTGGACTTACGTCGCCAAGACTCCGCTTGGACTTTACGCCGCCAATCATTGGACTTATGCTGCCAAGACTCCCGCTTGGACTTTACGCCGCCAATATCAAACCCTTGGACTTCTCAAATGCCAAGACTCAAGCTTGGACTTTCCCTTGCCAACCCATGTTGGACTTCTCAAATGCCAAGACTCAAGCTTGGACTTTTCCTTGCCAACCCATGTTGGACTTCTCAAATGCCAAGACCATGCTTGGACTTTTCATGTGCCAAGTGTCCCACTTGGACTTTACCAAATGACAATTACATTGTCATATGTTTTTGTCGAAACATCAAAACATCACTCGAGTCAAACTCGAGTCCTGGTCAATCGTGACCTGGGCCGATTGCACCAACATATTGTTGTCACAATAGAGCTCTATGGGATTTGCTATGCTAGGAACCACCCCAAGCTCAGTAATGAACTTGCGGATCCAAACTGCCACCTTTGCTGCCTCAGATGCAGCGATATACTCGGCTCCTATTGTAGAATCAACAATTGTGTCCTGCTTCGAACTCTTCCAGCTCACAGCGCCACCATTCAAGCAAAACACGATCCCTGACTATGATCTATAATCATCCTGGTCAGTTTGGAAGCTGACATCATTATAACCCTTTACAGCTAGCTCCTCATCGCCTCCAAATATCAAGAAATATTCTTTAGTCCTTCTCAAGTACTTAAAAATATTTTTAACTGTTATCCAGTGATGCTCACCTGGATCTGACTGGTATCTACTCATCATGTTCAAAGAATATGAGACATCAGGATGAGTACACAACATGACGTACATGATAGATCCTATAGCAGATACGTAAGGGATTTTATCCATGCGGTCTCTCTCCTCTCTAGAAGAGAGACTTTGAGTCTTCGAAAGACTCACACCATGTGACATCGGCAGAAGTCCCTTCTTGGAATTCTGCATGGCAAACCTTAGTAATACCGTGTCAATATATGTACTCTGACTTAGGCCAAGCAATCTCTTAGATCTATCTCTATAGATCTTGATGCCTAGAATATAGGCTGCTTCACCTAAGTCCTTCATTGATAAGCATGTCCCCAGCCAAGTCTTCACAGACTGAAGCGAAGGGATGTCATTCCCAATGAGTAGTATGTCATCCACATATAATACAAGGAAGACAACTGTGTTCCCATTAACCCTCTTGTAGACACAGGGTTCATCTTCATTCTTGATGAAATCAAACTGTTTGATTGCATCATCGAATCGAAGATTCCAGCTCCGAGAAGCTTGCTTTAGCCCATAAATGGACCTTTGCATCTTGCATACTTTCTCAGTATGCTGTGGATCTACAAAACCCTCAAGTTGTGTCATGTACACATCCTCGAGTAAGTTTCCATTCAGAAATGCGATTTTGACATCCATTTGCCTGATCTCATAATCGTGGTATGCTACAATAGCAAGCATGATTCGAATGGACTTAAACATCGCAACTGGAGAAAAGGTTTCATCATAGTCAATACCATGAATTTGCTTGAAACCTTTAGCCACCAATCGGCCCTTATAGGTATGCATAAGTCCATCCATGTCAGTCTTTCTCTTAAAGACTCACTTACACCCAATGGGTTTGACCCCTTCAGGTGGATCAACCAAAGTCCATACTTGGTTGGTGTACATGGATTCCATCTCGGATCTCATGGCCTCTAGCCATTTCTCAGAGTCTGGGCTCATCACAGCTTCCTGATAGAAGGTAGGCTCATTCTCAATGAGCATAATGTCGTCATGGTCAGACAAGAGAAATGAGTATCTCTCAGGCTGACGACGTACCCTATCAGACCTACGAAGAGGTAGGTTTACCTGAACAGGTGATGGTTTCACAACACTTTGTGGTTCCTGTTCAACCTCCATTAAGGCCTTAGTGCTATGGTTCTTATCTTGAATTTCTTCAAGATCGAATGTACTCCCACTAGTTTTTCTAGAAACAAATTTCCTTTCTAGAAAAACCCTAGTCTTTGCCACAAACACTTTGTGCTGACTGGGAATATAGAAGTAATATCCCTTCATCTCCTTGGGATATCCAACAAAATAATACTTATCGGATTTGGGTCCCAGTTTGTCTGAGACTTGACGTCGAACGTAAGCCTCACAACCCCAAATCCTTATGAAAGATATCTTGGGATTTCTTCCTGTCCATATCGTATATGGTGTCTTTATCACAACCTTGAATGGTACACGGTTAAGTGTGAAGGTTGCTGTGTCTAGAGCATATCCCCAAAAGAATATAAGAAGATATGTGTGACTCATCATAGATCGTACCATATCTAATAGGGTATGATTCCTCCTTTCGGATACACCATTCCACTGTGGTGTTCCAGGAGGAGTGAGTTGGGATAGAATCCCACACTCATCTAGATAGTCACGAAACCCATGGCTAAGGTATTCACCACCTCGATCTGATCGAAATATCTTAATACTCTTGCCAAGATGGTTTTGTACTTTATTCTTGAATTCTTTGAACTTTTCAAAGGATTCTAATTTATTTGTCATGAGATACACATAACCATATCTACTGAAGTCATCAGTAAATATAATGAAGTACTTGTAACCACCTCTAGCAGCAACATTCAAAGGACCGCATACATCACTATGTATAAGTCCTAACAAGTCTGTTGCTCTCTTGCTGTGTCCACTAAAGGGAGTCTTGGTCATCTTGCCTAAAAGGCAAGACTCGCATGTCTCATATAATTCAAAATCAAATGAGTCCAGCAGCCCATCCTTATGGAGCTGAGATAAGCGACTCTCATTTATGTGACCTAAGCGACAATGCCAGAGATAAGTTTAGTTCAACTCATTTAACTTGAACCTTTTGGTACTTATATTATAGATGAGGCTCTCTAAGTCTAGAAAGTAGAGTCTGTTCATCAGAGGTGCACTATAATAGAACATATCATTTAAATAAACTGAACAACATTTGTTCTTTATTATAAATGTAAATCCTTTCTTGTCCAAACAAGAAACCGAAATTATGTTCTTAGTTAAAGCAGGCACATAACAACATTCATCTAGTTCTAGTACAAGCCGAGTGGACAGAGATAGATCATAAGTTCCTACAGCAACAGCAGCAACTCTTGCTCCATTGCCTACTCGTAGGTCCACCTCGCCCTTTGTCAATGCCCTACTATTTCTCAGCGCTTGCACATTGGTACAAATGTGAGATGCACATCTGGTATCTAATACCCATGATGAAGAAATATATAGATTGACTTTTATAACATTTATACCTGAAGTAGAAGTCTCACTTCTCTTCTTTTTAAGATCTTCCAGGTAAGCTTTGCAGTTACGCTTCCAGTGTCCAGCTTCCTTGCAGTGAAAGCAAGTCCCTTCTTTGGCCACCCCTCCTTTGGATTTCAGTTCTTTCCCTTTGCCCTTGGCTTGGGACTTTCCCTTACCTTTAGGCTTGCCCTTGCCTTTCTTCTTTTGCACCATCAAAATGGAGTCAGATTTTCCCTTGTTAAGGTTGAGCTCAACAATTCTCAACATACTGAGCATCTCAGGCAGTGGCTTATCAATTTCATTCATGTTGTAATTCATGACAAATTGATTGTAGCTTTGTGGCAAAGACTGCAAGATCAAGTCAGTGGCCAGCTCTTGGCTAAGTGGGAATCCCAATCTCTGTAGGTTTTTTACGTACCCAATCATCTTGAGTACATATGGACCTACGGGAGTCCCATGTTGCATCTTGGACTGAAACAATGCCTTAGAGATTTCATATCTCTCGTGCTTTGCTTGTCCTTGATATAGTTGACGAAGATGTTCAACCATATCATAAGCATTCATGAACTCATGTTGCTTCTGAAGCTCAGAGTTTATGGTCACGAGCATGAGATATGATACATCTAATGCATCATCTTGATGCTTCTTGTAAGCATCTTTGTCAGTTCGCGAGGAAGTGGCAGGAGGTGCCTCCATAATGGGCTGCTCCAGGACGTTCAGTTTCCTTTCTTGGGTGAGAATGATTCTCAGGTTCCTGTACCAGTCCAGGAAATTTGCTCCATTGAGCTTGTCCTTCTCAAGGACAGAACACAGGGAGTGAGTGTTCGTGTTTATCGACATAGTAATCTACAACATACACAATGCAGAAAATTAATATCATATTCCTTTTATCATTTAATTAGGCCTTTAATCAAATGATGCTCCCACTGAATTATAGGACTTTTGTAGAATCGAGTTATGGATGTGGTCAAACCACATTACTTGATTCATACAAACATGCTATAATTCATGCGGGACAAGATCCACATCATACTAAGCCTTGAGTTAGCTTTGACTAAATCGCCCAAGACTTAGTATGATCGGTGGGTAACACATTACCGATTACATCTCTATGCAACTCTTGTTTATAGGATCAAGACCCACATTTACAAAAGACCTTGAGTTAGCTTTGGCTAAAACGGCCAAGATTTAGTGTAAATGCGATCTTATCCTATCTTTCCAACGGTTGGAATATGTCTATAGTTCTACTCGATCCAATTGAGTTAACTAGTTTTACTCAATCTAATTGAGCTTACTCTAACCCAAGCCGTGATAGGCGGGACCAAGGTTGTCCCTCCGCACCCTACCAAGATAATATGCGTTGCTCTGCTTTGGCAGATTCAACAACTACAAATGATCGAGGTAGTGATGGATATTAAGACTTGGTAGCCATTTTCGAATTGATTTGATTATGATCTAATCTAATCGTGAATGTGTATCATATATGCATCAAGGCCTTTATTATCCTATACTAGCATGCATCACATACATACAAGCATTATACTAGCATGCATCATATACATACAAGTAAAATATCCTAGCATGCATCATATACATACAAACAAAATTTACTAGCATGCATCACATACATACAAGCAAAACAAATATATATATATATATATATATATATATATATATATATATATATATATATATATATATATATATATATATATATATATATATATATAAATTAATTGTGATGTGGTCATGACCCTACTACGATCTTCTCAAGCCAATGAGAAGATCGAATGGTCAACCTAGGGTTAGCGGCTTCTCCAAGCGCCTCCTTTGACCGCCATGTGTCGTCGGCACCCTCCTCGTAACTCCGTCTACTAGTGGACCTTCCACCGCTCCATTTTTGTACATTACAAACATGAAGCTCGAGTTACATTCGAGTCTAAAACTATTTACAACTAGAATTTTAAAAGAAGAGGCACGACGCGCAGGTCGCATATCCTATACAACATGCACAACCACAAAGACGACGTGCAGGCCATATTATGAATTACAACATATTTATCCAATTATATTGGGCTTCTTGGGTCATGACCATCACAGAATTATACATAATTATAAATTATGTATTTTACAGAAAATTTCTATAATTTTTCCTATTTTTTTCAATTTTATGAGTCACATCTCTGTAACGGTCCCGCTAAGTGATTTTTGGGCGCGATCGCGGGACAAGACCCCTTTCGGAGATAGGGGCAGCGCCCCTACTCGCAAAAATAATTTTTACGAGTGTCCCTACTTGATCTGACAACGACTTAAGTCATTGTCCCAAAAACCTAAAGCGAGAACTCGCCATTTCGGAGAGTTTTTCTCGGTGGTTGAAGCCTACAAGTGTCCCAACACTTGTTGCTTCGACTCTTCGAAAAAAATACCCAAAAAATCTATAAAAATAGAAAATTTATAGAAACTTAAAAATCTGTAATTTTTATATATAATACAAAAACTATAAATTTAAAACACATACATGCTTCGCATGTGACTCTAATACCACTGTTAGACTTTTCGAGCCGCAAAAATCGCTTTTTGCATTGCGGAAATCTTGAAAGCCCGGCCACGGATCTGTGCGAAGATATATAAAATAAAACTACATGTATGTGTTATGGAAACCTAGATCTACCTTAGATCTACAAGATGAGAGCGTTACCCTCGTAGCGACGCCCTTCGCTTATCTCGCTCATCCAAAAGCTTTGCTGGATCTCGAAGAGTGTCAAGTGTACACTCCTCTATAAGTATCCACACGGACAAATGGTGGAGAAGACACCTTAGAGTGTGCTAGCACCCTTGATGTCCACGGAAAGAAGAGGATTGGGAGAGATCTTGAGAAAGGAGCAAGGAAGAAGATGAAGTTCAAGTTAATTCCAATAACTCCACACAAAATGAAAGTGGTCAGCCACTTCATTCTTGGGGGGTTACATGCATGCATGTAACTCCAAGAGCCAATGACTCTTGGTCTCCCTCATGAGGTGACACCACATGATAAGTCCATGATGATGTGGAACATCATCATTGGCCGACCCCCATACCAAGTCACCATGACATGACAATTGATCAAGTCAAAATTGACCATTCATCTTCCCTCTCAAGTCAAGTCAAACTTGACCTCTAATCTCCCATGGTTAATCAAATCTAACCATTTGATTCGAGTCAATTTGATTTAATGAATCTCTATTCATTAATTTAAATTGACACAATGAATTAAATCTAAATTAAACTCATTCAACACTTGAATCAAATTGAGTCTAACTCAATTAGTCTAATTTAGATTACTCTTAATCCAATTTGGTTCATCCCATGAACCTAATCCTTATGGTTCATCATATGAACCTAATCTTCATCTAATTGCCCTTTGTGTGTGACCCTATAGGTTCTTGTAACATTGGCAATGCTCCTAAACCGATTTAGGAACATAAGCAATGAGCGGTAACTAGCAACACATCATTGCTACCCAAGTTACAAGAATGTTGAGATCCAACATCACCTTTGTGACTACTAATTGTGACTCTCACAATATGTGACAATGTCCCTCTATCCTTGACATCTAGATTGACAAATCGAGGCATAGACCGTGTCATCCTCGGTACAATCTATATCTTGAACTCCAAGTAAACTCACTCTAATCAAATGAGCTCAATATCTCATATTGACTCATTTGGGCATGGTCATGCACTTCGTGGTCTCACTCTATCAAGAATAACGATGTCACTCTCGTCATATAGGAGGGATAGATCCCATCTACATCACTCACATCCCTCCGCATAATTTGTTACATACCCAATAATCGCCTTTATGGTCCACCCATTTACGGGTGACGTTTGACGAAGCCATAGTATACAACTCCTTATATAGGGAACCATAGTGACTTCAGGTCCAAGGATTAATAGTCATATTAATAGTCACATGAGAAAGTATATGACACTCATATAACGATCCATGATACTTTCTCATGGCGGGTCATTCAGTATACATTCTCCAATGCATATTCATTTGTCAACTTGATATCTCATATCCATGACTTGTGAGATTAAGTCATCGAGTTGACCTACATGCTAGTCTCTACGCATTAACATTGTCCCTGAATGTTAATACTTGACTAGGAATGATTAAGAGTAGTGTTCTCTATATCATCTCATTATCGATTCAACCAATCGATTGATATAGATAAGAACCTTCTACTCAAAGACGTTATTATACTTAGTTTATTTGGCACCAATACAAGTAAATATAATAACCATGTCTTTATAAATAGGAATATGATACAATAAAGTCCATACAACAATCATCACATGATTGACTCTAGGGCTTTCACTAATAAGACATAGTTGGGTCGATGCCTATAACTCCTCTACAGAAGAAGTTCCTATTAATGACCGTGGATTATTTCTCTAAATGGGTGGAAGCTAAGCCTTTGATCAAAATTATAGAAGGAGCCGCTATACAATTTTTATGGAAAAACATTATTTGTAGATATGGAATCCCTCGAAAGAAAATCAGCGATTACAGATGTCAATTTCAAGGTCAAAAAATTCAGGAATTATGCCAAAGTCTTAATATTAAATAAGCTTTCACCTCAGTAGTCCACCCTCAATCCAATGGGTAGGTAGATGTTAAATACTGAAAATTTTAAAATGTAAATTAAATGGACAAAGAATTAAGGAAATAATCCTGAAAATTTTTTGAGATTTTAAGGGAATTTTAGGAATTTTTCTGGATTTAAACGGAGTCCGTACGAGATTTTTACGGGGATAAAATAAATAGGCTTTTGTGGAGTCTATTTAAGGGGTATTAACCTAAATTGAAAACCTAAAGCTAAAATTTCTTTCTTTTTCTATTTTCTCCGCCCCGACCTCCTTCGGCAGTTCCTTCATGCGCCGAAGCCATCTCTTCTTCCTCGTTCTCTTCTCTCGCGCGACCATCGCTTCTCCGCCGACGGTATTTTCTTCGCCGACGACCAGACCGGTCTCTTCTTCGCCGACAACTGCCGCCGCTGCGTGGCTCCCCTCCGTCCGACGCCAAGAACCTTCTTGGCGCAATGCCCCTCTTCTCCTCAAGGCGCCGCTTTCCCTTCTGCGTCGTGGCAGCGTGACGTCGAGGTCACGCCGGACTCCTCTTCCCTAGACGACGAGCGCTAGCCTCTATGGCCATAGGACCGCCCAAGCCTCCTCCTCTACCCTTCTCTCCGGTGGTTGCCGGAGCAGGCGATTAGGGCAAATTGGGTGAGATTGTTGCCGATGGGGGAGCTGTCCTTCTGGCCGAGCATCGCCGGAGCAAGGTAAGGGGTTGACTGGGGTTTTGTCTAATCCCTACGGTATGTTTCTGTGATTTGATAGTGGATTGTGTTTGGGCAGTGATTTAGGGCAACAAGGAAATTTGCCGGCGAACTGAGCAGTTGGGAGGTTCCAATCGCAGGTATATCTCGAGCTATCTCTTGTTTGGTTTTGGTTTGGTTGGGGGTGGCTGTGGGTGGATAAGGTCGGGTGTTAATTTAGGAAATGGAGTTGGGGATCTTATTTGGGGGAAGGATTGGTTGCCGGTGGGATCCTAGGGCTGGTAAGTATGATTTTGGTGTTATTCGGTTGACCGTATTGTATTCGGAGGATATGGGTCGGTAGGGTGAATCAAAGCTATAAGGTCCCGGTGAGTTGATGAATTAGGTTAATTGATTAGGAATTAATTGGGTAAATTGATTGGTAGAATTATTGGATAAATTAAAAGCCATTAAGTTTTATTTATTTGGCTTAGGTTGTTAAAATGCGGGTTAATCCAGGTTTAATTGATTAATTAGCTTATCATTAATTAATCAAAAATTTTATCAATTGATTTAGTGGGCTAAATTAATTGTATGAATATTTGTGGTAGGAAAAGATTAATAAGATGGTTGGAAAATTAATGAAAATTGGAAATAGTTTGGGTTAATTGGGTTATGAAGGAAATCGATTAAGTATTCGATTTGTCGGTAAATTGTATTTTTGTGCTTAACTATAGTTATGCTATATGCAGGTTTCGGTCACGAGGAAGGTCCCCGGTCATGACATTTTAATTCTTGCAGATATTTATATTCAGGCGGATATTTTGACTTATCTTTTAGATATAGTCATTGTTGATATGCTAGTTAGGATAGCATGCAATAATTTTCATATTTATATGCCTAGTATATTGTTGGTTCCTACTTGATACATGCATGTGATAGGTTATGATTATATCTTTCCTGTTTTATTTGGATCATAGTTACTTGGATTATGGATATGTACATATTATTCGGATAGGTATTTTGAGTAGGATTTACATGCTTTAGTATCATGCACCATTTTTGCATGATTGCATGCTGACTGGACGGGGTTCCATTATTGTTGAGTTCGTAGCCAGTTACATAGCCTGCACACACTGCTACTCATGGGTTAGTGGTACATCAGGAGGGTGTGTGCAATTGCTCTGTCAGGCTCCGCTGGTCCGCTCATGGGTAGCGATGAGGCAGCGTGGTAGTGGGCAGGGATCCCTCCTCTGGTCTATGACATCGGGAGATGAGAGCTTAGCTCCCCCACTCTATTTGGGGCAGGAGGATAGGTGTACTCCGACAGCATCCTGTCCACTCGATCACTCAGGAGCAGTGATGGCAGAGTGCACAGTTGTCATAGCCCTACCCACTCGGCTTCACCATCGCGTGTGAGGCGACTGACCGGCGTCAGGGGTGACCATGTCATTGGCACGACATGCACTTTGCACAGATTGCATTTGTATTGTGTTTGCTGCATTTTTATTGATGCCTTGGATATGCATATGATTGTCATGCATACAGGATACATATTTATATATATGGTGAGAACTTTATTACTTCTAGTCAGGCACATGCTCCTATATCAGGGTAGGAGATTCAGGTAAGTACAGTCCTTTTGTATTTCTTGCTTGCATACCCTATTTATGTGAGACTGTACTGGCATGATTTTTATTGTTAGTTATACCTTATTTTGCATATCTACTATACCCGCTGAGTTCTTTGAACTTACCCCATTGATTTATATCTATTTCAGGATGAAGCTGTCAGGAGAGTGCAGCTGCCAAACCCCACTCGTGAAAGTTTTTATTTGTTATTTGTTTCTATGCTTTGGACATTTTGATTAGAGGACATGTTTAGGTTTGGAGATTGATATTTGTATTCGTGGATTTTTGGGTGTCCTTATGGACCTTTATTCGGTTTTGTTTGGATTAGTTTTGGTTGAGTATTCCTGCCCAGATGGCAGAAGGGGTAAGTCTAGTTGTGATAGATGTTACTCATTTATTTTGGTTGATAGCCAAAGGCCTATTTTATTACCTGCGTATGTGTTTGGATTCCGGTCGTGTTGACCGATGTATAGTGGCCGTGTAGGCCTTGTATGTAAATTGGCATTGTCACCCGTACAGGGGAGATGCTGCCGGATTTTCGTCTGGCGGGGTCTCCTTCGGGGCGTGACAATTTATTTGGTATCAGAGCCAGGTTTTCGAGTTCCTAGGGGTTTTTGGATTTTTTTCGGAGTTCGCTATGTTTTGGCAGGTTTTGCGAGGCAATCTGGAAATTTTAGATTTGGTATGGATTTCTGATGATGTTTATGTTTCGGAAATTCGAGGATTTTTGATGAGATCAATATGGGATTTTGGCGGCTACGGGACCTCTCTTGACGGTGAAATAGGTATGATGATTAATTTGATATGTTTTTATTTGTGGTAATATCTGTATTCATTTAACAGATATGAGACGAGGTGGGCGTGCTCCTGCAGGGGCGTGCAGGCGGCCACGACAGAGGACATTGAGATCTTTGGCGACTGACTTGCCAAAGAGATCTACTGAGGGTGAGCATGTTGATCAGGGTCAGGTTCACATGGTGCTGCGGGAGTCATGGATCCTCAGTCCTCGGCGGTTCCTCCTCCAGAGATACCCGCTTCTGGAGTATTCGATGTACCAGCGGGAGACCCTGCTGTTACACACCAGACACCCCCGCCAGGAGTACCTGATACTACAGACCCGACAGGCCCATCAGTGGAGCCGGTCGGCCCTCACTCGGTATCTGCCCCTGCTCAGGCAGCGACACCATCTACAATTATTTCGCCAGCTCCTGCGACGACTCCTACTTATCCTATTGATGTAGTTGCGGCACGAGCTCGGATTCCAGGATTAGCAAAGTCAATGAAAAGTCGGTTCACTTTATTCAGCGGAGAGACTGATCCGATCGTGGCTCAATCTTGGATCGAGATGATGGAGTGTACCTTCTACTATATGGTCTGCTCCAAGTGGGAGAAGGCAGAGTTGGTGGCCTTCCATTTACGAGGCGAGGCCGAGATCTGGTGGGATATGCAGCGCTCGATTATCGGCGAGCAACAGGTTACCTGGGCGAGATTTAAAGAGACTTTTAAGAGTCAGTATTTCCCACGGGCATATCAGATGATGCGACGTCAGGATTTTCTGAGTCTACGACAAAATAATCGCTCAGTGATGGAGTATAATATAGAATTTAATCGGTTAGCCAGGTTTTGTCCAGAATTAGTTGCTGAGGATAGGTCACGGATGATGCAGTTCATTCAGGGACTAGATGGGCATTCTCCAGGTCAAGATGGCAGGATTTGGCAGTTCTTCCTACCGAGAGGCATTGGATAGAGCTTTATCGATCGAGTCGGCTCAATAGAGGGTCAATACTAACAGGAAGAGGAAACAGACCGAAAGAACCACAGGTTAGACCCAGCAGCCACAAACTACTGGACAGCAGCAAAGTGGCCGCAGTCAGTCGGGTCAGAGTCATTCTGGGGCATCTAGCCGGCCTCAGAATTTAGGACGATCTTCAGCTGGGCCCTCCCGGTCTTCTCAGCAGAGCCGGAGGTCGCCCACTTGTGACACCCACTATACTCGTTGTGGATCGAGAGAGCATATCGTCTCAGCCTGCACCTTGGGACAGTCAGTTTGCTATTCTTGCAAACTGCCTGGACACCTGAGCCAAGATTGTTCGTTGAAGGCTCAGCATGTGGCTTCCGGGGTTTCGATTCAGGGAGGACCGTTGCGTCAGTCTGGGACTCAGAGAAGGGGGCAGATAGCCAGACCTTCGCAACACCCGCAAAGGACAGCTCCCCCTGCAGGAGTCGCCTATGGCATTCATGGACAGGAGTATACCAGTGCCCGTACGATGTCACAAGGTTCGATTTGGACTACGATGCGGATCGGTCCCAACCACCGGTATGCCATTCGCAGCAGCAGCCCATCGTTGATAAAGATACCGCATCCTTCACCACTAGTTCAGATCACCGCGTACAGATGCGATACGATCGCAGTTATACCACCCACGATCCGCCTTCATATCAGTCGCAGGTCCAGACACAGCCACCTTTGGCAGTGATACCACCTCCACCTCCACCGGAGACTGGGCGGATTCATGCGATTACCAGAGAGGATGCGCAGCGAGCCAACGAATCCGTATTTCGCGGTACGGTTTCACTTTATGCATTTTCAGCTATTATGCTAGTTGATACTGGTAGTTCGCATTCATTTATTTCTCGTACCTTTATGAGAGAGATTGGTAAATTACCTACTAGTAGATCACAGAGATTAGTCGTCTCCCTACCGTCTGGCGATACATTGGACGTTACCCAGGAGGTCCGAGGTTGTCCCTTAGATTTCGGTAACATCATTCTTACTGTAGATTTATTGGTACTAGACATGGTCGAGTTCGACATTATCCTTGGCATGGATTGGCTGTCAGCATATCATGCCACTGTGGATTGCCAGACGAGGGTGATCACATTCTGACCTCCAAACCAACCCTCGTGGGATTTCACTGGCATCCGGGATGATGGTATAACGACCATTTCTGCGATTCAGGCTCAGAAGCTTTTATTGCACGGTTGTCAGGGTTTTCTATTATCTATGATCAATGTAGAAGACAGTGGTGGCTCTCAGATCGCAGACATCCCGATTGTCTGAGAGTATTCAGATGTCTTTCCAGAGGAGTTACCGGGCCTCCCTCCCAGAAGGCAAGTGGAGTTCATGATTGAGTTAATACCTGGGACGTCGCCGACATCGAAAGCTCCTTATCATATGGCCCTGAGAGAGTTGGACGAGTTAAGGTTCAGCTCCAGGAACTTTTGGACAGAGGTTTTATTCGCCCTAGTGTATCACTCTGGGGTTCTCCGGTTCTCTTCGTGAAGAAGAAAGATGGTTCGATGAGACTGTGCATCGACATCGATTAGGTGAATTGAACGCTGTCACTATAAAAAATAAATATCCCCTGCCATATATTGAGGACTTGTTTGATCAGCTCAGAGGTACATCAGTCTATTCTAAGATTGATCTGTGGTCCGGATATCATCAATTAAGGGTTAGAGATTTTGACATTCAGAAGACAGCGTTCCATACCAGATATGGACACTATGAGTTTTTGGTAATGCCATTTGGGCTTACCAATGCTCCAGTGGTATTCATGGATTTGATGAACCATGAATTTATGGATTTCCTAGATCGGTTCGTCATTGTTTTTATCGATGACATTCTGGTCTATTCTCGTTCCGAGGAGGAACACGCGCAACATCTTCGTCTTGTCTATATCACGGTTCAATAAATGCGCATTCTGGTTACCTTCAGTCGGTTTTCTGGGACATGTGGTTTCGAGTAGAGGTATTTCAGTTGACCCCCAGAAGATCGAGGTTGTCACCAGTTAGGAGCAGCCGAAATTAGTTCAGGAGGTTCGCAGTTTCCTAGGTTTGGCCTGTTATTACAGATAGTTCGTTGAGGGTTTCTCGAGCATTGCTATGCCATTGACACACCTTACCAGGAAGGATGTGAAATTCACTTAGACAGAGGCGTGCGAGACTAGCTTTCAGGAGTTGAAGAGGAGACTGGTGTCAGCACCAATTTTGGTATTGCCATCAGGGGACGATGGTTTCGTTCTTTATACAGATGCGTCTCTACAGGGTTTAGGCGCAGTATTGATGTAGCACGGCAAGGTAGTCTCTTATGCTTCTCGCCAGTTGAAGGATCATGAGAAAAACTACCCAGTTCATGATTTAGAGTTTGCCGCTATTATCTTTGCCTTGAAGATTTGGAGGCATCATTTATATGGTATTACGTTTGAGATTCTTACTGATCATAAGAGTCTCAAATATCTGTTTACATAGAAGGAACTCAATCTCCGACAGAGGAGATGGATGGAGTTTCTGAAGGATTATGACTGTACCATCAGCTACCACCCAGGGAAAGCCAATGTGGTTGCCGATGCACTTAGCCGGAAGTCTCGAGGGACTTTAGCTTCCTTCCGAGTTTTGGTCACAGATTTGATTCGGGGTTTCTCTGAGTTGAGCCTTGAGGAGCAGGGACCGACAGAGCAGAGCGTTCTGGTTACCATGGTTGCTCAGTCGTCTATCCGGACGAAAGTCCGGGAGGCTCAGGCCAGTGATCAGCATTTACAGTTCATTGGTAGTCATATCACTTCTGGACAGCAGACTGAGTTCACCCGAGATGATGAGGGTATTATATATTGTCAAGGCAGATTATGTGTACCTCAGCCTCACCTAGTCATGGAGGAGTTACTTCAGGAGGCTCATCGCTCTCGATTTGCGATCCACCCAGGCGGAAATCGCATGTATCGAGATTTAAAGATTTTGTATTGGTGGAATGGCATGAAGAAAGACATCGCGGATTTTGTAGCTAGATGTCTGATTTGTCAGCAGGTAAAGGCTGAGCACCAGAGACCAGCTGGATTACTTCAGAGGATTCCTATTTCTGAGTGGAAGTGGGATCATATTACTATGGATTTTGTGATGGGTTTGCCTAGGACACGTCAAGGCCATGACGCGATTTGGGTAGTCGTAGACCGACTAACCAAATCCGCGCACTTCTTATCGATTCGGAAGATTGACTCTCTGGATCGGTTGGCAGAGCTATATTGTCGGGAGATCATCAGATTGCATGGTGTTCCTTTGAGCATTATATCAGATAGAGATCCCCGTTTCACATCTAGGTTCTGGCAGAGTCTACAGCAGGCTTTAGGCACACGGGCTTTAGCATCGCCTTCCATCCGCAGATGACGATGTAGCGAGCGGGACCATTCAGACACTAGAGGATTTGCTGAGGTCCTGTATTATAGATTTCGGAGGCAACTGGGAGGATCATTTGTTGTTAGTGGAATTCACCTACAATAACAGTTATCATTCGGCTATCTAAATGGCCCCGTATGAGGCATTGTATGGTAGACAGTGTCGTACACCCACCCTCTGGGAGGAGGTTGGGGAGGTCCAGTTGCTAGGACCCCAGAGAGCTCAGCATGAGGCAGAGTTGGTTCGTACTATCAGACTTAGGATGGCATAGGCGCAGGATCGCCAGAAGAGTTATGCAGATCGTAGACGGAGACCTTTGTTGTTCTCTATTGGTGAACATGTATTCCTGTGAGTTTCACCCATGAAAGAGGTGAATAGATTTGGCCTCCGTGGTAAGCTAGCTCCTAGATATATTGGTCCGTTTGAGATTTTGGAGAGGATCGGAGCAGTGGTTTATCGTCTAGCACTACCACCATCTTTGACGAGTATACATGATGTGTTCCATGTGTCTATGATGAGGAAGTATGTGCCATACTCTACACATATTCTGTCAGATGTGTCAGGTTCCATTCAACCTGATGCTACTTACGCAGAGGTTTCGGTACGGATTTTGGATTACAAGGAACGACAATTACGGAACAAGGTTGTGCGACTTGTAAAGGTCGGGTGGAGTCACCATACCGACGAGGAGGCTACTTGGGAGCTCGAGGAAAAGATCAAAGCTCAATACCCTCACTTGTTTACTTAAGGTACGTGAAGTATATTTTTCAGTACTTGTGGTATTTTTTACTCGTTATGCATCTAAGTAGGAAATTTGGGGACCAAATTTTTATTAGTGGGGAAGAATGTTAAATACTGAAAATTTTAAAAAGTAAATTAAATGGCCAAAGAATTAAGGAAATAATCCTGGAAATTTTTCGGGATTTTTAGGGAATTTTAGGAATTTTTCTGGATTTAAACGGAGTCCGTACGAGATTTTTACGGGGATAAAATAAATAGGCTTTTGTGGAGTCTATTTAAGGGGTATTGACCTAAACCAAAAACCTAAAGCTAAGATTTCTTTCTTTTTCTATTTTCTCCGCCCCGACCTCCTTCGGTAGTTCCTTCACGCACCGAAGCCATCTCTTCTTCCTCGTTCTCTTCTCTCGTGCGACCATCGCTTCTCCGCCGGCGCCCTTTTCTCCGCCGACGGTCTTTTCTTCACCGACGACCAGGCCGGTCTCTTCTTCGCCGACAACCGCCCGCTGCCGCCACGTGCGTCTCCTTCGCCTTCCGACGAACCTTCCTACGCGCCGCGACGCCTCTTCTCCTCCAGAAGCGCCGCTTCCTTCGCGCTCATCGCAAGATCCGACGTCGAGGTCACGCCGGACTCCTCTGCCCTAGACGATGAGCGCCGACCTCTACGGCCATAGGACCGCCTGAGCCTCCTCCTCTGCCCTTCTCTCCGGTGGTTGCCGAAGCAGGCGATTAGGGCAAATTGGGTGAGATTGTTGCCGGTGGGGGAGCTGTCCTTCTGGCCGAGCATCGCCGGAGCAAGGTAAGGGGTTGACTGGGGTTTTGTCTAATCCCTACGGTATGTTTCTGTGATTTGATAGTGGATTGTGTTTGGGCAGTGATTTAGGGCAACAAGGAAATTTGCCGGCGAACTGAGCAGTTGGGAGGTTCCAATCGCAGGTATATCTCGAGCTATCTCTTGTTTGGTTTTGGTTTGGTTGGGGGTGGCTGTGGGTGGATAAGGTCGGGTGTGAATTTAGGAAATGGAGTTGGGGATCTTATTTGGGGGAAGGATTGGTTGTCGGTGGGATCCTAGGGCTGGTAAGTATGATTTTGGTGTTATTCGGTTGACCGTATTGTATTCGGAGGATATGGGTCGGTAGGGTGAATCAAAGCTATAAGGTCCCGATGAGTTGATGAATTAGGTTAATTGATTAGGAATTTATTGGGTAAATTGATTGGTAGAATTATTGGATAAATTAAAAGCCATTAAGTTTTATTTATTTAGCTTAGGTTGTTAAAATGCGGGTTAATCCAGGTTTAATTGATTAATTAGCTTATCATTAATTAATCAAAAATTTTATCAATTGATTTAGTGGGCTAAATTAATTGTATGGATATTTGTGGTAGGAAAAGATTAATAAGATGGTTGGAAAATTAGTGAAAATTGGAAATAGTTTGGGTTAATTGGGTTATGAAGGAAATCGATTAAGTATTCGATTTGTCGGTAAATTGCATTTTTATGCTTAACTATAGTTATGCTATATCACTTATATGTGTCCCCATCGTGACATTTTCATTCTTGCGATATTTATATTCAAAGTGTATTTTGACTTATCTTTTAGATATAGTCATTGTTGATATGCTAGTTAGGATAGCATGCAATAATTTTCATATTTATATGCCTAGTATATTGTTGGTGCCTACTTGATACATGCATGTGATAGGTTATGATTATATCTTCTCTGTTTTATTTGGATCATAGTTACTTAGATTATGGATATGTACATATTGGTTGTACATATTATTCGGATAGGTATTTTGAGTAGGATTTACATGCTTTAGTATCATGCACCATTTTTGCATGATTGCATGTTGGCTGGACGGGGTTCCATTATTGTTGAGCCCGCAGCTAGTTACATGGCCTGCACACACTGCCACTCATGGGTTAGTGGTACATCAGGAGGGTGTGTGCAGTTGCTCTATCAGGCTCCGCTGGTCCGCTCATGGGTAGCGATGAGGCAGCGTGGTAGCGGGCAGGGATCCCTCCTCTAGTCTATGACACCGAGAGATGAGAGCTTAGCTCCCCCACTCTGTTTGGGGCAGGAGGATAGGTGTACTCCGACAACATCCTGTCCACTCGGTCACTCAGGAGCAGTGATGGCAGAGTGCACAGTTGTCATAGCCCTACCCACTCAGCTTCACCATCGCGTGTGAGGCGGCTGACCGACGTCAGGAGTGACCATGTCATTGGCACGGCATGCACTTTGCACAGATTGCATTTGTATTGTGTTTGCTGCATTTTTATTGATGCCTTGGATGTGCATATGATTATCATGCATACAGGATACATATTTATATATATGGTGAGGACTTTATTACTTCTAGTCAGGCACATGCTCCTATATCAGGGTAGGAGATTCAGTAAATCTGATCCTTTTGTATTTCTTGCTTGCATACCCTATTTATGTGAGACTATACTGGCATGATTTTTATTGTTAGCTATACCTTACTTTGCATATCTACTATACCCGCTGAGTTCTTTAAACTTACCCCGTTGATTTATATCTATTTCAGGATGAAGCTGTCAGGAGAGTGCAGCTCTCAAACCCCACTCGTGAAAGTTTTTATTTGTTATTTGTTTCTATGCTTTGGACATTTTGATTAGAGGACATGTTTAGGTTTAGAGATTGATATTTGTATTCGTGGATTTTTGGGTGTCCTTATGGACCTTTATTCGGTTTTGTTTGAATTAGTTTTGGTTGAGTATTCCTGCCCATATGGCAGAAGGGGTAAGTCTAGTTGTGATAGATGTTACTCATTTATTTTGGTTGATGGCCAGAGGCCTATTTTATTACCTGCGTGTGTGTTTGGATTCCGGTCGTGTTGACCGATGTATAGTGGTTGTGTAGGTCTTGTATGTAAATTGGCATTGTCACCCGTACAGGGGAGATGCTGCCGGATTTTCGTCTGGCGGGGTCTCCTTCGGGGCGTGACAGTAGAAGTGGTTAATTGAATTCCTATTCAAAGATTGAAGGCCAGGTTGGGAACTAGTCGGGGGAGTTAGGTGGAAGAGCTTACAAGAGTATTATGGTCTTATCGAACTATACCTAAAGTAGCAATAGGAGAAACACCTTTCAGCCTAGTGTATGAAAATGAGGTTGTGATACCTATACAATCTATTGTGGATAGTGCCTGAGTTCAAGTTTATGATCCAAAACACAATCAAGTATTAAGAAGTTTGGAGTTAGATCTAGTGGAAGAGAAGCAAGAAAGAGCCCTTGTCCAAGCTGAAGCTTATAAATAGAGAATACAACAAACTTTCAACAAGAGGGTGTCACCTCAAGCCTTTCGAGTGGGAGACTTAGTTCTCCAGAAAAATAATCCTGTAGGAGACCCAAGGAATAAATTAGCTCATAATTGGGTAGAACCTTACAAGGTTACCTGCAGCGTGGCAGGGGCTGCTTATTATCTTCAAAATAACAATGGGAGAGAATTACCCAGGCCATGGAATGTTGTACATTTGAAGCATTTTTACTGTTGAAAAAGAAGGTAATGTAAATAGAAAAGAGTAGAGGAAAGGAATATGAATCATGCCTACTTATATTGAAATGAAGAGAATATAATATCTTGAAGTGTGCTCATAAAAACTACCCTAGTTCCTATGATATACATGAGTGGGTGGGAAATTAGGGCTTAAAGTAATCTAGAGGATAGAGCTGAAGGGCTATCTCCCAATTCAAAAATGGAGCTGGTTGTTGAGTGGGAGAGAATCCTTGCGACTCATATTGATGGAATGCTTCTCTAAAACCATCATAGAAGGTGGCTCTTATTCGGGGAGCCATCTATTCTTGTCATTGTCTCTCGGAGTTTCCACCTCTTGATGGAATTTGACACAATGCTCCCGATGCTCCACAAAGTCTTTCCAGAGTCAGTGGTATTAGCGAGAGGTGTGATTGAGACAGGAAGCTAACGCTTTCATATCATTAGCATAATTAGTCTAGTCTTGTAGAAAGACTATGGGCATCTCAACAAAATCCTGACATATGGAAGACGAAACATCTCTAAGGGTTGTTGAGTGAGTCATAAAGTGTGTTGCTTCTTGTTTCATCTGTTGTAGGGAGGTTATGTGTTGTTGTACGAGAGAAAGGGCTCTATCCCTTTCTATCTGCAAGAAGGAGCTCTGGTCAATTTCTCTGGTAACCTGACTTCTTAGAGTGGATATTGTTTCTTCATTCTTCCTCTGTTGTGATTGTGCCTCCCTCAATTGTGCATGACATATGTTTAGTTCTTGGAGAAGAGAGTCCTCACGTTGTTGGGATGCTTCTAGAGTGGCTTGGTGAGTTTAATTCTGCAAGGAGGTTTGTTGATGGACTAGAAGTTGATATTGGGAGAGGGAACGGTTCAACTCTTGGTAATTAGTCATTGCCTACATCAATCTGGGTTAGAGACGGGGGTTGGTTTCAAAAGTAAAGAACATGTTTAAAGAATTCACCAATTCCAGAGCGTGTCGCATACTCTCCATTCGTAGCGTCAGTTCTTCTTGATGAAGAATGTGTGCCTCCAGTGGGGGTAGAGAAGAAGGAAGTGAAGGAAAAGGGGAATGAAGTTGATTCACATTCGTGAGGAGCTGATGGGGACATTGTATCATGATAGTGGATAACTTCGGTAGGGATTGAAAGGGAAAATTCAGAAGTTGGTAGAAGAAGATTGGTAAGGGGCAAAACTATTGAAGGGTTTATTGAGGTCCCTTCTGATAGAGAGGTAGGCAGTATTGGGGACAACCATAGAGTAAGGGGAGAAAGGTCACTGGTAGCTGAAGTGACCTCTGCCTCGAAAGAGGAGGGAGGAGAAGAGGAATTAGGATCTTGATTAAAGGGGAAGATGGTTGTTTCCTCTGAAGATATGGGGGGAGAAGAAATAATAGGGAACATTGGTGGAGACGCAGATGAAAAAGAGGGAGAGGTTGCGGAGAAAAGAGGAAAAGTGAAAGGAATGGAATCATCAGCTGTGGAGATAGTTTCTTCTAGAAGAGGAAGGGAGATTAGAATTTTGCGGTACAAAGGGGAGATCAGTCGGTTCCCCTGGGTGGGTTGTGAAAATAGTAATAGGAAGATCGAGGGGAGTTGAAAGAAGTATTGGGGATGATAAGAGGGGAACAGGGGCAGGAGGGAAGATGGTTGGAGGAAGGAGGTCAGTAACGTTAAAGGATGCGGAAGGGGAAGAATCGGTGGGTACCTTAGGGCTTCTAGCCCGATTCCTTTGAAGCCTTTGGCGAACAACTTTTAGCATACTCGTATGCATTTTCACAAGAGGGTAAAGCAATGTTGATGTTGAAGGAGGAGAAGTAGATGCTTCATTAGGAGTAGCAGCGATGAGTTATTAGGAGGCACAAGAAAATTTAAAAAGGTCGAAGAAGAAGTGCACAGTCCTTGCAACAGACACATTGAAGCATTTTCTTATAAAAGAAAAGGTTTGCAGGTAAACTATTGAAAGCCCATTTCCTCAGCAAAATATGGGCTGGAATATAGGCCGACAATAAAAAAGACCCAAATCAGAAGTGACACAATTATGGAAGAACGACGGAGTTTATTACGGTCCGTCGAGGTGATTCATAAGCCCTTAGATAAGGTCTACATTCTCGCACAGTTCGGTGCTGACAAAAGTTGCACTGCCCTCGTGCGATGGTGGAACAGAGGAGTCAGGTTTAAGTTATAATTCACTATGGAAGAATGACGGAGTTTATTATTACGACCAACCGAGGTGATTCGTAAGCCCTCAGGTTAGATTTGTATTCTCACATAGTTTGGTGCTGGTCGAAGCTGTACTATCCTCATACGATGGTGGAATGGAGGAGTCAGGTTTAAATTAGAATTCACTATGAAAGAATGGCGGAGTTTATTAATACGGCCGATCGAGGCAATTCGTAAGCTCTTAGGCCAGGTATGCATTCTCACACAGTTCAATATCTTGACCGAAGCTATACTGTCCCTGTGCGGTGGCGGAACGGAGGAGTTTGATTTAAGTTAGAATTCACTATGGAAAAACGATAAAGTTTATTACTAAGATCGACCGAGGTGATTCATAAGCCCTCAGATCAGGCTGCATTATCACATAGTTTGGTGCCGACCAAAGTCATGCGGTGGTGAAACGGAAAAGTCAGATTTAAATTAGAATTCACTAGAACATTAAAAAAATTAAAAAGGAATTATCTGGAACATTTGATCACGAGAGGGACTGTGGGGCCATATGTAGCATGGTATGCATTGTCACGTAGCAACCATTAGATTTGGGCTACCCAATTGAAAACTACACTTGCTTGGACTCACCCTTGTAAATTATTGAGACAGCCTCGTTGCTCTTGTTATCATTTATACCTCAGACATTGTTGAATGATGCTGAATAATTTAATGCTTCTTGTCCTCTTCATGAACCTCTCAATTAGCTCAACATTCATTTGAAGGAGGGTGCTTATACGTATCCACTCCTCGTGTCATACAAATTAATTAAATGCACTTTGACATTATAATTTCTATGCGACATTATCCTGTGACAATGCGTATGCATCGCCATCAACTCGCTCTATATGAAGCATATATGGCTCCATTAGTGCACTTCAGTCCTTTTACATACCACATCATTAACTACTATTACGCTGCATGAGTTGTGTTTTGCTTGTTTTCAAGTGGCAATTATACACACACATATGAAAGGATCAATGGTGATCACAATCATCGCAATATTTTCTGTTTTCACTACAATTGTAACATTAATTTATCTGTCGTTCTTTTTTTTTTCCGGTTGAAGAAGGGGCTTGGCCTTGATAGTAAAATTCTTTCTTTATGGCCGAAGTAAAAGTCACAGGTTGAATCTCCTATTTTCTTTCTTTTTTCCGGTTATGTTTCGCTTGGTAGTTGAAATATTAATGTGTATTTACTTTCAATGCTCCAAAGTTAAAATTTTAGATAATCTTTGTATTTTTTTTCTTTCCCTTTAAGTACACGCTCAAATGATTTGTGTACTTAGAGTACTAATATACAAGTACAATATAACCTCTCTATATATGTTATGATTATACAAACACGAGCATTATAAATAATAATAATATATATTGCTAGACTTGTTGGTAATAAAGTTGTAGGATTAGTGTTAGCATCGATGTCACTATATGCATTCAGTGAGAGTAGAGTTAATTATACAGTATCCATGTTAGCAATCATCCACACTCTAAAATTGCAGGATCACTGTTAGTACCCACGACTGTGGGGATTATTATTAGTACCTAGTTGCTCAATCATTTTGACGTTGTCCCGTGACGAGATTAACCACAAAACGCCGTTAGTAGTTAGTACTATTAAACAATTGTGTCTTAATGATAAAAAAAAAATTATCACTAAAAGTTTACTGATTATAATTTTTATTTCATGGGTAATTAAAAGTATGATGGTTAAAATTATTAGTAATAGCATTAATTAATAAATTGATAAATAATTTTTCATTATTAATAGATAGTCTATTTTATGGTATTTTCATGAATGATATATATATTAGTGATAAAATTATGATACTTTTTTATTTCAAATATAATCATTGCCAACAACTTTGTCAACAATGAAAATACTTTCGCTAAAACTATTTCACGTTTATCACGGATAAAATATCATCTCGTTGTAGTAGTGAACCTTAGCTTGTAATTTCAATCTGTCACCAAAGTGGATGAAAATTCATCGAAAGGCTTGCCTCTTCAGACTTGAGGTAATTTGCAAAACTAATGATTTCCCCTTTAACATAGACAGTATTAATTAGATTGAGCATCCACACTTCCTTAGATTATAAATTAAGAATCCTTTGCATGCCAATCTCTTCTAGCTCATAAGCTTCACCAATGAGGTGATTGTGCGTAACTGTACATTGTACTGCTTCTCTTGTGCTAATGGCAACTTACTTCCCATTTAATTTGGGTCGCTTGCATTTGCCCTTGTGAGGACCAATTTCCTTTAATTTCTAAAAGGAACTCTTGGCATTCATTAAACAAGTCTAAATTAATTCAGAGTTGCTCTTCATTTTGCTTCGGGTTGAAAACTTTCATTGGGAAGCTAGGCATCATTACTTCTAGAGGGATCATGGCCTAAGAGTGCGGTAAGTGAGGAAAAGGGGATTTGCTTTCAAAAAATTGGTTCCATTATCGAAAAATTGTCATTCTCTTTCTTCATAAAAGCATTCAAGCCTCAGGAAGTTAGACCAGTTGTATATACTCGTTATATCATTTTGCTCAAGGCTGGCTAAATTACCTCTTTTAACTAAAGAGGTTGAAGTTGTTGCTCTGCCCCAAGATACTAACGTTAATCTTTCACACATAATAATTGATCAATAACATACATTGTTTGTTTCAGCACAAATGGACAATCCTAATTATTTAAAAGTCCAAGTTTACCGACAAAGGTCAAACCAATTCGATTCCAACAAGATGTTCATTTTGATTGAATTATTTTTTCAATCTTCCACTCAATCATTGGTTTAATAGTGCGAGTCCTCTGAGTTGCTTGGCCATATTATCAGGGAGAATGCCATCTTTAAAGGTGAATGAATTTTTAAACATAATAATTCATAAATATCTATCTAGAGGCTAAGTTAGTTTTTTTTATGAGAGAGAGAGAAAAGAAAATAAAACTGACAATTAGGGTTGTAAGTGTTACACTGCACAAGGTAGTTAAGTCCAAGAACGATGAGCCAAGTTGAGTCAGAAGGCTATTCCGAGCTCCCTGTCCCTCACATTTAATGCCCTTTGGCAAATAGTGGCCTCGTAAGGGCCCCTACACGCACCCCCACATGATCAATCTCCTCCCTCTTTAACCTGCAGGCCAAATCTCGGATATATGCCTCGTCTACACATTTAATTCCCAGACACTGCCTTCTCCATGCACCTACTGAGAATGTTAGTCATCCATGCATCCCCTATATCCACCATGCAACTTTCCATTTCCATTCTATTTTTATTTTTTATTTTCAGTTTCCACAAATCCAATCGACTCTAGATTTTGTATCATAGATTCCAAGTTATATACCAAAAAGAAGATATATATTTGATCGAGTATTTTACTAAAATCCAATAGTGATATTGATATATATATATATATATATATAAGTAAGACTTATAAATTAAAATACTTCCCCTTCTCTGGATTAAGGGTGGCTTTCCACCCCAATTGTATATGTATCCATGAAAGTGCCAAGATAATGTACGTCACGTGAATCCTTTGAGAGATATATATTTTGGCAATATTACTAATTATCATTATTTTTTTAAAAAAATGTTTACCATACAATTGGTTTTTGTCTGGTCCCTACTCACTGTATGAGAAATTTGTGTCCTTATACCCAGCCCACTCATCACTCGCCATCATCATATACCATCGGATCATCATCTAGTACACATTCTCTCTTCCGTTCCAAAGCAGGACTTAGCCTATCCTGATCCTTAGCTCTCTCCCCCATCGCCTATCTGAACTCCATGTCTTCATTTGATCTCAACCAAGCTTCCATAGAGGAGGAAGAGCATGATCTGCGTGCCCCAAACCACCTCTTAACTACTCTTTACCATCACTCATCAGGTTACAATTGCATCACTTTTTCTCAGCACCGGAAACATGAGGTAATTATTTCTATTAAGAACCTTAATATCATGTTTCTTCCTCCCGGTCCTCTCTTTTGTTCCAGCAGTTAGTGCAACCATATTGTGTCTTTGCTAGTCTTATATAATTGTTTTTCCTTTGTTTTTGTTTTTCTGTATGTGTATATATATAGCACAAAGAGATCTTGTTCATGGCTGGATCAAGCTGCAACGATCACAGCTCGATTGCACCCGATCCCGCAAACAAGAGCCACCGCGATGATCTCAAGCTTTCCCTTTGCGATCCGTTTAGTATCTTTAAGCAAGAAAAGGAAGAAGAAGCGGAAGAGTTGGGCATTAAGGAGGGCAATTGGATGCCCTCCAAGATGCGGCTTATGCGTAAGATGGTGAAGTATTCGACTCATTTGATAGTGAGCAAAACGAGTAGCAGTCAAGACGAAATCAAAACTGATCGATGCTTTCCCCTAAAAAATAATACTCGTAAGAACAACAGCGACAATTCAATCTTGTCCAACGATATCATCAGAGTCTGCAGCGACTGCAACACCACCAAGACTCCGCTATGGAGAAGTGGACCTTGCGGCCCCAAGGTATTACAAAACATAGTATAAATTTCTCCCCCAATTAATGTCATACAGAGTTTGAACATATATTGAAACTATGGTGCGTGGTACAGTCCCTATGTAACGCGTGCGGTATACGTCAGAGGAAAGCCAGGCGGGCAATGGCGATAGCACTAAACGGAGTAGGAATCCCCAATGATGGCGGCGGCCATGCCACGGCGACGATGACAAGCAAAATAAGGAAAAAAAAGAAATTGGGTATTGATCGAACTGATCTCCCATTCAAGAAGCGGTGCAAGATGATCATGGGCACTGCTCCTCCTCCTCCTACCAAAAAGATTCGCTTTGAAGATGCAACACTTTTAGCCTCTAACAAGCAGAATAGCAGCTCCACAGTGCTCCCCAAGGTCTTCCTGCAAGAGGAGAGAGATGCAGCAATATTGTTGATGGGCTTATCATGTGGCATTATTCGCAGTTGATCAAGGTGTTAAATTCTACTCTGAATTTGTTTGAGCAAGTCTGTTAATTGCCGAGAGGAATAATTAATCTATGGAACGAGAATAAAGTTTTTGCGGGTATTGTTAATGCATATTGTAGAGGAAGTTTCTTGAGATCATTTTGCACTTGTAGACTTTAGTTCTTTCATTATAAGTTGTTCTAAATTTGGCATATATGCATGCATTTTATATATATATATATATATATATATATATATATATATATAATTACATGCATCGATGTTGCTGAGCTGAGCATGAGGATCTTTTTATGTTGCAAAAACTAATTATCAATCAGCATTGCTAATTAATCATACTGAAAAGCTACAAATGGCATAAAGCAAGGGCATACTACATATTTGTTCTTATCCATGCATGCAGTGAAAAAGCCTACACTAGTCACTGATTAAGGTGCCCTTTTTTTTCTTTCTTTTCTGACCGGTGATCTTTTTTTCATCTTAGTTAAGATGTTAATATATGTAGTAGTCTGAGACTATCGGATGGAATGATGTGGCAGAATATTCATGATCGAAGCAAGAGGAGTTGGCTGGGCTAAGACGACCTTTATCTTCTACACAGTAAGGTGGTCGGATCCACTTCTTCTCGAGTCTTGTCGCGTCTGCTGTCAGGGTTGTGGAGACCTGGGCCAGATTCATCGTTGGAGCCACAAAGGGTGCTAATCAGAGCCCCCTGGATACATCGTCAGAGCCGAGAGGACCTGCACCTAGGAAGACTCACAAATGGGTGAGAGAGAGAGAGAGAGCCGAGAGGGACCTCGCGGCTAAGCCCCTCCGATGTCCAAGTCAAGATGCGGAGAAAATATAGAGGAAAGCAATAGAGAATTAAGTGAGGTTCGGAAGCTCCTGAGAAGAGTCCCCTCCAAAAAGCTCCCCTTTTACTTTTATATAAGTAAACTTGCTGACGTGGATTCCCAAGGGAATCATGGGAGGCATGACATGATGGAGATGTAACAGTACGGAGGGAATTTTGAGAGACATGGTTTCATTAAAGTGGACAGCACAGTCGTACAAGAAATTTAGGAAAGCATGACCTCATTATTATGATGGAGATATGACTGTACAAAGGGGGTCTTGGGAAGCAAGGTCTCATTATAATAGAGACCTGACTTAATGATGTGGTGTGATAGACAAGCTGAGACATCCACTCAAGCTGAGTTATTGCCGATGTGAGCTAAGATCGAGGTGAGCTGAGGTCGAGCTAAGCTATTGCCGAGCTGAGATAAGGTCGAGATAAGTTGTGGCCAAGGTGGCCGAGATAAGCTGTGTTGAGGCAAACTACCGAAGTAAGCTCAAAGGATCTGACTTGAGTTGAAAGCTTTTTGCTGGGTTGAGTGCATTTCAGATAGACCTAGTGTTCTACCTCAGCTAGACCGTTGACCTGACTTTGTCACATGACGAGGGATATTTCCACCACATCATAGGTTCCTCCGCTAGTCTAGTTGAAGAAGGCGTAAGTTCAACTGACTGGACTTATGGTGAATATGAAAGAATACACAAAGGTGACCTCTGCTACCGAGGTGGAGATCAGTGAACATGTTGAAATGGAGATCAAAGAGAATTACCGATGAAGAAAAGGCCAAGAGGCACTATATATATTGAATAATTGGACAATATGGTCTAAAACATAAGGGAATAGCTTGCGTCGTGATAGATGACTTTGCTGATAGATGTCTCGATCCGAGACACAAGAAAATAGTTTGCACCGTGATAGACGACTTTGCTCATTGATGCCTCGGTTCAAGACATATGGGAATAAATGGCACTGCGGCAACGACTTTGCTGATGGATGCCTCGATCCGAGACACGAGGGAATAGACAACATCACAGAGGCGACTTTGCTGATGGGCACCTCAGTATAAGACATGAGAGAATAGTCTGCGTCGTGATAGGCGACTTTGCTAATAGATGTCTCGGTTCGAGACACGAGGGAATAGTCTGCGCCATGATAGATGATTTTGTTAATGGACGTCTCGGTCTGAGACATGAAGGAATAGACTGCGCCGTGATAGGCGACTTTGCTGATGGGCACATCGATCCAAGACACGAGAGAATAGACGACATCGTGGGGGTGACTTTGCCGATGGATGTCTCAGTATGAGACACGAGGGAATAGATGACGCCGCGAGGGTGACTTGCTGGTGGATGTCTCGGTCCGAGACACGAGAGAATAGACGGCGTCGCGGGAGCGACTTTGCTGATGGATGCCTCGGTGCGAGACATGAGGGAATAGTCTGCGCCGTGATAGGCGACTTTGCTGATGGATGCCTCGGTCCGAGACATGAGAGAATGGACAACGCCGCGGGGGTGACTTTGTTGATGGATGCATCGCGCAGTCTGAGACATGAGGGAATAGACGATACTGCATGGGCACTTTTACTGATGGAGACTCAGTTCAAGACACGAGGGAATAACCTACACCGTGATAGGTGACTTTATTGATAAACACCTTGGTTCGAGACACGAGGAAATAGATGGCGCCGCAGGGGCGAATTTACTTATGAATGCCTTGGTCTGAGACACGAGGGAATAGACGACGTTGCGAGAGCGACTTTGTTGATGGACACCTCGGTCCAAGACACAAGGGAATATAATAGATATATCTAGAGAGTAAGTCGGTATGAGGACTTACAAACTGCCTCGACCGAACTAATGAGAAGATCGACATGAGGTCTTACGAACAGCCTCGGTCGCAACAAGGAGAAGATCAACACAAGGGCTTACGAATTGCCTCGGTCGAAATAATGAGAAGATCGGTGTGAGGGCTTACGAATTACCTCGCCCGAAATAATGAGAAGATCAACACGAGGGCTTATGAATTACCTCGGTCGAAATACGGAGAGAAGGTTAGCACGAGGGCTTACGAACTGTCTCGACCGAGATAATGAGAAGGTTGGCACGATGACTTATGAACTGCATGCCTCAATCGAAATACGGAGAGAAGATCGGCATGAGGGGTTATGAATTGCCTTGGCCGAAAAATAGAGAGAAGGTCGGCATGAGGGCTTACGAACTGTCTCAGCCACAATACGGAGAAGGTCGGCATGAGGGCTTACGAACTACCTCGGCTGCAATACGGAGAAGGTCGACATGAGGACTTACAAATTATCTCGAGCGAAATAATGAGAAGATCGACGCGAGGACTTATGAATTATCTCGACCAAAATATGGAGAGAAGGTCAGCGCAAGGGCTTACGAATCGCCTCGGCAGAGATAATGAGAAGGTCGACATGAGGACTTACGAACTACCTTGGTCGCAATATGGAGAAGGTCGGCACAAGGGCTTACGAATTAGCTCAGCCGAAATAATGAGAAGATTGGTGCGAGGGCTTACGAATTGCCTCGACCAAAATATGAAGAGAATAATAAACTCGATCCTCCGACTCCAGAAGATCTACGGAGTCGGCGCGATGACTTACGAATTGCCTCGGCTAAAATAATGAGAAGATCGGTGCGAGGGCTTACGAATTGCCTTGGTCGAACTATGAAGAGAAGGTCGGGACAAGGGCTTACAAATTGCCTCGGCCAAACTACAGAGAGAAGGTCGGCATGAGGGCTTATGAATTGCCTCAGTCGAAATACGGAGAGAAAGTTGGCGCGAGGGCTTATGGGTTGCCTCGGCTGAACTACGGAAAGAAGGTCAGTGCGAGGGCTTACGAATTGCCTCAGCTACAATAAGGAGAAGATTGGCATGAGGTCTTACAAATTGCCTCGGCTGAAATATGGAGAGGAGATCGACATGAGAGCTTACTTATTACCTCGATCGCAATACGGAGAAGGTCGACACGAGGGCTTACGAATTGCCTCTTACAAAATAATGAGAAGATCGACGTGAGGAATTATGAATTACCTCAACCGAAATATAGAGAGAAGGTCGGCACGAGGACTTACAAACTACCTCAGCCGAGATAATGAGAAGGTTGACATGAGAACTTACGAACTGTCTCAACTGAAATACGAAGAGAAGGTCGATACGAGGACTTACGAATTATCTCGGCCGAGATAATGAGAAGATCGCGAGGGCTTACGAAATCCCTGAACTCCCTCTTTTTTCATGAATCATATGATTTTTAGTGGCATTTTGTTTGAAGATATGGAAGAAATTAGCTGAGTTCTAGGGTAATGCAATCAAACCAAGGAGGGAGCTTGTCAATACAAAAACATTAATTTGATCGAATTTTAAGTTTCTTTGACTTATCATTGTTGTTTGGGATCATTACAAGCTTTTGAACTCCCATCCTCATGTTGTTCTGTTGAACTATCCGAGCCGTAAAAATCACTTTTTGCGTTGTGAAAACCCCGGAAGTCGGCCACGGATCCATGCGAAGATAAACAAAATTGGTTACATGCATGCATGTAATTCCAAGAGCCAATGACTCTTGGTCTCCCTCATGAGGTGACACCCCATGATGTGTCCATGATGATGTGGAACATCATCATTGGTCGGCCCCATGCCAAGTCACCATGACATGACAATTGGTCAAGTCAAAATTGACCATTCATCTTCTCTCTCAAGTCAAGTCAAACTTAACCTCTTATCTCCCATGGTTGATCAAATCCAACCATTTGATTCAAGTCAATTTGATTTAATGAATCTCAATTCATTAGTTTAAATTGACTCGATGAATCAAATCAAAATTAGACTCATTAAATACTTGAATCAACTTGAGTCCAACTCAATTAGTCTAATTTGGATTACTCTTAATCCAATTTGGTTCATCCCATGAACCTAATCCTCATGGTTCATCATATGAACCTAATCTCCATCTAATTTCCCTTTATGTGTGACCCTATAGGTTCTTGTAACGTTGGCAATGCTCCTAAATCGATTTAGAAACATAAGCAATGAACGATATCTAGCAATACATCATTGCTACCTAAGTTACAAGAATGTTGAGATCCAACATCACCTTTGTGACTACTAATTGTGACTCTCACAATATGTGACAATGTCCCTCTATCCTTGACATCTAGATTGACCAATTGAGGCATAGACCGTGTCATCCTCGGTACAATTTATATCTTGAACTCCAAGTAGACTCACTCTAATCAAATGAGCTTAATATCTCACATTGACTCATTTGGGCATGGTCATGCACTTAGTGGTCTCACTCTATCAAGAATAACGATGTCACTCCCGTCATATAGTAGGGATAGATCTCATCTACATCACTTACATCCCTCCGTATAATTTGTTACATACCCAGTAATCACCTTATAGTCCACCCATTTACGGGTGACGTTTGACGAAGCCAAAGTATGCAACTCCTTATGTAGGGAACCATGGTGACTTCAGGTCCAAGAACTAATAGTCATACTAATAATCACATGAGAAAGTATATGACACTCATATAACAATCCATGATACTTTCTCATGGCGGGTCATTCAGTATACATTCTCCAATGTATACCCATGTGCCAACTTGCAATCACATATCCATGACTTGTGAGATCAAGTCATCGAGTTGACCTATATGCTAGTCTCTTTGGATTAACATTGTCCCTGAATGTTAATACTTGACTAGGAATGATTAAGAGTAGTGTTCTCTATATCATCTCATTATCGATTCAACCAATCGATTGATATAGATAAGAACCTTCTACTCAAGGACGTTATTATACTTAGTTATTTGGCACCAATACAAGTATAATAACCATAAAGAAATGTCTTTATAAATAGGAATATGATACAACAAAGTCCATACAACAATCATCACATGATTGACTCTAGGGCTTTCACTAACAATCTCCCACTAGCACTAGTGTCAATCACTGTAATATCTAATACCCAATGACCTAGTGTGACCATCATACCTTTTCCGTGCCAAAGCCTTGGTCAAGGGATCTGCGATGTTAGCCTCTGTGGGTACTCTACAAATCTTCACATCTCCTCTATCGATAATCTCTCGAATGAGAAGGAAGCGTCGTAGTATGTGTTTGGTCCACTGGTGTGAGCAAGGTTCCTTAGCCTGTGCAATCGCTCCATTGTTGTCACAATAGAGCTCTATAGGATCTGCTATGCTAGGAACCACCCCAAGCTCAGTAATGAACTTGCGGATCCAAACTGCCTCCTTTGCTGCCTCTGATGCAATGATATACTCGACCTCTGTTGTAAAATCAACAATTGTGTCCTGCTTCGAACTCTTCCAGCTCACAGCGCCACCATTCAAGCAAAACATGAACCTTGACTGCGATCTATAATCATCCTGGTCAGTTTGGAAGCTGGCATTGCTGTAACCCTTTACAGCTAGCTCCTCATCGCCTCCAAATATCAAGAAATATTCTTTAGTCATTCTCAAGTACTTAAGAATATTCTTGACTGTTATCCAGTGACGCTCACCTAGATCTGACTAGTATCTACTCGTCATACTCAAAGCATACGAGACATCAAGACGAGTACATAGCATGACGTACATGATAGATCCTATGGCCGATGCATAAGAGATCTTATCCATGCGGTCTCTCTCCTCTCTAGAAGAGGGAATTTGAGTCTTCGAAAGACTCACACCATGTGACATCGGCAGAAGTCCCTTCTTGGAATTCTACATGGCAAACCATAAGTAATCTGGTGTCGATATATATATGTACTACGACTTAGGCGAAGCAATCTCTTAGATCTATCTCTATAGATCTTGATGCCTAGAATACAGGGCTTCACCTAAGTCATCGCCGTTGAAAGCATGTCCCCGGCCAAGTCTTCATGGTATGCTTAGCGAAGGATGTCATTCCCAATGAGTAGTATGTCATCCACATACAATATAAGGAAGACAATTGTGTTCCCATTAACCCTCTTGTAGACCGAGTTCATCTTCATTCTTGATGAAACCAAACTATTTGATCGCCACCAGTTCCGAGAAGCTTGCTTCAGCCCATAAATAGACCTTTGTAGCTTGCATACTTTCCCAGTATGTTGTGGATCCATAAAACCCTCAGGCTGTGTCATGTACACATCCTCGAGCAAGTTTCTATTCAGAAACACAGTTTTGACATCCATCTGCCAGATCTCATAATCTTGGTATGCTGCAATAGCAAGCATGATCCGAATGGACTTAAAAATCGGCACTGAAGAAAAGGTTTCATCATAGTCAATACCATGAATTTGCTTGAAACCTTTAGCGTCGGCCCTTATAGGTATCATATGTCCATCCGTATCGGTCTTTCTCTTAAAGACCCGCCACCCAATGGGTTTGGCGCCTTGGGTGGATCAACCAAAGTCCATACTTGGTTAGTGTATGCGTAGATTGATCTCGGATCTCATGGCCTCTAGCCATTTCTCGAGAATCTGGGCTCATTATAGCTTCTGATGGGAGGTAGGCTCATTCTCGATGAGCATAACGTCATCGTGGTGAAGCAGAGAAATGAGTATCTCTCGGTGTGCAGCGTGCCCTACTCGGACTGCGCGAAGAGGTAGGTCTACTTGAGCAGTGGTTGTTCCATAACTCTTTGTCACAACAAACTCATCACCCACAAAACTTTATGGTTCTATTCGGCCTCCATCGAGGCCTGCAGTGCTATGGTCCTATCTTGAATTTCTTGGTCAGGCATTACTCCCACTAGTTTTTCTAGAAAGCAAGATTCCTTTCAAGAAAACCTCAATCTTTGCCTGAAAACACTTTGTCTTGTTGAGAATGTAGAAGTAATATCTCTTCGTCTCCTTAGGATATCAACAAAATAGCACTTATCGGTTGGGTCCCAATTTGTGCGAGACTTGGCGTCAGGCGTAAGATTCTGACCCCAATTCTCATGAGAAAGACATCTTAGGATTTCTCCATGTCCATGCTCATTATATAGTGTCTTTATCCTGACCTTAGATGGTAGGTTAAGTGTGAAGGCTCTTGTGTGTCTGTATCCCCAAAGGATATAGGAAGATACATGTGACTCATAATAGATCGTACCATATCTAATAAGTGCGATTCACTCCTTTCGGATACACACCCGTTCCTTTGTGGTGTTCGGGAGGAGTGAGTTGGGATAGAATCTCACACTCGATTAGATAGTCACGAAACTCATGGCTAAAGGTATTCACCACCTTGATGCGATCGAAGTATCTTAATACTCTTTGCGAGTTGGTTTTTACTTCATTCTTGAATTCTTTGAACTTTTGAAAGTTGATTTATGTCAAGAGATGCATATAACCATATCTCTGAAGTCATCAGTAAATGTAATGAAAACTGTAACTACACTAAGCAGTACATTGAAAGGCCACATATATCACTATGTATAAGTCTAACAAATCTGTTGCTCTTTCATTCATCCACTAAAGGGAATCTTGGTCATCTTGCCTAGAAGGCAAGACTGCATATCTCATATGATTCAAAATCAAATGAGTCCGGTGACCCATCCTTATGGAGTGGGATGGCGACTCTTATTTATGTGACCTGGCGACAATGCGAGAGATAGGTTTGGTTCAACTCGTTTGACTTGAACCTTTTTGGTACTATGTTATAGATGGTGCTCTCTAAGTCTAGAATGTAAGTCAGATTCATTAGAGGTGCCTTTACAATAGAACATATCATTTAAATAAAATGAACAACATTTATTCTTTATTATAAATGAAAAAGCCTTTCTTGTCCAAACAAGAAAGCTGAAATTATGTTCTTAGTTAAGCGAGGCATAACAACATTCATCTAGTTCTAAAGTACAAGCCCGGAGGCGGAGATAGAAAATAAGTTCCTCTGACACTGTGCAACCCTTGCTCCATTAGGCATGTCCTTCTCAGGGACGAGCATAAAAAGTGAGTGTTAGTGTTTGTAAACATGGTAATCTACAACATACACAATGCAAAAATTAATATCGTATTCCATTTTATTATTTAATTAGGCCTTTAATCAAATGATGCTCCCCTTTGAATTATAGGACTTTTTGTAGAATCGAGTCATGGATATGGTCAAATGACTTTACTAGATTCATACAAACATGCTATAATTCTTCGGAATAAGATCACCCACGTCATACTAGTCTTGAGTTAGCTTTGGCTAAATGGCCCAAGACTTAGCATGATCGGTAAATATTTACATTACCAATTACATCTCTATGACTCTTGTTTATAGGATCAAGACCCACATTTACAAAAGACCTTGAGTTAGCTTTGGCTAAATCGCCCAAGATTTAGTGTAAATGTGATCTTATCCTATCTTTCAATAGTTGGAATATGCCTATAGTTCTACTCGATCAATTGAGTTAACTAGTTTTACTCAATCTAATTGAGCTACTCTCATCAAGTAAATGCGTGATAAGCGGGACCAAGATTGTCCCTCCGCACCTACCAAGATAATATCGTTGCTCTGCTTTGGTAGATTCACAACAATAAATGATCGAGGTAGTGATGGGTATCAAAACTTGGTAGGCATTTTAGAGTTGATTCGATTAAGATCTAATCTAATCGTGAATGTATCATATAACATCTAGGCCTTTATTATCCTACACTAGCATGCATCACAAACATACAAGCAATATACAAGCATGCATCATATACATACAAGCAAAATATTCTAGCATGCATCACATACATACAAAGAAAAACAAATATATATATATATATATATATATATATATATATAAATTAATTGTAATAGTGAGGTCATGGCCCTACTCACGATCTTCTCAAGCCAATGAGGAAGATCGGACTGATCAACCCTAGGGTTAAGCTGACTTCTCAGCACCTCCTTTGACCGCCATGTATGTGTCGGTACCCCTCCTCGTAACTCCAAAGTCTACTAGTGGACCTTCCCATGCTCCATTTTTGTACATTACAAACATGAAATTCGAGTTACATTCGAGTCTAAAACTATTTACAACTAGAATTTTTAAAAGAAGAGCCTGGCAGCAGTCGCTATACCTATACAACATGCCTGACCACAAAAGCAGTATAGTCGTATTATGAATTACAACACATTTAACATCAATCATATTGGGGTTCTTTTGGGCCATGACCATCACAGAATTATACATAATTCTAAATTATGTATTTTACAGAAATTTCTATAATTTTTATACATAATTCTAAATTATGTATTTTACAAAAATTTCTATAATTTTTCCTTTTTCAATTTTATGAGTCACCTCTTAAGTAGCAGTCCTTCAAAGCGGTTTGGGCATGATCAGCAGGACAATTCCTTTGAGGTTAGGGCAGCCTACTCATAAAATGAACTTTGCAATGTCCCATCTTGATCTTACAGTGACTTAAGTCGTTGTCCCAAAAACCTAAAAGCGAGAACTGTAGTTTCGGAGATTTTTCTACATTAGTTGAAGCTTCTGAAGTGTCCCAACATGTTGCTTGAAAAATACCAAAAATCTATAAAAATAGGAAATTTACATAAACTTACAGATCTATAATTTTTATATCTAATACAAAAACTACAAAAATAAAACACATACATGTCGCCAGCGTCAAATCACCTTTGTTGGACTTTTCGAGCGCGAAAAGCTTTTTGCGTTGCGCGAAACCTCGGAAGCCAACCAGGATCATGCGAAGATATATAAAAATAAATTCATGTACGTGTTATGGAAACCTAGATCTCTCTAGATCTACATGTTAAAAGTTTACCCTTGATCGGCGCCCTTTGCTTATCACTTCGTCCAAATGGCTTTGCGGAACTCGAGAGTGTCAAGTGTACACTCCTCTACAGTATCCACACAAGCAATAGGTGGAGAAGCAACCTTAGAGTGTGCTAGCACCCTTGAAAGCTCGGCAAGAAGAGATGAGGAGGAGAGCTTGAGAGAAGAGAGGAGGAAGAAGATGAAGTTACACAACTTCACACTAATTCACTCATAAAGTGGTGCCACTATGGGGGTTACATGCATGCATGTAATTCCAAGAGCCAATAGCTCTTGGTCTCCCTCATGAGGTGGCACCCCATGATGATGTGGAACATCATCATTGGTCGGCCCCATGCCAAGTCACCATGACATGGCAATTGGTCAAGTCAAAATTGACCATTCATCTTCCCTCTCAAGTCAAGTCAAACTTGACCTCTTATCTCCCATGGTTGATCAAATTCAACCATTTGATTCAAGTCAATTTAATTTAATGAATCTCAATTCATTAGTTTAAATTGAATCGATGAATCAAATCTAAATTAGACTCATTCAACACTTGAATCAACTTGAGTCCAACTCAATTAGTCTAATTTGGATTACTCTTAATCCAATTTGGTTCATCACATGAACCTAATCCTCATGGTTCATCATATGAACCTAATCTCCACCTAATTGCCCTTTGTGTGTGACCCTATAGGTTTTTGTAACGTTGGCAATGCTCCTAAACCGATTTAGGAACATAAGCAATGAGCGGTATCTAGCACCACATCATTGCTACCCAAGTTACAAGAATGTTGAGATCCAACATCACCTTTGTGACTACTAATTGTGACTCTCACAATATGTGACAATGTCTCTCTATCCTTGACATCTAGATTGACCAATTGAGGCATAGACCGTGTCATCCTTGGTACAATCTATATCTTGAACTCTAAGTAGACTCACTCTAATCAAATGAGCTTAATATCTCACATTGACTCATTTGGGCATGACCATGCACTTAGTGGTCTCACTCTATCAATAATAACGATATCACTCCCGTCATATAGGAGGGATAGATCCCATCTACATCATTCACATCCCTCCGCATAATTTGTTACATACCCAGTAATCGCCTTTATAGTCCACCCATTTATGGGTGACGTTTGACGAAGCCAAAGTATGCAACTCCTTATGTAGGGAACCATGGTGACTTCAGGTCCAAGGACTAATAGTCATACTAATAATCACATGAGAAAGTATATGACACTCATATAACAATCCATGATACTTTCTCATGATGGGTCATTCAGTATACATTCTCCAATGCATACCCATGTGTCAATTTGATATCACATATCCATGACTTGTGAGATCAAGTCATCGAGTTGACCTACATGCTAGTCTCTTCGCATTAATATTGTCTTTGAATCTTAATACTTGACTAGGAATGATTAAGAATAGTGTTCTCTATATCATCTCATTATCGATTCAACCAATCGATTGATATAGATAAGAACCTTTTACTCAAGGACGTTATTAAACTTAGTTATTTAGCATCAATACAAGTAAGTATAATAACCATAAAGAAATGCCTTTATAAATAGGAATATGATACAACAAAGTCCATACAACAATCATCACATGATTGGCTCTAGGACTTTCACTAACATGTTCGTTCCATTTTCACATCACAGCTGTAATATAAACACAAAACTGCACGATTTGTTTTAATGTTGTACTTGTTTGGTAAGTCTACCACACCAACAAACGGAGGGAACTGAACTATGTTTGTAAACTGAGGATATATAAGTTATGCTGATAGGCCATTGTGCTGTTGGGTCTTTGAAACACAATGGAAAAGGTATCACGTATGATGTGAATTGGTGATTAAAATGGACTCTATGTGAGAATGCATATGTTGAACCTATTCAAACCATGGGAGAAAATGACCTCTACATGAGAATGTACACACTGATGTGGTGGAAATATCCCTCGTCATATGACAAACTCGGATCAATGGTCTAGCTAAGATAGAACCCTAGGTTCATCTGAAATGCACTCAGTCTAGCAAGAAGCTTTCAACTCAAGTCAGATCGGTCAGATCCTTTGAGCTTACTTCGACACTTTGCCTCGGCACAACTTATTTCAGCCACCTCGGTTATAGCTTAGCTCTTCGATCAGCAATAGCTCAGCTCGACAGTAGCTCAGCTAAGCCTTAGCTTACCTCAGCAATAGCTCAGCTCGGGAGGATGTCTCAGCTTTGTCTATCACACCAACTCATGTCAACATCATTAAGTCAGGTCTCCGTTATAATAAGATCGTGCCTCCCAAGACCCCCTCTGTACAGTCATATCTCCATCATAATAATGAGGTCATGTCTCCCTGAATTTTGTGTACGACTGCGCCATCCTCTTTAATGAGACCATGTCTCTCAAGTTCCCCTCCGTACTGCTACATCTCTATCAAGACATGCTTCCCATAATTCCCCTTGGGAATCCATGCCAGCGGGTTTGCTTATATAAAGGTAAAAGGGAGCTTTTGGAGGGGACTCTCCTCGGGAACTTTTAGACCTCACTTAATTCTCTACTGCTTTTCTCTGCATCCTGACTTGGGCGTCAAAGGGGCTTAGCTGAGGTCCCCCCTCGGCCCCCTCGCTCACCCATTTGTAAGTCCTCCCAAGTGCAAGTCCTCCTAACTCTGGCAATGTATCCAGGGGGTTCCAATTAGTGCCCTTTGTAGCTTCGACAACGAATCTGGCCCAGGTCTCCACGACCTTAATTAACAATAAACGTGACAAAACTCATAAAGAATCGGATCCTATTGGTGCAGGGCACCAGATAATCGAACCTAGATTTTGATTATGGCAAAGATCCAAAGTTAATGTCATATTGTTATCTCATGAGTTGAATTAAGTGTGCAGAAAATGGTTAAGCTAAGCTGAAGGTCAGCGACACCCGGAGAATCACGAGTCGGGAAACCGTGGTGGTTAGGCGACACCAGGAAAATTTTGTGGGAGTCAAAGAACCTAGGTGGAAGACCGGAAGCAAAGCGACAAGTCATAAAGGACCAGAGGTAAGTACAAGTGCGAAGAGAGATGGTAAGGTCGTGTCCTCTATATGGGGACGACCATAGGCGGCGATCCGACTAAGACTTTCAGTGGAAGGTCTAGGTCAAGATCGGACGGTAAGAAACCATCACATTTACTATTTTCCGTGCTAACTCTTTGTTGCAGGGAAGTGGTCAGGCTGGTAGTCGACTGTTGGCTATTGACAGTCGACTGCTGCACATCAGTCGATTGATGGTAATGAATTAGCCTTGTGTGCTAGATCAAAAAGGATAACGTTTGACGTCGCCACTTCGCAATAAGATAAGATGTCACCTCGTGATAAGTTCTAAAAGTTGAGGATCTGCATCTAGACTTATTCCAAGGCACAAGTCTATAAAAGGAGGGGAGGACTCCAACCCAAAAATCATCAATCATATTCTCAAGTGCTCCAACAACGCTAAAGCTCTAATGTCGTCATAACGCTGACACAACGTCAAGCTTACAACTTCTTCGTCGACAATGCCAAGTTTGTTTCTATTTAGTTATTGTATTTGTGGTTTTAATTGTAATGAGGTGAGGTAGGCTTGTTGCCTCATCCTCGTATATTCAATTTTTGTGATCATTGTCTCCTACATCCAACGAAGAGGAGACTCTATAGTGGATTGCCCCTTCGTACGTGGTCAAGGATCACGAGGCCTTGGATTAGCAATCGTTGGGTTGTGAACCAAGTAAAAATAAACTTGTGTTATTTATTTTTCCACTATACATCTTTGTGTTTTAATTGAACGAACGAAAAGACGAAAAGATTTTACACTCGCTATTCACCCCTCCCCCCCTCTAGCGACGCTTTTGATCCAACAATTGATATCAGAGCGAGGGCGCTAAGATTTGGTGTAACCACTAATCTAGCATTTTTTGGCTTTCTTTTCGTATTTTTTGATTCGTGAATTATTCCTATTATTTCTCCCGCACTACTAATCTAAGACGAAATCTTGGTACCTTTTTTTTTGGTTGCGTATTTGCAAGTATCGATCGAACTATTCGCTTTTGGAGTAGCCGACAGTAAAACATGCATAACTTTTCACACAAGTGGACCAACAAAATGTGTTCTCTCATAGATTTACATTTCTTACTAGGGTTTACCCTCGTAACGAGTTGTTTTCGTCCCCAAAAATCAACGTTTAGTACCCTTTCAGGGGCATCGAAGGTCGTAAGTGCGTAGTTTTTTGTTTAGCCTTTTATCTCTCATTTATTCCTTATTATTTCCTACATTACTAATCTAAGATCAAGTCTTGGAATTCCTTTAGGTTTTTATTCGTGTTTGTCAAGATAATTAATGACCCACATTGAGGGGTATAGCACCACCCGACCTTCGTTCTTTAACAGAAATGATTTCCGTTATTGGAAAGGTCGGATGGAGTGTTTCTTGAAAACACAAGTCGAGACTTGGATATAATCCAAACCAGCTTTGCTCTACCCACCAATGATCAAGGGGAGCCTTTGGATTTCGACAAATGGACCACCGCAACCAAGACGTAAATCGAAGCCGATGCAAAAGCAACCCAAATGTTGCAATGCATCTTGTCCGAGGAGCTCAATCGAATTGGACCGTTCATTAGCGTCAAAGACCTCTAGACCAAGTTACTCAAGCTACATGAAGGGGCATCCAATGCTAAGGTATGCAAAAGAGACTTGCTATTGAATAAATTATATAATCTAAAGATGCAGAATCACGAGACCGCTTCACAACTCCATGCGCGGATCAAAGACATCTTGAACGACCTACACGCCATCGGACAAAAGGTAGACAATCGAGACACAATAAAGTACACACTCAATGCATTTCCTAGGATCACCTTGTGAGCATCCATGGTTGATGCCTACAAGGTATCTAAAGATTTATCCAAGATTAGGTTAGACGAATTCTTTTCGGAATTTGAGTTACATGGATAAACTAACATGGTTTCGGTCGAGAAAGGTGTAGCGTTGTTTGCAGGATGAAGACGAAAAGCAAAGAGCAAGATACCTCCCGAAGAAGAAGAATCCGAATTGGAAGGTGAATCCGAATTGGAATCCAAAGAGGAGATGGAGGTTGAACTAGTCAATCTAGTTCGGAGAATCATCAAAAAGAAAAGGGAGTAATTGAAGAGCAAGAAACCCTCACAAACATACACATACTATGGGTGCAACAAGAAGGGTCATTACAAGTCAGACTGCCCAAAAATGAAGCCAAAACATAAGCAACCAAAGCAAGCATTTCAAGCAACGTGGGAGGAACAAAAAGATGACGACGATATTTAGCATTCATGGCAAAGCTGGTAGAGTTCGAGTCTGAGTCCGAAGCCGACTACGAATCCAACTCCGACTCTGACTCCAAGGATGAATTCAAGTCAAGACTCAAAGCCAAATCAAAAGAAAATATTAAGGTAAGTCATTCATTAATTGCAAACTTATATCATGCAATTAAGTTGCTAAATAGGAAATTGACTAAGTCTGAGTCTAGAGTTGAGTTGTTACTTGAGGAGGTTGAAACCCTCAAGAAAGAGGCTACTCTAACCTCTTCAACTAGTCAAGTTCAAGAGGGAAACTCAACACAAGTTGAAAAACTTGAGGAGGAGAATTCTCTCTTAAAAGGATAAGTTCAAGAGGTCGAGGCTAGGTTGGAATGGTTCACGTTGGGATTCAAGAATCTTAACTGACTACTTGGAACTCAAAGAGCCGTGTACAACAAAGCCGAACTCGAATTTAGGTCAACGACTACGAACAAATCGTACATGTCTATTGTAAATCGTAGTCATCAAAGAGTCCAAACATGGGTCCCAAAATTTTTATTAAATTCACATATAAGGACTACTGGATTCCTCAGGATCAAGTCCACTATATGGATAGACCAAATTGGTTCAATGGTTCAGGGGGAGCTAGTACTAAAATTGTGTACCTACTGTCTTAGAATCTTTGCATGTTTAAATTATTCTTTTAAATTCTAGAATGGTTAGACAGGACTAATAGTTAGTCAACCTTGATAACATAGTGTCAGGACGTGGTGAGATGATAGTACGCTAGGGAAACAACGTCTCGTGTATTCGAGCTAGGTAAGGTGTATCTAGCTTGGTGCACTTAGTTGAGTTGAACTACCTCACCGTATCCTAAACTAGTTAGACCAAAAAGTAACCATAAGTAACTTAAGTGATATTTTCTTGAATTTGTCTTTGTCTAAGGAAGTGGTCATTGTTCCGATCAAAGAAGGTCCCTGTGCCTCGCCATGACCTGGAAGCTAATTTCTCGAAAAGTTACTTAACGATCTAAAGGTTAAATCTGAATCTAACCCAAGGTTGACTATCTTTAATCAAGTTCAAATCATCTCACAAAACATATAAGGTGAACACATTCTGAGACATATAGAATGGGTGAGATGTTAAGGATAATTGAAATACACTTAACATAACCTTTCCAAAATGCTATCTATTTTCTCAACTATTATACTTAACGAATATTTATAACTCTCTATGCCAAAGTTTAGTACCCCATACATCTCTTATACTTCATATATTTAACTAAGGAGGAGAGCAAACTAACCAGAAGAGTTATATTACAAACTTTTAAATTATTGGTGCAGAGGGACACACCTCGAACCAATCTATCTAACTATTGCTAAACACATGCTTGGGCTTATAGTTGATTTATCTTTAATAATTCTAGACACATGTTGTTTTTAAACCCTTATTTAATATAAAAACCCCGACACCTTTTTTGATTTATGACAAAAGGGGGAGAAGAGAGAAAGTTAAGGGGGAGTAATAAAAATTTAATCTTTAAAATCTCTTTCAAAACTCACCTAGGGTTAAGGGGGAGCTTTTGAAAGGACGTTTATCATTTACTCTACTTGTTTTATGCTTTAATTTTTCCCTTAACTTTGTGTCGGTTTGTCATAGATCAAAAAGGGGAAGATTGTTGGTGCAGGGCACCAGATAATCGAACCTAAGTTTTGATTATATCAAAGATTTAAAGTTAAGGTCTTATTGTTATCTCATGAGCTGAATTAAGTGTGCAGGAAATGGTTAAGCTAAGCCGAAGGTCACCGACACCCGGAGAATAACAAGTCGGGAAACTGTAGTGGTCGGGCGACACCAGGAGAACTTTGTGGGAGTCGAAGAACCTAGGTGGAAGACCGGAATAAAAGCGATAAATCATAAAGGACCAAAGGTAAACACGAGTGCGAAGAGAGATGGTAAGGTCGTGTCCTCTGTACAGGGACGTCCGTAGGCGACGATCCGACTATGACTTCCAATGGAAGGTCTAGGTCGAGATAGGACGATAAGAAACTGTCACATTTACCATTTTCTATGCTAACTCTTTACTACAGGGAAGTAGCCAGGTTGGCAATCGACTATTGCACATCAGTCGACTAATGGCGATGAATCAGCCTTGTGCGCTAGGTCAAAAAGGATAACGTTTGACGTCGTCACTTCACGATAAGATAGGGTGTCACCTCGTGATAAGTTCAAAAAGTTGAGGATTTTCATCTAGACTTATTCCAAGGCACAAGTCTATAAAAAGAGGGGAGGACTCCAATCCAAAGATCATTAATCTTATTCTCAAGTGCTCCTACAATGCTAAAGCTCTAACGCCGTCATAACGCCGACGCAACGCCAAGCTTACAACTTCTTCATTGACAACAGCAAGTTTGTTTCTATTTAGTTATTGTATTCGTGGTTTTAATCGTAACGAGGTGAGGTAGGCTTGTTGCCTCATCCTCGTATTTTCGGTTTTTGTGATCATTGTCTCCTACCTTCGATAAGGAGGAGACTCTATGGTGGATTGCCCCTTCATATGCGGTCAAGGATCACGGGGCCTTGGATTAGCAACCGTTGGGTTGTGAACCAAGTAAAAATAAACTTATGTTATTTATTTTTTCGTTGTGCATATCTGTGTTTTAATCGAACGAACGAAAAGATGAAAAAATTTTACATTCGCTATTCACCCCTCCCCCCATCTAGCAACGCTTTCAATCCAACAGATCCGACCACCTCACCATGTAGAAGATAAAGGTTGTCTTAGCCCAGCTGACCCCTCTTGCTTCGGTCATGGGTGTTCTGCCACGTCATCTCATTCGATAGTCTCCGACCGCAAAAATATAGAAATATAGAATCAGAAGGAAAAAAAGGAGAAATGTTGAAATATAAAGGGGACCTGTCAAATAAATGTATAGAGGTAATAATAGAGAAAAGCTAGTTAAGTTATTGGAGGTTGATGCATGCAAGCACAACCTTGATTGCCCATGAAAACGAATCTCTTTAAGTTGTGATGTCGCCACATGGCCATGTGGATTCCACATGTTCGGCTGTGTGGAAGTCTAGAAATTGTGCCTTGGAATCTACATCCGACAAAAGACACGACCATGTGAAATTCGCATAGTCGGTCGTGTCTTCCTTTGGAACTCTGTATGGATGTTATCTTTTCGTCCCAAAGCATTCATGTGTCTTAAGGACATTGCCAGAGCATGCTCACCTCCTTTGAGCTCCCTTTGTCGAGTCATTTTAGCTCCAAAAATATCGTCCTACACACAAAAGTAACAAAAGCAGATCTCCAAACAAGAAAATAGTAAATAAGTGCAAGATAAGGAAAATATGCATGAAACAAGTATGAAATGCAACTAGATGTTGTTGGTGCAATCGACTCAGGTCACGATGTGTTAGGACCTATGCGCCCGCTAGAGGGGGTGAATAGCATTTCATCGTCGAATGATGGAATTGATCGCGTTCTTGTCTACAACACTTGTTATACACAGTGGAATAATAATAACAACAAATACAAATAACCAAAATGCATAAGCATAACACGAGATATAACGTGGTTCGGAACTGTACGGTTCCTACTCCACGGATTGGGTTCGAAAGAGCCCTAGTGATGCAAACACACACCACTAATCACAAATACTCCTCGACAATAAGTCGGAGGTGGAGAAACCTCTTACAACGATTACAACAATAATACAAAGTAAAACAAGCAATTACAAATGAAATACAACAAAAGAATGCAAAGAAAACTTTACAACTGATCTTTTGGAAGCTTGCTTATTTGGTTGCTTGAGTTGCACTTGGAGACCTTGAATTGCACCAGCAAATCACCCCAAATCTCTTCAAAGAACCACACCAAAAATCCTCTCCATGAGCTGCTTTTATAACCTGCATTTGAGCTGGATTTCGCTTAGCATTCGACTGATCGAGACCATCAGTCGACTGCTCCTGTAGCCATTGTCTCACAATGGCATGAGCCACGTTGGATAAGTTCCAATGAATAGACCATCAGTCGACTGATCATGCCCATCAATCGACTGATCAAGTCATCACTCGACTGTCAAACCCTAACAGTCGACTCGGAAACTTTCTGTCCCCGAAAACTCGACCAGCATTCGACTGCTATCCATGGCAGTCAACTGCTCAGGCCATTAGTCGACTGCCAGGACATTTCCTATAGTCGAACACCAATTGACTCACATCAGTCGACTGACCATAATATCAGTCGACTGATAATCTCATCCATGAGGTTTTAACACCAAGTATGATGCCCTCATACTTGCTAGACCACCCTTAGCCAAAAACTAAGCCTTCTAGCCACCTCCGTCAACCTCACGCCTATCGAATCCCTCCAGGTCATCCATGACTTGTTCATCCATACGCTAGCTTTTAGGTGCTTCCATCGGTCATTGTCATGCTAACGGGTCTACACCGCCAAGGCACATTGGACTTACGCTGCCAAGACCACGCTTGGACTTTACGCCGCCAATTATTGGACTTATGCTGCCAAGACTCCACCCTTGGACTTTACGCCACCAATATCACCCCTTGGACTTCCTAATTGCCAAGTACCCATAACTTGGACCTTCACTGCCAAGACTACACCCTTGGACTTACGTGGCTAAGACTGCACCCTTGGTCTTTCATTGCTAACCCATGTTGAACTTTCCATTTGCCAAGACTCAAGCTTGGACTTTCCCTTACCAAAACCCATGCTTGGACTTTTCATGCCAAGTACTCATGACTTAGACTTCTCCATTATATGGTCAACCCCAAGTCAACCATATAGTCAAACAATGGTCAAACTATCATCAAACAGTCAATCATGACCTGGGTCGATTGCACCAACAATTTTCCCAACACATTGTTAAACATCAAAACACTACTCGAGCCAAACTCGAGTCTGGTCAATCATGACTTGCGTCGATTGCACCAACAATCTTCCCCTTTTTGATGTTTGACAAAAATCAAACACCTTTGAGTTAGGCCTAAGCCCTAACTCAAATCTCCTTACCAATTCTTTCAAATTGGTAGTTTCACTTTCTCCCCTTTTTGACATACATCAAAAAGGTTCTCCCCAAGGGGGTCAATATCTCATATCCTAATGAGATCTTACAATCTCCCCCTTGGTCCAAAAATATCTAGGATGTATTTGCTCTTCCTAGTGATAAGTCTCATATCACTTAAGAGAGGCTTCCTATAAACTCTCCCAAATTCTCCCCCTCGTGAGGAATAAACACATCCATCATCCCATGATGGATATACCTCCCCCTAAAGACTTGCTCCCCCTTGACCATTGCACCAACAATGTCCTTGGGAAGTCCCTAAGCCTATAAGCGCTCTAAACCATCAAAATTAAGGTTAAAAGTTCAAACTTGAACTTTCACTCACCTTAAATTGATACGCACCCTAAACGACTCTCCTAAGCCATATCCAATGGATTTTCATCCTTTCTAATGTTTTATAAAGCATATCCTAGGGTTAGGAGCAGTTAGGGTAACCCAACATAGCTAAAATCAGGTTAAACAAACCTTGTTTACCCAAAATCAGCTCTAGCAGTCGACTTTTACAGTCACAGTCGACTGCCATTGACGCCAGTCGACTGCCAACAATGGCAGTTGACTGATAACTACAAAATGCAGTTTTCAACTTTTAGAAATGAATTTTGATAATACATAAGTAATTATAGGTATTTTGAAAAATCATGAAACTTCATATGTATAATACTTATACCAAATACAATGGGTGAAAAATATTTAAAAAATAATTTACCTATAAAATAGTGAGTTTGATACAAAGTTCTAAAATGAGAAAAACTTCATTGTTTTGTGCTCATTTTGTATCAACATCATCAATGGTGATTGCTATCAAAAGATAAACTTCACCAAGGTTTTTCAACATGATTTTGAAATAGTTTTAAAATCTTATATTGAACCATGGTCTATGGGTTTGATGCACATGACTTGTACATAAGTTTTCCTTATGAATCATCCATGGTTTTAGATGAGTTTGAGTTCATCTAATGCAAAAATTATGCACCTTGAACTTAACTCATTTCCTAGCATCTCACATATATCTAGGGTGTTTCAATACACACACATGTCAATGTGATGTGAGATGTGAATTTTGGTTATCCTAATCTAGGGTTTCATGCATTTTCTAAGGCAACACTACTTGATTCCCTTATACATGGGACTTCAAGTCATGTCATAGTCCTTAAATCATTTTTAATTAATGCATGAATGATCATGACATAAATGATAGCATAAATAAACATGATCAATGATCATGATGTCATGGCATAAAGATGAAATCTAAATATACATGACATTAAACCTCAAACCTAAGCATGATCATGACATATTATATAATAAAAATAAATATGATGTCATGACATGACATGACAAACAAAGCATAGTAAATATAAAATACTAAGGTATTAAATAACTAAGTGTTAAGCCCAAATTGTCATTTCTAGAATTAAATCCAATTTTGCTTTAATGTCACTTATGCCCCAAGTGTGCCAAAAACCCAAAATGGCACACCAAGACTCTAAGACCTAAATTATGTCAATTTGATTAATTTTTCAAACTTCTTAAATAATATTGGCACATCCTAAAATCCTTTAGGATTTTGATCAAACTTATTTCCAAGATACCCATAACCTTGGAAATGATCTAAAGTGTCACCTTTACCATGGTTAGGTTAACTACCCATCCATTTAAAGTTGGCACCACCTAACCCATTTAGCGTGAATCGATCACACTCCTAGGAACCCAATACATATTGGAGCTCCTTGGATTAATTAGGTATTCCTTAGGGATGACCTCCCTAGATACCCTCCTAATGACCCTTCTAGGCTTGGTAGCCTTGGTCATTTGGGTCTTGCCTATGTTAACTCTAAGGGTAATTCCCCTTGTAACCTTCTTAGTGGCTTCCCTAGATTTTCTAGAAACCCTAGCCACTAGACACTTACCTTGGTCAACCTTAGGGATGACTTCCCTATTGATCTTGGTTTTCCTAGACCTAGGTTGTGTTCCATAATCGAATGGAACACTATGGTAGGTCTCCTTGGACTTAGGTTTGTGACCCAAACCTTTCTTGCCCTTGGTTGGACCTTGCTTCATAAAACCTAGGTTTTGACTCTTAGACCTAGATTTTTGATCATTTGACCCTTGTATTTGATTTTGTATTTTTACAAAGGTCTTTTCTAGTTTCGCAAGCCTTGACCTCAAGGCTTGATTTTCTAATTCTAATCTTCCCAATTTTGAATTTTCATATGTCCTTTGGGAATTGTTTTTCCTAGGCATATGCCTAGTCCATTTAGGGTTAAAACCTAGGTGCTCTTCTACCTTTCTAATTGTCTCCCTAGGTAGGATTTTTCTAGGATTATTAGTCCCAAATTTCTCCTTATTTCTAAAATTATAACTCTTAGCACCTAAGGAATAAAGCCTATTATTTCTAGCATGCTCCTTATGATTATGCACAATTGCAAAAGTATTAAAATTATTTCTAGCATGCTTTTGCCTATAACTTAAAGAATGAGCATTATTTAAATATACCTTAGGGTTTGCTTTGAAAGCTCCCCCTACATGTGATACTCCTTCCTTGCCTTTGCTTTCCTTCTTCCTAGGGCATTGACTCCTATAATGGCCCTGTTGTTGACATTTGAAGCACACCACATGCTCCTTACTTTTAATTGTCGAGGGTCCAATTTCCTTTGATTTCTCTTGACTTTTAGGCGCCGATGGATTCTTTTTAACCTTCTTAAGGCACTTGCTCTTATAGTACCCATATTCCCTACACTCAAAGCACATTATATGATTTTTATTATTTATTAATGTGCTTGAGTTACCTTGGTCATTGGTGGTGGCTGGAGTGGATTCTTCATCTCTCCCGGAGGTAGATGCCACTTCTTAATTTTGCTCTTGTTCTGGAGTAGATGGTATCTCCTCCCCCTCAATCCTAGAGGTTGAGGTTTCTTCCAATTCTATCTCTTCCTTGGACGTTGATGGCCTTTCAACCTCCAATTCTTCCACCTCTTCTTCCTCCTCGGATGTTGAACACTCCTCAACCTCCGAATCCTCACTTTCTTGTGAGGATGAGCTTTCTTCCTCTTCTTCGGGCTCTCTTTCCAATTGAGCCAATGATGGGTCTTCATGATATTTTGTCAATTTGCTCCATAACTCTTTGGCATCTTTACAATCCCCTTTCTTGATCAAAATGTCATTAGGGATTACATTAAGCAAATACTCATTACCTTATTGTTTATATTTAAGTATCGGAGTTGTTCTTGACTCCAATTCTTCTTCTTGATTTTTCTTCCTTCTTCATCCTTTACAGTATCAAATCCTACCATCACACTTATCCAATTATCATAATCACACATTAAAAAATACATCATTCTACCTTTCCAATATACGAAGTCTTCGCGGTCGAAGGAAGGTGGAATGTTGATGTCATCACCCAATATCTCATTGAGCTCCATTTCCTCTAACACTTTTGCTCTCTCGGATGCGAAGCCGGTGAAGAACGACCTGCTCTGATACCACTTGTTAGGACCTATGTGCCCGCTAGAGGGGGGTGAATAGCGTTTCATCGTCGGATGATGGAATTGATCGCATGCTTGTCTACAACACTTGTTATACACAGCGAAATAATAATAACAATAAATACAAATAACCAAAATGCACAAGCACAACATGAGATATAACGTGGTTCGTAACCGTACAGTTCCTACTCCACGGATTGGGCTCGAAAGAGCCCTAACGATGCAAACACACACCACTAATCACAAATACTCCTTCTCAATAACAAGTCAGAGGTCGAGAAACCTCTTACAATGATTACAATAGTAATACAAAGTAAAACAAGAAATTACAAATGAAATATAATAAAAGAATGCAGAGAAAACTTTACAACCGATCTTTTGGAAGTTTGCTTGTTTGGTTGCTTGAGTTGAACTTGGAGACCCCAAATTGCACAAGCAAATTGCCCCAAATCTCCTCAAAGAACCATACCAAAAATCCTCTCCATGAGCTACTTTTATAACCTACATTCGTGTTGAATTTTGCCTAGCAGTCGATTGGTCGAGACTATCAGTCGACTGCTCCTATAGCCATTGTCTCACAACAGCATGAGTCACATTGGATAAGTTCCAACGGATAGACCATCAGTCGACTGATCATGCCCATCAGTCGACTGATCGAGTCATCACCTGACTGTCAAACCCTAATAGTTGACTCAGAAACTTTCTTTCCCCGAAAACTCAACCAACAATCGACTGCCATCCATGGCAGTCGACTGCTCAGGCCATCAGTCTACTGTCAGGCCATTTCTTGCAGTTGAACATCAGTTGACTCACATCAATCGACTGATAATCTCATCCATGAGATTTTAACACCAAGTATGATGCCCTCATACTTGCTAGACCACCCTTAGCCTAGACCTAAGCCTTCTAGTCACCTCCGTTAGCCTCACACCTATTGGATCCCTCCAAGTCATCCATGACTTATTCATCCATACACTAACCTTTAGGTGTTTCCATCGGCTATTGTCATACTAATTGTGTCTACACCGTCAAGGAACATTGGACTTATGCTGCCAAGACCACGCTTGGACTTTACGCCGCCAACCATTGGACTTATGCTGTCAAGACTCCACCCTTAGACTTTACGCCGCCAATATCACCCCTTGGACTTCCTAATTGCTAAGTACCCATGACTTGGACTTTCACCGTCAAGACTACACCCTTGGACTTACATGGCCAAGACTACACCCTTGGTCTTTCCTTGCCAACCCATGTTGGACTTTCCATTTTCCAAAACTCAAGCTTAGACTTTCCATTGCCAAGACTCATGCTTAGACTTTCCATGTCAAGTACCCATGACTTGGACTTCTCCATTATATGGTCAACCCCAAGTCAACCATATAGTCAGATAATGGTCAAACCATCGGCAAATAGTCAATCATAACCAGGGTTGATTGCACTAACAATCTCCCCAACACATTGTCAAATATCAAAACACTACTCGAGCCAAACTCGAGTCTGGTCAATCATGACCTGGGTCGATTGCACCAACACGATGGACCAAACTCGAGTTTGACTCGAGTAGTATTTTAATTCTCGACAAAACATATGACATGTGATTGTCATAGGAAAGTCCAAGTGTGTAGCCTTGGCGGTGAAAGTCCAAGCATGAGTCTTGACATTTGAAAAGTCTAACATGGAGTTGGCAAGGAAAGTCCAAGTGTGTAGCCTTGGCCATGTAAGTCCAAGTGTGTAGCCTTAGTGGTGAAAGTCCAAGCATGGGGCTTGAAAATTGGAAAGTCCAACATGGAGTTGGCAAGAGAAGTCCAAGTGTATAGCCTTGGCATGAAAAATCCAACATGGAGTTAGCATGGGAAGTCCAAGTATGTAACCTTGGCATGGAAAGTCCAACATGGAGTTGGCAAGGGAAGGTCTAACATGGAGTTGTCATTGGAAGTTCAAGTGTGTAGCCTTGGTGGTGTAAACTCGATTAGTATGACAATAGCCGATGGAAGCACCTAGAGGATAGCATATTGATGAACAAGTCATGGATGACTTGGAGGGATCCAAGAGGCGTGAGGGCAATGGAGGTGGCTAGAAGGCTTAGGTCTAGGCTAAGAGTGGTCTAGCAAGTATGAGAGCATCATACTTGGGTTAAACCTCATGGTTAAAGTTTATCAGTCGACTGAGGGATGTACTAGTCAATTGGTTGGAGTTGACTGGCGTTCCACTACGGTCGCATAGCTTGGCAGATCAAGGCCGATTGGGGATCGACAATCGCCATGAAGGGCACGATCGGCCGGTCTTGATCATCATGAGCAATTATCTTGTGAGTCGACTAATCAATCGACTAATAGTGTATCCATTGGCTAGAGTGTCAAAGTGGATTAAGTCATTGTGAGACAACGGCTACTTATGTAAAATTAGCTCAAGATGGAGGATTTTACAGTGATTTTTAGGGAGATTTTGAAGGGGAATTACTATTGCATTCCAGACCTTCAAGAGCAAACCAAAGCAAGCAACAAGCAAAGATTTCTAAGCAATTGTTTAAAGTGTTCTTTACTCGTGTTTCATTATTGTCTTTATATTTGCTTGTCCGATTTGTATTATAGTTGTAATTTCTTGTACGAGGTTTCTCCACCTTCGACGTGTTGTCGAGAAGGAGATTTCTTAGTGGTGTGTGCATCACTAGAGCTTGTTGAGCTTGTCCCGTGGACCTTAAGATTTCGAACCATGTTATATCAGTTGTCTTTGTGATTGTGTACTCGTGTTTGTATTTGTGTTAGTATTATTATTATTTTATTGTGCTAACAAGTGTGTAAATAATCGAGCACGAACGAATTCCATCGAGCAATGATTAGGCTATTCATCCCCCTTTCTAGTCGGGCCATCGTTCACTAACAAGTGATATCATAGCGAGGAGCTTACCATCGGACTCATCGCTGCAATAAGCAAATCAAATGGTTGGCATGAACATCCACCCACAAGTTCGAAGGAGATTTTTCATGGTGGAATAAAAGAATGGAGGTATTTTTCGAAACTGATTTTGATATGATGCTAATAATTGAAGATGATTTTGAGGTACCTAGGGATGAAGACAACAAGCCGATAGAAAAATCAAGATGGACCAAGGAGCAATGACAACAATTTAAGACAACCATTAAGGTAACAAAAATTTTAGTAAAATTGATACCTAATGATATTTTGTCTAGATTAGGGAGTTATAGGGATGCTAAGGAGTTGTGGAATAAGTTGGTCAAATTCCACGAAAATTCTGAACCGACATGAGTAGAGAAGGAAGTCGAGGAAGAATGTCCATCGGCTCAAGAGTGTGAGAATTCGAAGGTTGAGGAGTTAACATCCGGATCGGTAGAAGATGAGGAAGAATTGGAGGAAGCATTCACCTCCGGAAGAAGTGAAGAACCTTCCCATATCGCCTCTACCGACCTAGGTAACTAAAGCACTTTAATTAACAATAATAATTATATTATGTGTTTTGAGTGTAGGGAATATGGACACTATAAGAGCAAGTATTCTAAGAAGGTCAATAAGGCTCAACTAGTGCCAAAGGTTAAGGATGTCGGTGTCCCCACTAGGAAGAATAAGGAGCACATGGTGTGCTTTAAATGTCATCAAAAGGAACAATATAGGAGCCAATGCCCTAAGGGAAGACAAGCCTCCAAGGTCCAAGAAGGAGCATCACATGTAGGGGGAGCTTCTAAAGCAAACTCTAAGGTATATTTTAGTAATGCAAATTCAAATTTTAATGTCAAAAAGCATGCTAGGAATTTTATTGCTATTGCTCATGGACAAAAGCATGCTAGAAATAAATTTTATTGCTTAGGTGCAAAATCATGCTATATTAAGACTAAGGATAAATCTAGAAATAATAATCTTAGAAAAATTCTACCTAAGGAGGCAATTAGAAAGGTAGAAGATTATTTGGGCATTAACCCCAAGAAGTCTAGGCATACATCTAAGAAGAAGCTTTCCCAAAAGGTTAATGAAAAATCAAAATTGAGAAAATCAGAATTAGAAAACCAAACCTTGAGGTCAAGGCTTGAAAAACTAGAGAGGACCCTTAGAAAAATGCAAAATCAAAGTCAAGGCTCAAATGGTCAAAATCTAGGTCCTATGAGGCAAGAACCTTCAAGGGACAAGAAAGGTTTGGGTCACAAACCTAAGCCCAAGGAAACCTACCACAATGTTTCATTTGATTATGGAACTAAATCTAGGTCTAAAAAAACCAAGGTTAATAGGAAAGTCATCCCTAAGATTAACCATGGTGTGTGTCTAGTGGCTAAGGTTTCAAGGAAACCTAGGGAAGCCACTAAGAAGGTTAAAGGGGGAGTTTCCCCTAGAGTTGACTTAGGCAAGACCCAATTAATCAAGGCTACCAAACCAAAAAGAGTCATTAGGAGGGTATCTAGGGAAGTTATCCCTAGTGAATACCTTGTAAACCCAAGGAGCTCCAATAAGTATTGGGTTCCTAAGAGCGTGATACCTTCACACTAAATAGGTTAGGTTGTGTCAACTTGAATTAGTAAGGTAGTTAACCTAACCATAGCAAAGTTGGCACTTTAGGTTATTTTCAAGGTTATGGATACCTTGGAAATAAGATTAGAATTTATATCCTAAAAGATTTTAGTATGTATCAATTAAATCTGAGAAGTTTGAAAAATTGATCAAATTGGCACAACTTAGGTTTAGAGGTCATGGTGTGTCATTTTGAGTTTTTGGCACATTTGGGAGATAAGTGGTAATATGACAAAAATGAATTTAATCATAACAAATGACAATTAATACTAAAATTTAGGTATTTTATATCTTTACCTTTTATTTGTCATACCTTGTTTGTCATTGTCATGTCATGACATCATATTTCATTTTAATCATATAAAATGTCATGATCATGCTTAAGGTTAATTTTTAATGTCATGTTGTTCTTAGGTTTATGTTATATGTCATGATATCATGATTATTGGCATGTCTTATTTATACTATCATTTATGTCATAATCATTATTCATGCATTAATTAAAATTGAGTTAAGAACAATGGCATGATTTCAAGTCTCATGTATAAGGGAATCAAATAGAGTTGCTTAAAAAATGCATAAAACCCTAAATAACCAAAATTCACATCTCACAAGAACACTTGACTTGTATGTTTCTTCATACACCTTAGATATAAGTGAGATGTTAGGAAAATGAATTAAGGTTTTAAAATCATTTCAAAACCATTTTGAAAAATCTTGGTGAAGTCTATTTTTTAATAGCAATTACCATTGAAGGAGGTGATACAAAGTAGGGTAAAAATATTAAAATTTTAAATGGTTTTCAACTTTGTGTCAATCTCACTATTTTATGGGTATTTTATTTTCTAAATATTTTTCACCCGTAATGAGTATTATAAGTATTATACATATGAATTTTCATGATTTTTTTAAGTATGTATAATTACTTATGTATTTTCAAAATTCATTTTTGATTTCTACAAAGTGCAGAAATTAGTCGACTGCCATGAATGATAGTCAACTGACCTTAAGGGCAGTCGACTGGTAGTTGACAGATTCGACTGCTAAGTGTTGATTTCGGGTAAACAAGGTATGTTTAGCCCATGTTCAGCTATTTCTATGTTCCCTAACTACTCCTAACCCTAGGATATACTTTGGAAAGCATTAGAAGGGTGAAAAACTATTGGATATAGATTAGGAGAATTGTTTAGGGTGTGTATCAAATTTTAAGGGAGGTGAAAGTTTAATGTTGAATCTTTACCCTTAATTTTGATTGTTTAGTATTCCTATAGGCTTAGGGACTCTCCAAGGACATTGTTGGTGCAATGGTCAAGGGGGAGCAAGCCTTTAGGGGGAGGTTATCTATCATGGGATGATGGATGTGTATTCTTCCTCATAGAAGGAGAATTGGAGAATGAGGATTACCTCTCATTTAGTGATACGGGACTTATCACTAGGAAAAGTGAAGGCATCCTAGTTATTTTTGGACCAAGGGAAAGATTGTAAAATCTCATTGGGATATGAGACATTGATACCCTTGGGGAGAGCCTTTTTGATGTATGCCAAAAAGGGGGAGAATGAATTATTAATTGGGAATTCTCACAAAATGTGAGAATTACTAATTGGGGATAATTGGGAGATTTGAGTTAGGTGATGTAACTCAAAGGTGTTTGTATTTTTTTTTTTGTCAAACATCAAAAAGGAGGAGATTGTTGGTCCAATCGGCCCAGGTCACGATTGACCGGACTCAAGTTTAACTCAAGTAGTATTTTGATGTTCGACAAAACATATGACATGTGATTATCATAGGAAAGTCCAAGCATGAGTCTTGGCATTTGGAAAGTCCAACATGGAGTTGGCAAGGAAAGTCCAAGTGTGCAGTCTTGGCAACGTAAGTCCAAGTGTATAGCCTTGGTGGTGAAAGTCCAAGCATAGGGCTTGGCAATTGGAAAGTCCAACATGGAGTTGGCAAGGGAAGTCCAAGTGTGTAGCCTTGGCATGGAAAGCCCAACATGGAATTGGCGTGGGAAGTCCAAGTGTGTAGCCTTGGCATGGAAAGTCCAACATGGAGTTGGCAAGGGAAGGTCCAACATGGAGTTGGCATGGGAAGTCCAAGTGTGTAGCCTCAGCTGTGTAGACCCGGTTAGCATGACAATAGCCGATGGAAGCACTTGGAGGATAGCATATGGATGAACAAGTCATGGATGACTTGGAGGGATCCGAGAGGCGTGAGGCCAATGGAGGTGGCTAGAAGGCTTAGGTCTAGGCTAAGGGTGGTCTAGCAAGTATAAGGGCATTATACTTGGATTAAACCTCATGGTTGAGGTTTATCAGTCGATTGGGGGGATGTACCAGTCGACAAGCTTTCGTCTGCAGCCGCATGGTCTTGGCAATCGACTGCTGCATTGGGAAGTCAACTAGCCTTGAGCAATCGACAGCTAGTCTTGATCGCGAGCATAGAATGCTCGATAGTCGACTGATCAGTCAACTACGAGGTTGGCAGTCGACTGATGGTAATGGTAGTCGACTGCTAGTGTTTTCGTTGGCTAGAGTGCTAACATGGATTAAGTCGTTGTGAGACAACGAGTACAGGGGCAGTCGATTGGGGACTTATGACAATCGACTATCAGGCAAGAAATCAGCTCGATGCAAGTTATAAAAGGAGCTCGAGATGGAGGATTTTACCATGATTTTTGGAGATATTTTGAAGGATAATTGCTACTACATTCCAAACTTCAAGAACAAACCAAAGCAAGCAACAAGCAAAGAGTTCAAAGCAATTATTGTAAAGTATTCTTTACTTGTGTTTCATTATTGTCTTTGTATTTGCTTCTACATTTTGTATTACTGTTGTAATTGCTTGTGCGAGGTTTCTCCACCTCCAGCGTGTTGTCGAGAAGGAGATTTATTAGTGGTGTGTGCATCACTAGAGCTCATTAAGCTCTCCCCGTGGAGTAGGAATCCTAAGGTTCCGAACCACGTTATATCGGTTGTCTTTGTGATTGTGTACTTGTGTTTGTATTTGTGTTAGTATTATTATTATTCCATTGCACTAACAAGTGTGTAGACAATCAAGCACAAACGAATTCCATCGAGCAACGATTAAGCTATTCATCCCCCCTTCTAGCCGGGCCATCAATCACCAACAGATGTGTGCTAAAACTACTTCTAAAATCCTATATGATTTGCACACATGCATCAAAATTCCCTAAACTTAGATCTTTGCTTGTCCTCAAGAAAACCTCAGTGCAATGAAATTTTAAAAGTGTTGTTCTCATGCTTAGCATGTTCACTAAAACTTATCAAGTGGTACTTCCATTCAAAGCAATAGGATATGTTCTATAAGTCCACTAAGTTAGCTTTTCGTGCATGTGCCAAGAATTTTCCTAAGGGGTTCATATTCCATGTTAAGTTAAGTCGTCATCCTATAGTTTTCCTAAGGTTTTCGACTTTTAGGAACTTACCTGCCCTAAACAAGGATCGTTTCCTAGAGTTAACACAAATCTCAAAGGCGTGCTCGGTATCGAGAGAAATTGGTAGATATTTCCCTAGTAACCAAACTCAGTCTGAAAAGGGCACTTAGCCATTTCCACCCATGATAACTGTTTTTAACCTCTATTTTTTTTTCTCTCTCTCTCCTTACTCTCATTCCTCTCTAGCTCACTGAAATTTTGACATTTTTTTTTATAGAGAAGTTTCTTTCTCCTCATCCTCACTAGCATCTTGATTTTTCCGAATGAGCTTACACAATCCGAGTATCTCCAGTAACTAAAATGCTAAACTAGAATCACTTATGGATTCCTAAGTACTAGACTATCGGGATGAATCATAACTAGGTATGTACTAGGTTCTCCCTTTCAGAATTTTCAATGTGTGTAAGTGAAAATAAAAGGTAACAAGTGAGAAATTTAGAACATCCATTAAAGCATCTCAAAAATATCAGTAAGATTTTCAAAAACAACACTGAAGCAACTTATAGTAACAAACAACTAAGAGCTGGAAGAAACCTAAATCAACACTACATGCATGAGAAACTAGAATAAATGTAAAACTCTAGCAGAGAAAAAAATGGAAATTGTACCTAGATGTCATGAAAATAGAATTTCTAGAAGAAAAATAATAAAATGTAGGGTCCTCCCCTCAGGCTTAAATGAAATCATACCTCTAACACGGCAGTCTAGGTGAGAAATCTAGCAGTCTCGACATCTCTAGCTCGTGCGAGAATCGCGAGCTCAACCGTTGATGCCACATATACATGTGGTCAACCTAAGAACTAGTGGACTCAGCGGCTGCTCTGTGGTCTTCCTCCCTAGCCCACTGTGTATGCGCATCTCGCATAAACTATCGCATCTCCTATCCATAGGCAGCCTCCTCATGGAAGTAATGCTTTGCTTGGCCATAAAACTTGTCTGCCCGTTGGAAGTGGTCCCTCAACTCCTAAAATTCTGCCTGCATACATGTCCTGTGTTCCCCCCATCGTTGCCCCTATGTCTGCTGCTCAGTGTAGATGTCATCGAGGCGTGTTCTGAACTCAGAGAAATCATAGACAGATGCACCTGCATCTTGCTCAAAAGTGAAAAAAGAATGTGGTACAGGTGCAGGATCGGGATGTGGACTCGGAGGGATCCTATGCCTAGGTGGATCTAAAGGTGAATGTTGTGGAGGTGGTGAAGGGGGTGCATGGGTAAAGGGTCCCTCGTGTGGTGGGGACTCCACTACTCTATCAAATCGCCAATTGGCATGGTTGGTGATGGCGGTACAATCTAGGTTGGGAAGCCTAAGGGATGACAAGTTATTCCTTACAAAGCAAAAAGGATTTCCCTCTCTAACTATCAATTTCATTGTCATGCACACCCCTAGGTCTATGCTAGGTCTCCCTTCTATCCTATCTAAACTCTCACAATCGTATCCCATCGAATCACAAATGTGAGTCAACAAACCCCCTAAAATAATGCCCCCCTTTGGTGCCTTACCCATCTTCACTAGATGCCTAATAAAGTGGGATCCTACATCTATAATGTTATTTCCCTCTAACATACTCTACATAGACAAAATTTCGTTCATCCTCACTACACCATCGCTCTCCCCTCTTCCAAAACTGGTGCTCGCCATAACCCAATGAATGTATCGGAAGACCGAGTTTTGAAATTGGGGTGCATTGACTCTAGAAGGATCATAGGAGGTTTCTCCTATTAAATCAACCAAAAATGATCTCTCATTAAACTCAATAGGTGTTCTCCTCTCTCCCCCACTAGGCAAACTAAAGCAAAGGTTCCATTGATGGAGGGTCCACTCATGTTCTATGTTAAATAATCTAAACGTAATCTTGCTCTCTCGACTATCTACCTCCCCCCCCGGTCAATATCTTTGCATCTACCAAACTCAAAAATTCCAAAACTATCCTAGGATAAGTTGGGCATCTCACTCCCATGATCTCCTCCCAACCTAACTTGGCAAATAACAATTGTTTATCCCCTAAAAGACCTAGGGTTTCTAATAAAGTTGCATCTAGGTATCTGGTAGTAGTGATTTTTTGAGTAGAAAGCATATTAAACCTATCTCTATGAGCATTATCTCAAAATATGATGCCAAAAGGGGCATTATCTGCCTTCGGTTCTTATTAAGCACATCTTCATCTCGAACTCTGCCTTGAAGAAGCAGCTCTTGTTGCAATATGCTTGGTCCTCCTCATTCTTGCTTCTAGAAGGCTTCTTGAAGGTGAAAAAGGTTTGGAGACGACGGTCTCGCATAACCTAGGGCAAGAAATTGAACGACACGATCAATTTTTGGGCAAAACGCACGATTCTCACCCTTTTAATGGGACACGACACGACCATGCGAAATTCACACAGCATACCGTGTGTAGCTCTATCATGATCGATCGAAAAAAAATCAAAAAAAGGCATGACCATGTGAAATTCACACAGGCGACCATGTGAAATTCACACGGTCGACCGTGTGTGACTTTGGAATTTTCCTATAGCACCGCACAGTCCGAGATTTTCCACACGCCCCATCATATTCTCTTCTTCCCATTTGGCATGATCGTGTGAAATTCACACGGTCGCCCATGATTTCTTCTGGGGCTCCGGAAAAATTTCTTTCTTCTGCCTAGCAAATTCTATATAAAACTAAACGCACATAATAATAATAATAGGCAAAAAAATGAAACCTAAACTAGCATGCATGAATGCAAAAACTAAAAACAAATAAAACTAAACTTGGGTTGTCTCCCAAGAAGTAATTTTAAGGTCTTTAGCTCGATCATACTCCTATGCGTCAACTAGGTGCCAGTAGTTCCATGAACCTCCATTCATCGTCGTCGAAATTCAAAACTTTGCTCTGTAACTTAGCTACCCGACAAGAAGAATAGCCTGTTGAAAAGGGGTCGTCGTACCCTGACAAGTCAAATTGTATGATCTCATCTTCCACTTCAAAGGAAATTATATGCTTTTCCACATCGATGTGAGCTCTAGCAGTGGCTAAAAATGGCCATCCCAAGATCAGCAGCATGGTAAGCTTTTCTCCCGTGTCTAATAAAATGAAATCCATAGGTACCCAAAAATTCTCTATGATTACTGGTACATTCTCCAAAATGTCAATGGGCTGCCTAACTGTGTCATCTGCCATTTGAAGAGCCATACCAATGAACTTTACACTATGTAGCCCCATCTCTTTGTAGAACGCATGGGGAATTATATTAACAGCTGATCTGAGGTCGCATAGTGCAATGTTAAAATTGAACTCGTAAATCATGCAAGGTATGATGAATTCGCCTGGGTCCTCCAACTTGGGTGGAGACTTATCTTCGATTGCAATTGGGCTCTCTTGCATCAAAATTACGGCGGCGCATCTCTTGGCGCTCCAATTTGCCGATCCCACTAATTCTTTTGATGACCCGTCATACTTCACAATGTTATGATGTTCCATGTGACTTAGCTCAGATTTTCCTAGGAAACCTTCCATGAATCGTGATGATGTATTGGCTATTTGGCCTACTTGCATTTCCAGCATCTTGGTGTGGCTTGTGAGACCATTTATAGAAGCCTTCAACTCTTTCAACACTTCTTCTATCCTTTGATGTTGCTTCTGGAATTCTACATTAGCCTTTGTTTGGGTCTAAATAAAATTTTCCATTATCTGCTCGAGTCTGGATTTTGGTGGTTGTTGTTTCGCACTACTCTGCTATCCGTACCCACCCGATTGTTGGGAATTTCCCGAATTATTTTTGTACGAAAAGTGCGGTCCCTTTATCCAGGATTGTACGTGCTAGAATATGGATTTTTGGGTCTTTGATTATAATCATTCACCGCATCGACATGCTCAACCTGCCCTTCTGAGATGTTCTACCCCCCCCCCCCCCATAGTAGTAGTCTTCCTGGTTTCTATCACTGCATCACTATAAGAATTAGCCGCACATACAGAAGCAGGGGTTAGGAAATCAAATCGTCTGCTCAGTGTATCCATCCTCGCTGCTAAATGATCGATAGAGTTGACAGCATATCTTCTAGCTGCAAGTGTTGGATGACTACGTTCGGAAGCCCACTGATAGTAGTTTTGGGCCACCTCCTCAATAAGTTCTTCCGCTTCCTCGATAGTTTTATTCATTAAAGCCCCTCCAACAGCAGAATCCAGGGAAACCTTTGTGGCATACGTGATCCCATTGTAGAATATGTGAATTATGATCCACCTTTCAAGATCGTGGTGGGGGCATTGAAGAAGCAAACCTTTGTACCAATCCTAGGCTTCAAACAAAGACTCTCCTTCCTTCTGGTGAAAGTTAGTGATCAGGTGGCACATGTGAGTTGTTTTACTTGATGGAAAACATTTATTCAAGAACTGTAGCTCACATTGCTCCCACGTGGTGATGCTTCCCGAAAGCAATGAGTGAAGCCATGTCTTCACCTTGTCCTTCAGAGAAAATAGAAATAAGCTCAAGCGGATCATATCTACGGGTACTCCATTGAATTTCAGAGTTGAGCAGATTTCCAAAAATGTATCTAGGTGTCGGTTAGGATCTTCAATCGCAACTCCTTTGAACTGACTCTGCTAGACCATGTATATGAGTGAATGCTTAAGTTCAAAGTTATTAGCGGCAATTGATGGTCCAACGATGCTAGGTCTATGGCCTCTGGCACTTGGAGGTGCATAATCCCGTAGGGGATGGTTGCCTAGGTTCGCTAGAAAAGCACCATACTCCTCCATCCGTCTCTGTTCGGCTCTTCTTCGATGGCAAGTAGATTTTCTGATCTTATGTGCTTGTGCATACAATAAATAAAATGACAAAACAGGAGTGTCTATGTTGCTAAAATAATTATTAGTTAAAGAAAAATTTACTATTAATAAAAATAACTGCGGAATAGAATTGTAATTAAATACTTAAATTGAAAAGAATAACAAAAATCAAAAACAAAATAAACTGAAATAAAACAAGACTAAAAAAGCAAATCTACGCTAGGTCCAATCTGATATATTCACTTTCAATCCAATATCGAATCTACAATCCTCGGCAATGGTGCCAAAAACCTGATGCATTCAAGCACGACCTCAAATCTCGGGCCAAGATCACCAAGGATTTGATGCATGCGCTTGCGCTCAATGCCAGCAAGTGCACGGTTGTCGTCAAGTAATAAATTATGTATCGATCTCATAGGGACTGTGATTCGAGTACCAGGTGTTCAGTGAACGTTGATTGTTCAGAGTTATTCTTTCTTGAGTTAAGGTGGCTGTGAGCAGGCTCGAGTACAGTGTCACTTAGATAAAGAATTAAGGGGCTTACTCAAAGGTTGGTCAAAGGATTTCAGGATTTCGATTTCACTTATGTATTGTCGAACATGCTATTAAGTTAATGCTCCTAGGTTCTCTAATTATGATCTTATGGGAGGATCATCGTCTGTAATCCCGATCAACTTTTTCTTTTATCGGGAATTGTCTATTCCTAACCAAGTTTCCCTTTCAGATTGATAGAGCTCAGGAGGTTGTTGTCACTGGATGCCCCTGTCATAGGTCCCACAACCACTGAGTTGATTTCTCCTACGTTGGGTCTTCTGCTAGAATAGGTTAATAGAGCTCTAAGATGTCCTATGTGTCCCTATGAACAGGTGAATCATATTTCATATCATACTCTTTCATGACCTATTTCCTACGATTTTGGGAGGGAGGATGACAAAGAGGTTCCTTTTTTATTCTCCTAGATTTCGATATAGAAGCTTTCGTCCTCTATATTGACTAAGCATAGTAGGAATAGAACCAAGATGCAATTATCATTAAACTTAGATATCATAAACTGCAAATATAATCAAGGAATGTTGAAATATATTCAAACTAGCATGTCCAACATTGCACAAGTTACTCCCTAATCATAGAATTGAGAAATCTACTCCATAGATATGAAAAGATATGCACAAGACATTGATTCTTTAAGCATTACAATTCAAACAAAAATTAATCAATAAAATATATGCCTTGAATGCTTTCTGGAGATGTCTTTACTACCCTTCAATGAGTTGGAGCATCAATTTCGATCCGTACATTGCTTCCTTTCTCTCCATTGCGAGTCTTCGGTGCTTTTTAGGGCACCTTTTTGTCGTCCTAGTCATCAAGCCTCCCCCCTTAGGTTTAGGTTTGTCTTCCTTTTTATAGGGGTGAACCTAGCTTTAATTTCCTTAATTCCCACAAAAATGGATCTCTTTAAGTTGCATTGTCGCCACACGATCGTGTAGATTCCACACGACCGACCGTGGGAAGTCTGGAAATTACACCATGGAATCTGCATTCGACAAAAAGCATGAACATGTGAAATTCACACGGTCAACCATGTCTTCCTCTGGAACTCTGTATGGATGTCATCTTTTCGTCCCAAAGCGTGTTCGTGTCTTAGGGACACGACCAAAGCACACTCACCTCCTTTGAGCTCCCTTTATTGAGCCATTTTAGCTCCAAAAATATCGTCCTACACACAAAAGTAGCAAAAGCATATCTCCAAACTAAAAAATAGTAAATAAGTGCAAGATAAGGAAAACATGTATGAAACAAGTATGAAATACAACTAGATGTGTGCTAAAACTACTCTTTAAACCCTATATGATTTGCACACATCAGAGATGTAAGAGGTCAAAGGTGGATCCAGGGATCACTGCATCAACAAGAGACGAAAAAATATTATCTCAGTAAAAGAGTTGGATATTGCCATCATAAGTGCTTAGCCTAGTGTGACACCTCAACGGGTCGACTGAGCTCGTATCATTCCAAGTTCAAGCACACCCCATTGAAACCACTAATTTCAATTTACCCTCGGGTGAGAGTATTTCTCTAGCTGTATCATTTGAATACTTCGTGTTAATTCACATATATATATATATCACATTATACTATCAACCAATTGAATCTTCGCATACAATATTAGGTTGTTAACTCATTAACATATATACATCTAATGTGTATCACCTAATTGCACCTCTATCCATATTAACCTTGGAGAGAATCCAACAAATTAATGCTTCTAGTTAAGGAAAATCAATTAATCATGAATCGAATTTAAATGGTCTAGACATATCCAATTTTCTAGCCAGACTTGGAGAGAGTCCAATAATACAAATTAGAAACTTGAACTTTGGTTCTTACCATTTAAATAGAAGATTGAATCTCAGTGGTATGAACATATCCAATGTCATGTCAGGCTTCGAGAAAGTCCAATATGTTAAAGATTCGGTGACTGCTAGAGGGGGGGTGAATAGCGCGTTGGATGCGTCGATGGAATTCGTTCGTGCTTATCTCTACAATCTTCGTTAGCGCAACGGAATATATATAATATGTTGGTGCAGGGGCACCAGATAATCGAACCTATGTTTTGATTATGGCAAAGACACAAAGTTAAGTTTACATCGTTATCTCACGAGCTAAATCGAGTGTGCAAAAAAGTACTAAAGCTAGAGCTGAAGGCTAGTGACACCCGGAGGAAGCCGCGGTAGTCGGGCGACACTCGAGTGACTTCGGAGGGAGCCGAAGGAATCGAGTGGAAGGTCGGAAGCGAGAGCTACAAATTAAGTATCGAGGCAAGCTCGTGTGAGTGAGAGATGGTAAGGTCGTGTCCTCTTTACGGGGATGACCTTAGGCGACGATCCAACTAAGACTTCCTATGGAAGGTCTAGGTCGAGATCGGACGGTTAGAAACCGTCGCATTTATCATTTTTCGAGCTAACCCCTTACTGTAGGGAAGTGGCCAGCCGACGATCCGCTGGACATTGGGCAAGGCGATCGTTATCGCTGGATCGATGAGAGGTATCAACCGTCATCACGATCGATGAGAGGCATCACCGACTAATGGCGACGACTCACCTTTGCGCTTAGGTCAAAATGGATAACGCTTGACGCGCTACTTCATGATAAAATTTGGACAACTTCGTGATCCGTTCCAAAAAAAAAGGGAGACAAATTCAGAGGCCAAAGTCTATAAAAGGAAGAGGATTCCAACTCCAAAATCACATCAAGTTTATTCATCAAGTGCTCCTACAACGCCAACGCTCCAACATCGTCATAACGCCGACGCGACGTCAAGTTTCGATCTTCTTTCGTCGTGTAATCAAGTAATATTTTTGATATTGTATTCTTTGTTTTTCTTCATAACGAGGTGAGGTAGGCTTGTTGCCTCATCCTCGTATATTCGGTTTTGTGATCGTTGTCTCCTACCTCCAATGAGGAGGAGACGTTATAGTGTTTTGCCCTCCGTACACAGTCTAGGACCGATAGGGCCTTGGAGTAGCAACCGCTGGGTTGTGAACCAAGTAAAATAAACGTGTTCATTTATTTTCCGCTGTGCTTACTTTGCGTATCGAACGAACGAAAAAGAAAAGATTTACGATCGCTATTCACCCCCTCTAGCGGACGCTTCTCGATCCAACAATTGGTATCGAGCTGGCGCCAGATTGGTGAAACCACTGATCTAGAACGTTTTGTTTTTATGTTCGTATTTTTTGATTCGTATTTTTTAGGTCTTTTTCCTCCCTTTACTAATCCAAGACGAAGTCTTGGTATGTTTCTTTTGGTTGTGTGCTTGTAAGTTTTTCTCTCTTGGAGTAGCCGACGGTAAAAGGGCCATAACTTTTCGCACAAGTGGACTCACATAACGATCTACGTACCAAATCAAAGCTCTCTGAGAGTCTACATTTTTTACGAGGGTTTACCCTCGTAACAAGCCATTTCCAGCCCCAAAATCCAACGTCTAGTACCCTTTCGGGGGCATCGAAGGTCGTAAGTTGTTAGTTTTTGTTAGTTTTTTATTTTTCTCATTTAATTCTATTTATTTCCTATTTATTTCCCACACTACTAATCCAAGACCAAGTCTTGGAATTCCCTTTGGTTTTTATTCGTGTTTTGCAAGATACTTAATGGCTCACATTGAGGGATATAGCACCACCCGACCTCCGTTCTTTAACGGAGATGATTTCCGTTATTGGAAAGGTCGGATGGAGTGTTTCTTGAAAACACAAGTCGAGACTTGGATAATAATCCAAACCGGCTTTGCTCTACCCACCAATGATCAAGGAGAGCCCTTGGATTTCAACAAGTGGACAAATGCAACCAAGAGGCAAATCGAAGCCGATGCAAGAGCAACCCAAATATTACAATGTGGCTTGTCCAAGGAGGAGCTCAACCGCATCGGTCCATTCATTAGCGCCAAAGACCTCTGGAACAAATTGATTGATCTACACGAAGGGATGCCCGATGCTAAGGTATGTAAAAGAGATTTACTTTTAAATAAATTGTACAATCTAAAGATGCAGGATCGCGAGACCGCCACCCAATTACATGCGCGGATCCAAGACATCGTCAATGGTCTTCACTCGATCGGGCAAGCCATAGAGAACCGGGACCTTATGGTACGCTTTAAATGCTTTCCCTATGACTACCTTGTGGGCATCCATGGTTGATGTCTATAAGGTCTCTAAGGACCTTTCAAAGCTTAGGTTAGACGAATTATTTTCCGAGTTTGAACTTCACGAGCAAACTAACGTGGTCCAGAACGAGAGAGGTATTGCTCTACTTGCAGGACAAAGAAGCAAGCCACCTACTAGGCAAGTAGATGAACTCGAACCCGAAGACGAATCGGAGTCCGAATCGGAAAAGGTGGAAGCAATAGTGAACGTAGTGCGGAAGATCGTTAAATGAGGGAAGGAGACTACTAAAGAATCAAAAGAGGGCACAATTCAAATCAAATCGAAAGAAGGCTTTTCATGCAACATGGGACAACGAAGAAGGCAGCGACATAGCATGCATGGCAAGACCCGAAGAGTCCGAGTCAGAGTCCGAGTCAGAGTCCGAATCCGAATCCAATTACAACACCGACTCCGAACTCGAAGACTACTTCGAGAAGCAACTCAAAGTCGGACCAAAAGAGAAAATTAAGGTTAGCCGCTCACTAATTCATACGCTTTACAATACAATTAAAATGCTTAATAGGAAATTAACTAAGTCCGAGTCTAGGGTTGAGTCGTTACTTGAGGAGGTTGAAACCCTCAAGCAAGAGGCTACTCTAACCCCTTCAACTAGTCAAGTTCAAGAGGGAAACTCAACTCAAATTGAAAAACTTGAGGAGGAGAATTCTCTCTTGAAAGACCAAGTTCAAGAGGTTGAGGCTAGGTTGGAAAGGTTCACGTTGGGATCTAAGAACCTTAATCGACTACTTGGAACCCAAAGAGCAGTGTACAACAAAGCTGGACTCGGATTTAGGTCAACCACTACGAATAGGTCATATATGTCTATCGTAAATTGTAGTCATCAAAGAGTCCAAGCATGGGTCCCAAAGGTTTTATTGAACTCACATATAAGGACCAATAAGTATTGGATTCCTCAGGATCAAGTTCATTATTTGAATAAACCATATTGGTTCAATGGTTCAGGGGGAGCTAACACTAAAATAGTATACCCGCTTACTTAGCAAAATCATTGAATATTTTACTTTAATTTTTAGAATGGCTAGATAGGAAAAATAGTTAGTCAACTCTTGACAACATAGTATCAGGACGCGGCGAGATGATAGTACGTTAGGGAAATAAAGTCTCGTGTATTCAGGCTAGATAAGGCGTATCTAGCTTGGTGCACTTGACCGAGTGGAACTAGCTGAAGCTACCTCGCCGTATCCTAAACTAGTTAGACCAGGAAGTAACCCTAAGTGACTTAAGTGATATTTTCTTGAATTTGGCTTTGTCTAAGGAAGTGGTCGTTGTTCCGATCAAAGAATGCTCCTGTGCCTCGCCACGACCTGGAAGCCAGTTTCTCGAAAAGTTACTTAACGATCTAAAGGTTAAATCCGAATCTAACCCAAGGTTGACTATCTTTAATCAATTTAAAATCATCTCACAAAACATATAAGGTGAACAAATTCTGAGACACATAGAATGGGTGAGATGTTAAGGATAATTGAAATAAACTTAAAACAATCTTCAAAATACTACTTATTTTCTCAACTACTGTACTTAATGACTCTTTAGGCCAAAGTTTAGCGCCCCCTACATCTCTTATACTTCATATATTTGACTAAGGGGGAAAGCAAACTAACCCTAAGGGTTATATTATAAACCTTTAGATTATTGGTGCAGAGAGACACACCTCGAACTAATCTATCTAACTATTGCTAGACGCATGTTTGGACTCATAGTTGATTTATCTTGATGCATGCATATACCATATTGTCTTTAAACCCCTATTTTATATAACGAACTTCATTTTTACATAACAAACCCCAACATTTGTTTTGATTTATGGCAAAAGGGGGAGAAGAGCGAAAGTTAAGGGGGAGTAACACAAAATTTATTTAATTTTTATTTAATTTTGAACTAAAGTATCTCTTTCAAAACTCACCTAGGGTTAAGGGGGAGTTTTTAAAAATGGCATTCATCATTTACTATACTTGTTTTATGCTTTAATTTCCCTTAACTTTGTGTTGGTTTTCCATAGATCAAAAAGGGGGAGATTGTTGGTGCAGGGGCACTAGATAATCGAACCTATGTTTTGATTATGGCAAAGACACAAAGTTAAGTTTACATCGCTATCTCACGAGCTAAATCGAGTGTGCAGAAAAGTACTAAAGCTAGAGCTGAAGGCTAGCGACACCCGGAGGAAACCGCGGTAGTCGGGCGACACTCGAGTGACTTCGGAGGGAGCCGAAGGAATCGAGTGGAAGGCCGGAAGCGAGAGCTACAAATTAAGTATCGAGGTAAGCTCGTGTGAGTGAGAGATGGTAAGGTCGTGTCCTCTTTACGGGGATGACCTTAGGCGACGATCCAACTAAGACTTCCTGTGGAAGGTCTAGGTCGAGATCGGACGGTTAGAAACCGTCGCATTTATCATTTTCCGAGCTAACCCCTTACTGCAGGGAAGTGGGGCGTGATCATTGCTGGACATTAGGCGATCGTCATCAGTTGGTGATGAGAGGCATCGATCGTATCAGTCGACTGATGGTGATGACTCAGCCTTTGCGCTAGGTCAAAACGGATAACGTTTGACGCGGCCACTTCGCGATAAAATTTGGACAACTTCATGATCCGTTCCAAAAAAAAAAGGAGGCAAATTCAGAGACCAAAGTCTATAAAAGGAGGAGGATTCCAACTCCAAAATCACATCAAGTTTATTCATCAAGTGCTCCTACAACGCCAACGCTCCAACATCGTCATAACGCCGACGCGACGTCAAGTTTCGATCTTCTTCGTCGGCAGCAGAATCAAGTAATATTTTTGATATTGTATTCTTTGTTTTTCTTCATAACGAAGTGAGGTAGGCTTGTTGCCTCATCCTCGTATATTCGGTTTTGTGATCGTTGTCTCCTACCTCCAACAAGGAGGAGACGTTATAGTGCTTTGCCCTCCGTACGCGGTCTAGGACCGATAGGGCCTTGGAGTAGCAACCGCTGGGTTGTGAACCAAGTAAAATAAACGTGTTCATTTATTTTCCGCTGTGCTTACTTTGCGTATCGAACGAACGAAAAAGAAAAGATTTACGATCGCTATTCACCCCCCCCCTCTAGCGACGCTTCTCGATCCAACATAATAGAAATAACAAAAACTAAGACAAACACAAGTATGCAAGGATGTAACGTGGTTCGGAACCGAAAGGTTCCTACTCCATGGATCGAGCTCTAAAGAGCTCTAGCGATGTCAATCACACACCACTAATAAACACTCTTTCTTAACACAAGTCGAAGGCGGAGAAACCCCTTACAATGATTACACTAAGTAATACGAAAGATACAAGCTAATACAAGTATGAAATACAATGCAAGTAAAGAAAAATACTTTACAAGAGCACTTTGGTTGCTTGATCTTTGATTGCCTTGGACTAGCCTTGAAGGACTGGAAAGCACCAATTATCCCCTTCAATTCGTCCAAGAAAAATCATTGCAAAATTCCCCTTCACGAGCTCCCTTTAAAGCTACTGCCTGGGCTGATTTTTGCATGGCAGTCGACTGATCGGGACCATCAGTCGACTGCCCCTATAGTCGTTGTCTCACAACGGCATGATCCACGCTAGAAAAATCCAACGGATTCATCATCAGTCAACTGATCATACCCATCAGTCGACTGGTCAGGCCGATCACTCGACTGGAGACCATTCTGTGCCTAAAATCTCGAGCATCAGTCGACTGCTCGGTCCATCAGTCGACTGCCCCCTCTGGCAGTCCACTGCTAGGACACTTCCCAAACCCTAGTTGACTCACACCAGTCGACCGCCACATGATACCAATCGACTGATACACCTCAAACATGAGGTTTAAACCCAAATATGGTGCCCCCATACTTGCCAGACCATCCGTAGCCTAGACCTAAGCCTTCTAGCCACCTTCATCAGCCTCGCGCCTATCGGATCCCTCCAAGTCATCCATGACTTGTTCATCCATATGCTAGCCTTCAGGTGCTTCCATCGGCTATGTCATTCTAATGGTGTCTACACCGCCAAGGCACATTGGACTTACACTGCCAAGACTCCGCTTGGACTTTACGGCGCCAACCATTAGACTTATGCTGCCAAGACTTTACCCTTGGACTTTACGTCGCCAATCAAACTCCTTGGACTTTCCAAATGCCAAGTACTCAAGACTTGGACTTTCACCGCCAAGACTACACCCTTGGACTTACGTGGCCAAGACTACACCCTTGGACTTTCCAAATGCCAAGACTCAAGCTTGGACTTTCCCTTGCCAACCCATGTTGGACTTTCCATGCCAAGACTCATGCTTGGACTTTCTTCATCACATGGTCAATCCTAGTCAACCATCAAAATCCCCTCGAGTCAAACTCGAGTCCGGTCAATCATGACCCGAGTTAATTGCTCCAACAATCTTCCTAAAACATTATTAGACATCAATGTCAAATCTCCATGTCATACATCAAAAAATCGCTCGAGTCAAACTCGAGTCCGGTCAATCGTGACCTAGGTCGATTGCACTAACAATCTCGCCATTTTTTATGTTTGACAAAACTACATACCTTTGAGTTAGAACACTAACTCAAATCTTCTTACCAATTATCCCAAATTGGTAATCCCATAAATTTTCCCAAACATTCTCCCCAAACATTCTCCCCCTTTTTGACTAACATCAAAAAGGTTTTCTCTCCAAGGAGGTTAATGTCTCATGTCCCAATGAGATCTTACAATCTTCCCCTTGGTCCAAAAATACCTAGGATGCCTACAATCTTCCTAGTGATAAGTCTCATATCACTCAAGAGAGACAATCCTATACACTCTCCCAATTTCTAAATTGGGTATCTCAAAATTCTATTTTTCCTTCTCATGAGGAAAAATACCATTCATCATCCCATGATGGATACCTCCCCCTAAAGGCTTGCTCCCCCTTGACCATTGCACCAACAATGTCCTTGGGAAGTCACTAAGCCAATAGGAACTCTAAACCATCAAAAATAAGGTCTAAAGTTCAATATTGAACTTTCTCATACCTTAAATTTGATACATCACCCTAACACCTCTCCTAATCCACATTCAATAGATTTTCACCCTTTATAATTCTTCTCAAAGCATATCCTAGGATTAGGAGTGATTAGGGAACTTTACCGTAGCTGAAAATAGGCTAAACAATCTTGTTTTTCCCGAAATCAACCTAGCAGTCGACTCTATCAGAGATCAGTCGACTGCCATGTCAATCAGTCGACTGCCACCAAGAGCAGTCGACTGATAACTGAAATATCAGAATTTCAGTTATCCGAATTGAATTTCAGAAAAGTATAAGTAATTCTACATATATCGAAAAATCGTGAAAATTCATACGTATAATACTTATGACACATACAATTGGTGAAAAATATTGGAAAAATATTTTATCCACAAAATAACGAAATTGATACAAAGTTCAAACGTGAAGAAAAACTTCAATATTTTAGCTTACTTTGTATCAACTTCATCAATGGTGATTGCTATCAAAAGATAGACTTTACCAAGGTTTTCTAAATGGATTTTAAAATGATTTTGAAAACCTATATTGGATCATATTCCTTGGGCTTAATGTACATGACTTGTACACAAGCTTTCCCAATGATCCGCCTTTAGTAAAAGATGAGTTTTAGTTCATCTAGATGCAAAAACTATGCACTTTGAACTTAACTCATATCCTATCATCTCACATGTATCTAGGGTGTATAAATACACATACATGTCAATCTAGATGTGAGATGTGGGTTTTGTTCTCTTAATTTAAGGCATCATGCATTTTCTAAGGCAACACTACTTGATTCCCTTATAAATGGGGCTTCAAGTCATGTTATTGTCCTTAAATCAATTTTAATTAAATTCAATGCATGAATGATCATAGCATAAATGATAGCATAACTAAGCATGACCAATGATCATGATGTCATGACATATGATGTAATCTAAAAACACATGACATTAAACCTTAATCCTAAACATGATCATGACATATTAAATGGTTAAAAATAAATATGATGTCATGGCATGTTATATGACAATCAAGGCATGGCAAATAAAAGGTATAGGTATAAGAATGCCTAAATTTTAATATTAGTTGTCATTTGATATAATTAAGTATATTTTGCCATATTATCACTTTTCTCCCAAGTGTGCCAAAAATTCAAAATGGCACACTATGACCTTTAAACCTAAATTGTGTCAATTTTAATTGATTTTTCATGATCCCAAAAATATATTGGCACATCCTAAAATCTTTTAAGATCATAAGATCAAACCTATTTCCAAGGTATCCATAACCTTGAAAATATCCTAAAGTGTCACCTTTACCATGGTTAGGTTAATTACCCTTCCATTCAAAGTTGGCACACCCTAACCCATTTAGCGTGAATCGATCATGCTCCTAGGAACCCAAAACCTATTTGAGCTCCTTGAGTTAATTAGGTATTCCTTAGGGATAACCTCCCTAGATACCTTCCTAATGACCCTTCTAGGCTTGTTAGCCTTGGTCATTTGGACATTGACTAGGTTAACCTTAGGGATTGCCTCCCTAGTAACCTTCTTAGTGGTCTTCCTAGGTTTCGTGGAAACCTTGGCCACTAAGCACCTACCTTGGTCAACCATAGGGATGACTTCTCTATTGACCTTGGTCTTCCTAGACCTAGGTTTAGTTCTATAATCAAATGGAACATTATGATAAGTTTCCTTGGGCTTAGGTTTGTAACTCAAACCTTTCTTGCCTTTGGATGACTCTTGTCTCTTAGGCCCTAGGTGTTGACTCTTAGATCTAGACTCTTGATTTTGACAATTTGACCCTTTAATTTGATTTATCATTTTTGCAAGGGTCTTTTCAAGTTTCTCAAGTCTTGACCTCAAGGCTTAATTTTCAAACTCTAATTGCCTAATTTTTGAATTTTGATTTAATCTTTGGGCATTGTTCTTCCTAGGCATATGCCTAGTCCATTTAGGATTAAAACCTAGATGATCCTCAATTTTTCTAATAGATGCCTTAGGTAAAATATTTTTAGGGACATTAGTCCCAAATTTCTCCTTATTCCTAAGGTTGACTTTCTTAGCTCCTAAACAATATTCTCTATTTCTAGCATGCTCTTTATGATAAATTGCAAGAGAATTAAAATTTCTAATATGATTTTGCCTATAAATTAAAGTAGAAGCATTATTGAATTTTACCTTAAGGTTTACCTTAGAGGCTCCCCCTACATGTGTAGCTTCTCCTTTTCTCCTAGGGCATTGGCTCTTATAGTGTCCCGGTTGTCACATTTAAAGCACACCACGTGCTCCTTGCTCTTCTTGGTGGGGACATCGGCATCCTTTGACTTTTCTTGACTCTTAGGCACTGGTGGAGCTTTCCTTACTCTTTTTGGACACTTACTCTTGTAGTGTCCGGATTCCCTACACTCAAAACATATTATATGATTTTTATTATGAATTGATATGTTTGAGTTACCTAGGGTGTTGGTGAGGATCTCTTGAGCTTGCACATCACTTCTCCCCGAAGTAGATGGCTCTTCTTGCTCTTGCCCTTGACTCGGAGATTAATCTCCTCCCCCTCAATCCTAGAGGTGGAGGCTTCTTCCACCTTTTCTACTTCTTCTCCCACCGATCCGGAAGTTGACTCCTCCTCAACTTCCGAATCCTCACTTGCTTGTAAGGATGTGGATTCATCTTTGGCCTCCTCTTCTTGAGCCGGTGATGGGTCTTCATGAAGCTTAGCCATTTGGCTCCATAGCTCCTTGGCATCTATATAATTACCAAATATACACAAGATATTGTTAGGTATTAAATCAATTAGAAATTTCATTACCTTATCATTTTTCTCGAAGGCTTGGACTTGCTCTTCGGTCCATCTCTTCTCTTGAGGAATCCTCCCTTTGGTCCTTTTGGATATTCAAATCCTTCCATCAAAATAGACCATTCCTCAAAGTCTCTCATCATGATGAAATCTTCAATTCTTCTCTTCCAAGAATTGAAGCCTTCTCATCCATATAGTGCGTAAGGGACCGGCGTGTTGATATCCCATCCCAACGTCTCTTGAATCTCCATCTTCTTCCCCTAGGGGTTTGCTCCCGACGGTTAGTCCGTAAAAGAGCTCCTAGCTCTGATACCAATTGTTGAAGATTCGGTGACCGATAGAGGGGAATTCGTTCGTGCTTGTCTCTATAATCTTTGTTAGCGCAGCAGAATATATATAATAGAAATAACAAAAACTAAGACAAACACAAGTATGCAAGGATGTAACGTGGTTCGGAAATGAAAGGTTCCTACTCCACGGATCGAGCTCTAAAGAGCTCTAGCGATGTCAATCACACACCACTAATAAACACTCCTTTTCGACACAAGTCGGAGGCGAAGAAACCCCTTACAATGATTACACTAAGTAATACGAAAGATACAAGCTAATACAAGTATGAAATACAATGTAAGTAAAGAAAAACACTTTACAATAGCACTTTGGTTGCTTGATCTTTGATTGCCTTGGACTAGCCTTGAAGGACTGGAAAAAACCAACTATCCCCTTTAATTCGCCCAAGAAAAATCACTGCAAAATCCCCCTTCACGAACTCCCTTTAAAGCTACTGCTTGGGCTGATTTTCGCCTGGCAGTCGACTGATCAGGACTATCAGTCGACTGCCCCTATAGCCGTTGTCTCACAACGACATGATCCACGCTGGAAAAATCCAACAAATCCATCATTAGTCGACTGATCATACCCATCAGTCGACTGGTGACTCAATCAGTCAAGTGGTCAGGCCGATCACTCAATTGGAGACCATTCTATGCCCGAAATCCCAAGCATCAGTCGACTGATCACAAGATCAATCGACTGCTTGGTTCATTAGTCGACTGCCCTCTCTGACAGTCGACTGCTAGGACACTTCCCAAACCCTAGTTGACTCACACCAGTCGACTGCCACATGATACCAGTCGACTGATACACCTCAAACATGAGGTTTTAACCCAAGTATAGTGCCCCCATACTTGCCAGACCACCCGTAGCCTAGACCTAAGCATTCTAGCCACCTCCGTCAGCCTCGTGCCTATCGGATCCCTCCAAGTCATCCATGACTTGTTCATCCATACGCTAGCCTCCATGTGCTTCCATCGGCTATGTCATGCTAACGGTATCTATACCGCCAAGGCATATTGGACTTACACTGCCAAGACTCCGCTTGGACTTTACGTCGTCAACCATTGAACTTATGCTGCCAAGACTTTCCCCTTAGACTTTACGCCACCAATCAAACCCCTTGGACTTTCCAAATGCTAAGTACTCAAGACTTGGACTTTCACCACCAAGACTATACCCTTGGACTTACGTGGCCAAGACTATACCCTTGGACTTTCCAAATACCAAGACTCAAGCTTGGACTTTTCCTTGCCAACCCATGTTGGACTTTCCATACCAAGACCCATGCTTGGACTTTCTTCGTCACATGGTCAACCCTAGTCAACCATCAAAATCCCCTCGAGTCAAACTCGAGTCCAGTTAATCATGACCCGGGTCGATTGCTCCAACAATCTCGCCAAAATATTATCAGACATCAATGTCAAACATTAATGTCAAATCTCCATGTCAAACATCAAAACATCGCTCGAGTCAAACTCGAGTCTGGTCAATCGTGACCTAGGCTGATTGCACCAACACAATAACTCAAACATGAAATTGAATTTCAGTTCATACCATATCTATGGAATGTGTTAACCTTAAAATTTTGCATAAGGGATTTTAAGTATAAACTAGGCCTCATATATCATTTTAAAATAAAACTTAAAAGAAAAACCAAGTTTGCATTAAGGAACAATTTCCAAATGTGTGTGTGGCCCAAGCACTTGACACACATGCCTCTATTAGGAATTGTGTACGAGAAACACGTAGCCTATTCCAACGCATGAATCATCTATGCTCCACCACCAATGATGCAACTAACCCATTAGTGCTTCTAGGCACATCCTCGAGTAGGTATAATCATGCTTATGTGAGGACCTTGGCGCACTAAAGGGTGGTGAATAGTGACTCGATTTGATCTTTGAATTCATTCTTGCATTCGTGTGCTTGCCTCCTGGCTTTGTATGCGGTGGAAACAAAACGCAACACTTTATATGTGCCCGACATGATGTCATCGACCGATCAATCCATCGATCAATCGATCGAGTTTACTCCATGACTACTCAAACAATGATTTCCTTAGTCAAACGCCCCAAGCACCGTCATGTGAACCCGAGTTCCACTCGAGCACAAGCCCAAGTGACTTATCGTCGCCCAAACACCTCGAACATTGTAGCTTTCTCAGTCGCCCGACCACTCACTGAGTAGCCTATATCAATCGACTATTGAGTAGCTTCAATCAACTGATACCTCAATAGTCAGCCTTGAAACCCTTATTTCAAGTCAACTCCCACTTCATCTGGTATTTGGTCAATCCTTAACCTACCAGGACTTTCCTTGTCTAGTATCCGATCACTCTTGATCTGTCAGAACCTCTCTTGCATAGCATCCGTGTTGGGAGTATTGAGAATACAATTAAAGTCCCATATTGATAAGACATGGAAAAGATCATGTGCTTATAAGATGAAAATATATCTCCATTGGTATGAGGCCTTTTGGGTAAAGCCTAAAAATAAAACTATGAGGGCTTAGATTCAAGGTGGACAATATCATATCATTGTAGAGATATATAATTTTTTTAGGCACTACAATTGATAGCAAAGCCATGGTCCATGTCAAACCTTGAACCTCGAATGAAGGAAGTGGAGTTCCCATATCTAGATCAGAAGAACCAGACACCATGAAGGAAATCCAATTGGGTCGGGGGAGAGTTGAACAACTGGCAGGAAGTCTAGTTGGGCCAGAAGGGCAAGACAATTGGCAGGAAGTCCAGCTGGGTCAGGAGGACTAGACAGTTGGCAGGAAGTCCTAGTAGGTTGAGGATCGAACATCAAGCAGAGGAAGTCCTTCAAAGACAGATAGACTTGAGGGGGGCTCAATGTGATCCTTCATTTGAGGGGGGATTATTGGGAGTATTGAGAATACAATTAAAGTCCCACATTGGTAAGACATGGAAAAGATCATATGCTTATAAGATGAAAGGATATCTCCATTAGTATGAGGCCTTTTGGGTAAAGCTCAAAAATAAAACCATGAGGGTTTAGGTCCAAAGTCGACAATATCACATCATTGTGGAGATATATGATTCTTATAGGCACTATAATTCGGTCAACTGTGATCTATTATGACTTCTCTTGCCAAGTAAGATTACCTCGACCTATCGGGACTTCACCTACCAAGCATGGTCTTCCTCGACTTATCGGAACTTCACTTGTAAAGTATGATCTTCCTCGACTTGCGGGGACTTCACTTGCCAAGCACAGTCTCTCAGATCTGTCGGGACTTCACTTGCCAAGTACAATCTCCCAAACCTGCCAGGACTTCACTTGCCAAGCATGGTCTCCCAGACCTGCCAAGACTTCACTTTCCTAGTCATCCGATCACCTTGACTTGTCAGGATTTCCCCTCACCAAACATCCAATCCTCCTTTACCTATTTGTACTTTCCTTTCCTTACATCTGATCTCCAAATTAAACCTGCAAGGTATTTTCTGACACCAAGCATCCAGACCTCCTTGACCTGCTTGGACTTTTCTCTCCTCGTATCAAGTGTCCTGTCAACCTCGACCCACCTGGACTTCTCTCTTGCCAACACCCCCATTGGACTTTCAATCACCAAGTGTTCGGTCAACCTTGATTGACTTGGACATTTCACTCTCCAACTCTCAGTTGGACTTCCTACTAAACTCCATATGACTATGAATATTTCATACCATCCCATAGTCATATTCTCATCCATACATCGAAACTCAATTCCAACTCGAGTCTTACTTAAGCTTGGACAATCTTGACCTGAGGCTAATTGCACCAACAACCTCCCTCATTCCATCCTTTACATCTAATCATATTGTCAAACATCAAAACTCAACTCGAGCTTGATCAATTTTGACTTGAGGCCGATTGCACCAATAATCTCTCCTTTTTGATGTTTGACAATATCTTTAAGTTAGGATTGCCCACAAGCCCAACTTGCCTCCTCTTGCCCAAAGTTGGGTTTTAGGGCATCTTTGTGCACTAAGCACCTTGAGCCTAGCTTAAACCCTTTCATTTCTCCCCCTTTGACACACATCAAAAAGTCTTTCTAGACTTAACTCATTTTCCCATGAAATTCTTCATTCTCCCCCTTTCATTGTCATTAGTATAAAACCCTTATCACTAATCAACCGTCATGCCTTGATGGTTAAGCTCCCCCTAAAGGCTTGCTCCCCCTTAACCATTGCACCAACAATTTCTTTGGAGAGATCCTAAGTCAATAGGAAATTTAAACTTTAAAAATAAGGGCAAAAGTTCAACCTTGAACTTTAACATCCCTTTAAATTTGATTCTCACCCTAATTAATTCTCCAATTCATTTTCATCGAAAAGCTCACCCTTTAAATGCTTGTTTAAGCATACCAGATGGTTAGGATAAGTTAAACTATCTAGGGTTGAAGTTTAATAGATAAATCAAATTTAATCAGTCAAAACCTAGATTTATCAGTCGACTGGACCATTAGGCAATTGATTGATTTCTGAAATTTTTAGAAACTATAGTTTTTCAGTCCAAGTTTTAGAAATACATAAGTAATTGTAAGTTTTCAAAAAATCTCGAAACTTCATACACACATTACTTATGTCAAATACTATGGAAAAAATAGTTGTGTATGAAAATATCCCTTAGTTTCAAAGAATGATACCAAGTTCAAAAAGATCAAAATCTTCACTGTTTTCGACCAACTTTGTTTCAATCTTATCAATTATAATTGCTATCAAAAGGTTTTCCAAAATCATTTTAAAAGTTTTTTCAAACCTTAGTTTCAATCATAATCAAGGAGCCAATTGAATATGACTTATATATTAGTTTTTCTCATGATTCATTCCTATGATTTGATGAGTTTGAGTTCATTTTGATACAACATACAAGCACATTGAACTTAACTCATTTTCCTACCATCTCACATGTGTCTAGAGTATTTCAATACACACACATGTCATCGTATAGTCTTTGTATGATGTGGGTTGGTTCTTCCTTAAACTAAGAATCATGCATTGCTTCTAGGCATATCCAATTTGACCTCCTTTATCTAAGGTGTCAATTAATGTTAATTGGACTTAATTTTAATTTGATAAAATGCATGAATTATGATCATGACATATTGGATGTGCATAAGTTAAAAATATTTCCAATGATGCATGATGTCAAGACATGATCAAAATCAACCTAAGTATTAATCATGATATATTTTAAATAATCATGTGATACATGATGTCATGACATGGTATGACAAACAAAGCTTGACAAATGTATAAGGATACCTAAGTCTTGGACCTAATTGTCATTATCTAAGATTATGTCAAATACCAAATTTGACATGACAACGTGTTGACTCCCTCGAGTGTGCTAAAAACTCTAACTTGGCACACTATTGACTTTAACCTACTTGTGTCAATCATGATCAATTTTTCAAACTTCTATTTCCATTGGCACATCATAAAATCTTTTAGAATCAGGGATCTAATTTTATTTTCAAAGTATTAACTACACCTCAAAAATGCTCTAAAGTGTCAACTCCATTACGATTAGGTTGATTACATTTCCATTTTAGGTTGACACATCCTATACCCATCTAGTGTGAAGGATCACACTCCTAGAAATCCAATACCTATTAGAGCTCCTTGGGTATTCAAGGTATTAACTAGGGATGACTACCCTTGATACCTTCCTAATGGCTCTCCTAGACTTCTTGGAAGACTTAGTCATTGAGGTCTCATCAAGGTTAACTTTAGGGATACCTTCCCTTGTAACCTTCTTAGTGACTTTCTTAGACTTCTTTAAAGCTTATTCACTTGACTCTCATCAAGGTTAACTCTAGGGATAACTTCCCTTGTAACCTTGACACTCCTAGGCCTAGGTTTAGTTTCATAGTTAAATGGAATACTATGATAGGAGGCCAGGTTTTCCTTGGACTTAAGTTTATCCCAAACCCTTTTTGTCCTTGGGTGATTCTTGCCTACCAAAACCTAGGTCTTGTCCACTAGATCCTGTTGGTGCAATCGGCCCAGGTCACGATTGACCAGACTCGAGTTTGACTCGAGCGATGTTTTAATGTTTGACATGAAGGTTTGACATTGATGTCTGATAATATTTTGGGGAGATTGTTGGTGCAATCGACCCGGGTCATGATTGACCGGACTCGAGTTTGACTCGAGGGGGATTTTGATGGTTGACTGGAGTTGACCATGTCATGGAAAGACCAAGTCTTGAGTACTTGGCATGAAAAGTCCAAGCATGAGTCTTGGAATGGAAAGTCCAACATGGGTTGGCAAGTAAAGTCCAAGGGTGTAGTCTTGGCCACGTAAGTCCAAGTCATGAGTACATGGCATTTAGAAAGTCCAAGGGGTTTGATATTGGCGACGTAAAGTCCAAGGGCGAAGTCTTGGTAGCATAAGTCTAATGGTTGGCGGCGTAAAATCCAAGCGGAGTCTTGGCAGCGTAAGTCCAATGTGCCTTGGCGGTGTAGACACCATTAGCATAACATAGCCGATGGAAGCACCTGAAGGCTAGCATATGGATGAACAAGTCACGGATGACTTGGAGGGATCCGATAGGCGCAAGACTGACGGAGGTGGCTAGAAGGCTAAGGTCTAGGCTAAGGGTAGTCTAGCAAGTATAGGGGCACCATACTTGAGATTAAAACCTCATATTTAAGGTTGGCAGTCGACTGGCATTATGGCCGGTTCGACTGCCTGAATCGACTAGAGTTTGACTGCCTGAATTGACTAGAGTTCGACTGTCATTTAAGGGTTGAAAAGGCTCTGGTACTCGACTACTCATTGGAGCAGTCGACTGATGAGCTGATCAATCGACTGCCATGGACGGCAACCGACTAATGGTTCAGTCACGAGCATAGAACACTCCGTAGCTGACTGGGCAGTCGACTACGGACGCTAGCAGTCGACTGGTGATGTCATCAATCGACTGCCAAGAGATCTGTTGGAATTTTTTCAGCGTGGATCGAGTCGTTGTCTCACGATAACAGTGTTGGCAGTCGACTGGGGCCTTATGGTAGTTGACTGCCAGGCAGAAATTCAACTCGATGCAGGTTAAAAAGAGGAGCTCGAGGAGGATTTCAGCATTGGTTCTTTGGGATCTTTGATGAGGCAATTTGAAGGTGAATTGCAGGTGCATTTCATGGTCCTTCAAGCTCATCCAAGCAACCAATAAGCAAGCACTCAAAAACCCTAGATTGTAAAGTGCTCTTTACATTTCTTTGTATTTTGCTTATATTTTCATGTATTTCTTTTGTAATCACTTGTACGAGGTTTCTCCACCTCCGGATTATTCCAAGGAGTTATTTGATTAGTGGTGTGTGATTGGCATCGCTAGGGCTCTTACGAGCTCAATCCGTGGAGTAGAAACCATTCGGTTCCGAACAATGTTATATCACTGTGTCTCGTGTGCTTGTGTTGTATTTATTTTTGTTATTTTACATTACGCTGCATTAACAAGTATTGTAGAGACGAATGCGATCAAATGCCATCAAGCATCGAAACGCGCTATTCACCCCCCCCCTCTAGCGGTCACCGAATCCTCAACAGATCCTTTAATCGTATTTTCCATCCTTTTAAGAGTTTTCTCTAATTTATCGAGCTTAGACCCCAAAGCTTGATTTTCTACCTCTAATACCTCAATTTTTGTTTGTCTATTATTTCTTTGGACATTCTTTCTCTTCCTAGGCATATGTCTAGTTTTCTTAGAATTATTGCCTATATTGTTCTCCTCTTTTCTATCCTTATGTATAATGAATCTACTTTTAAATGTTCCAATATTTTCCTTAGGTAGGGTCATTTTGGAGTTAATTGATCTAACATTATCCTTAGACCTATTATCATGATGTTGAGCACCATGATAAAACATATTGCTAGCATGCTCCTTATCATTAAAAATTGAAATTGTACTATAACATGATACCTTAGGTTTCTCCTTAGGATCTCTCCCTAGACTTGAGCTCTTTTCGTTGTCCTTCCGAGGATGTCTTCTCCTTGGACATTAGTTCCGATAGTGGTCCTTTTGATTGCATGAGAAGCACACTATATGCTCCTTTCCTTTGCGCATTAGGGTTCCAACCTTCTTAGGCTTTTCCTTAGCTTTTGGTGTCACTTGAACATTCTTCTTGATTCTACTTGGATATTTGCTCTTGTAGTGCCCTTTCTCCGTACACTCAAAATATATTATATGATTTTTATTTTTAAAGACTATGAATGAGTTACCTTCCTTAGCGGTAAGGGAACCTTGAACTTGTTCTTCATCGACCCCAGATGTAGAGGTCTTCTCTTGCTCCGATGTTGATGATTTATCTTTCCCCTCAATTCTAGAGGTGGAGGCTTCTACAACCTCTTCAGCTTGGGATGTTGAGCACCTCTCGACCTCCGAATCATCAAGCTCTTGAGATGATGAGCTTTCTTCCTCGGATTCCTCCTCAACTCATGTTGATGAGATATTCTCATGGAGCTTGGCAAGGTTGCTCCATAACTCTTTGGCATCATTATATTTACCTATCTTACACAATTGGTCATTAGGAATCAAATTAACAAAGAATTTTATTACCTTCTCATTTGTCCCAAAATTCTGAATTTGTTCCTTGGTCCATTTGCTCCTTTTTAGAATCTTTCACTTCTTGTTCGTGGGAGTTTCAAATCCATCTATCAAGATTAACCAATCTTTGATGTCCATTTGAAAGAATGTCTCAATTATCATCGTCCACTAACCAAATCCTCCTAATCCATAGAGACGTGGTACTCATATGTCGTATCCTAGTATATCGTTGAACTCCATCAAATCCTCTAGCTTTTGCTCCCTCAGTTGTTAGTCTAATAAAAAGCAACCTGCTTTGATACCAATTATTAAGATCAGAATGTGCTAAAGGGAGGGGGGTGAATAGCGTCTCGAACTCGATCTCGTTCTTTGATTGTGTTTGCTCATAACTTGTATACAAACGTTAGTAATGGAACCAATAACAAACATAAACAAAAATAACACAATTACATGACAAACCATTTTTACATGGTTTAGAATTCCCGATTTCTACTCCACGACCTAACTCTACTAACGATAGATCTCAATTTCTCTTCTCCTTCTCGAAATCCTTTTGGAGGTGGAGAATCTCTTACACAGTCTGTTTCTTTTACAAGATAAGAAAATACAAATATAAATCAGTAAAACAAATTACAATACGAAAATCACTTTACACAAAAAGGCTTTGCTTGATCACTTGTTTGGTTGTTTTCAGATGCCTTGGAAGGTCTGAAATACAGCAACACATCCCCTTCCAAATCTCCAAGAATCGACATCTGAAACCTTTGCCAAGTCTTCCTTTTATAGGCTCATCCTCCGCCTGATCTTCGCTTACCAGTCAATTGGTCTTACCCACAATCTACTGGTCACTCAACTGTTTCCTCACAACAACTCGAACCACGTTGAATTTCGATCGAACAGTCGACTATTCCATGCCATCAGTCAATTCCACAAGCTTCTATTCACTGGCCACTGAAGTTAGTTGATTGATCGATCGACTCCAAAACTCTCTATGGTGTGCTACAGTGATACCAGTCGACTGCTTCAACACAGCAGTTAACTGTTGTGTTGTAACTCTCCCGAGCACCACATTTCTCATTTCTCGAGCACTGCAGTCACCCATCTCTCAGTGTTTCCCAATCGCTCGACAACTTCCCTCAATGCTTGATCACAACCCGAGAACTGCCTGAGTGCCCAAGGACTGTCACCCGTGCTTGGGATTTCTCAATCGCCCGAGCACTGCAATTGTTGCCTCGAGCACACACGACCGAGCATGCCCAAGTCCCTGACTCAGTGTTTCCCATCGGCCATGCACTCAACTACCCGTGTGTGCCCAAGGATTGTTGCTCGCATTTGGTATTTCTCAATCTCCCAAGCACAGTGTGCCCCCATGCACTGCACATTCGAGTGTTGATTTTCCTTCGCCTCTTGAACGCTCGAGTGCTCAGGTGCTCCTGTACGCTCGAGTGTTCGAGTGCTAACTTCTTAGTCCGAGCACCCCGAGTCATGCACCATTACACCTGAGCACCCGACTTCCTTAGTCGCGCACCCCAAGTGCCACGAGCCCGAGTGCCCGAGCGATTTCCCATTGCTCAAGCACCTCGAGCATTGTAGCTTTCTCAATCGCCCTACCACTCACTAAGCAACCTGTATCAGTCAACTGTTGAGCAGCTTCAGTCAACTGATACCTTAGCAACCAGCCTTGAAACCCTTATTTCAGGTCAACTCCCACTTCATCTGGTATTCAACTAATCCTTAACCTACCAGGACTTTCCTTGTTTAGCATCTAATCACTCTTGATCTGTCGTAACCTCTCTTGCCTAACATCTGGTCAATCATGACCTACTAGGGCTTCTCTTGCCAAGTAAAGTCATCTCGACCTATCGGAACTTCACCTGTCAAGCACGATATTCCTTGACTTGTTGGGATTTCACCTGCCAAGCACAGTCTTCCTCGACCTGCCGAGACTTCACTTGTCAAGCACAGTCTTCCTGACTATCCAGGACTTCACTTTTCAAGTACGGTCTCCCAAACCTATCGGAACTTCACTTGACAAGAATGGTCTCCTATATCTATCAGGACTTCACTTGCCTAGTCATCCAGCCACTTTGACCTATCAGGACTTCCCTTAACCAAACATCTGATCCTCCTTGACTTGCTTGGACTTTCCTTGCCTTGCATTCGGTCTCCAAATCTGCAAGGGCTTTCCTGACACTAAGCATCCGATCCTCCTCTTGGACTTTTCATTAGCCAACTCCCAATTGGACTTCCCATTAAACTCCATATGACTACGGATGTCTCATACCATCCCATAGTCATATTTGTTGGTACAATAGGCCCAGATCACGATTGATCGACTCGAGTGGTATTTTGATGTTTGACAAAATGATTGACAATGTCATTGTCATGGAAAGTTCAAGAATGGTCTTGGCATTTGAGAAGTCCAAGTCATGGGTGCTTGGCATGGAAAGTCCAAGCATGGGTCTTGGCAATGGTAAATCCAAGTCATGAGTACTTAGCATGGGAAGTCCAAAGGTATAGTCTTGGCAGCATAAGTCCAAGTGTGTTTTCTTGGCAGCATAAAGTCCAAGTGAACTTTGGCGGTGAAAGTCTAAATATGGATGCTTGGCAATTGGAAAGTCCAAGGGTGTGATATTGGTGGTGTAAAGTCCAAATTATGTAGTCTTGGCAGCATAAGTCCAATGTTTGGCAGCGTAAAGTCCAAGCATAGAGTTTTGGCGGCATAAGTCCAAATGTACCTTAGCAAAGTAGACCCGGTTAGCATGTCAATAGTTGATGAAAGCATTTAAAGGCTAGCGTATGGATGAACAAGTCATAGAGAACTTGGAGGGATTCGATAAGCATGAGGTTGATGGAGATGGCTAGAAGGCTTAGGTCTATGCTAAGGGTAGTCTATCAAATAATAGGGGATTATACTTGGGGTTAGGCTTCATTGTTGAGGTTTATTAATCGACTGGGGTTATGGACCAGTTGATTGGCTGAGTGTTTGACACTTGGCAACCTAGTCAACTTGGATCAGTCAATTGGTCGGGTAGTCGACTAAGCTTCAACTACTCGAACTGTTCTCTAACAGTCGACTGCCATTGTGGGAAGTTAATTGACCTTATGTCGTCGACTGCCATGGATGAAAGACAATTGGTGTTTGCGGACATGAGCATAGAATGTTTGGTAGTCAACTGAACAGTCGACTATTGGACAGCAGTCAGCTGCTGATAAGGGCAGTCGATTGTTGGAGTATTCATTGGGCAGATTCCAGCATGGATGGTGTTAGTACTTATAAGATTCAAATATCTCCACAATATTATGATATTGTCCACTTTGGGCCTAAGTCCTCGTGGTTTTATTTTTGGGTTTTACCCAAAAAGCCTCATACTAATGGAGATATCTTTTCATCTTATAAGCACATGGTCTTTTTCATGTCTTACCAATGTGGGACTTTGATTGTATTCCCAATACTACAACAATTCCCCCCCCCCTCAAATGAAGGACCACATTGATCCCCCCTCAAGGCTATCCGTCCTCGAGGGACATCCTCTTCTTGATGTCTGATCCTCAACCCACTAGGACTTCTTGTCAACTGTCTGGTCCTCCTGACTCAACTGGACTTCCTGTCAATTGTCTAGCCCCTCTAGCCCAACTAGACTTTCTACCAGTTGTTCAGTCCTCCCGACCCAACTGGACTTCCTGCCTGGTGTCTGATTCTCTTGATCCAGACATGGGATTTCAACTTCCTTCATTCGAGGTTTATTGCTTGATATAGACCATGGCTCTGATACCAATTGTTAGTGCCTATAAGAATCCACATATCTTCACAATGGTATGATATTGTCCACTTTGGGCCTAAATCCTCATGGTTTTATTTTTGAGCTTTACCCAAAAGGTCTCATACCAATGGAGATATCGTTTCATCTTATAAGCATATGATCTTTTCCATATCATATCAATGTGAGACTTTAATTGTATTCCCAATACTCCAACAAATGGTATGTCATGTTTCACCACAATGCTCACAATAAATGTTATCAAAACTCATAGCATTAACTTGACCATAATCATGAGAAAAAGCATGTATGTTTATCTATAAAAAAATATGAATAAGGAAAGGAACAACAGTGTCACAGCAAGAGACTAGAAAAATAAACTACTAGATATTACTAAAGCTAGAAGAAAACTAAAATCTAAATTATTACAAAATTAAACTAGAAAGTAATAAAGACTAGAAAAAAAATCTAAACTAGGTCCGATCCAAACTATCCACTTTCGATTTGATATTGAATCAACATTCCCCAGCAACGGCGCCAAAAACTTGATACACGCGAATGCGATCTCAAATCTCGCGACGGGAACCGTCAATGACTCGAAGCGTGCACTCGCGCTCAACGCCCGCAAGTGCACAGATGTCGTCAAGTAATAAATAGATTATCGATCTCAAAGGAACTGAGATTCGAGTATCGATTGTTCAGTGGACATTCTTGTTCTGAGTTTAGTTCTAGCGGTTGTGATTATGAGGATTGGCGGCAGTCTTAACTCTAGTACAGTGTCACACGGAGGAAGAGAAGGGTTTATACGAGTCTTTGGCAGGAATTCTAGAATTTTGGTTTCGCTTGTGCGTCGCAAAGCATGCTATCAATTGGGTATTGTCTAGACGTCTAACTATGGTCTTGTGAAAGGGGCATCATATACTTCCTCGATGAGCCTTCGCATCTATCAGGAACTACCTCTGTCATACCAAATCGACCCCTGGCTTTAGAACGGGGTAGGTGGTACGAGGATGCTGAATCAATCTTTGTGACGAATCGAAACATATCTTATTCCTGACTCTATCAAACCCTTCTATTCACGGTTACCGAAGAGAGGTTAAACCCTAGGTGTTGGTGCAATCAGCCCAGGTCACGATTGACCAGACTCGAGTTTGACTCGAGTGATATTTTGATGTTTGACAAAGTGGTTTGACATAGTATATTTGACATTGATGTTTGACATTGATGTCGGTTAATGTGTTGGGGAGATTGTTTATACAATCGATCCAGGTTATAATTAACCAGACTCGAGTTTGACTCGAGGGAGACTTTGATGGTTGACTAGGGTTGACCATGTAATTATGGGAAAGTCCAAGCATGAGTCTTGGCAAGGTAAAGTCCAAGTCATGGGTACTTGGCATGGAAAGTCCAAGTGGGACACTTGGCATTTGGAAAAGTCCAAGTCTTGAGTACTTGGCACAAGGAAAGTCCAAGCATGGGTCTTGGCATGGAAAGTCCAACATGGGTTGGTAAGGGAAAGTCCAAGCTTGAGTCTTGGCATTTGAGAAGTCCAAGGGGTTTGATATTGGCAGCATAAAATCCAAGCGGAGTCTTGGCGGTGTAAGTCCAATGTGCCTTGGCGGTGTAGACACCGTTAGCATGACATAGCTGATGGAAGCACCCGAAGGCTAGCGCGATGGATGAACAAGTCATGGATAACTTGGAGGGATCCGAGAAGCGTAAGGCTGATGGAGGTGGCTAGAAGGCTTAGGTCTAGGCTAAGGGTGGTCTAGCAAGTATGGGGAAACCATACTTAGGTTAAAACCTCATTTTTGAGGTTGGCAGTCGACTAGTATTATGGTCGGTTCGACTGTCGTAAGTCAACTTGAGTTGAATTGTCGTTTAAGAGCTGAAATTGCTCTGGCAGTCGACTGCTCATTGGAGCAGTCGACTAATGCGATCGGCCGAGGACGCCGATCATTGTCGATTGAGTTGTGAGCCGCAACGCTCCGTAGCCGATCGGGCGATTGGCTCTGGGCATTGGCGATCGGCCAATGTTGGCGATCGCGCTAAGAGTCCCCTTGGAACTTGTCCAACATGGATTGAGTCGTTGTCTCACACGATATTAGCGGTCGTGAGGACTTATGACGATCGGCCGGTAAAATCCAGCTCGACGCAAGATAAAAAGGGGAGCTCATGGAGGATTTTGGCATCAGTTCTTTGGGAGCTTTGGTGAGGCGATTTGCAGGTACATTTTAGGGCCCTTCAAGCTAATCCAAGCAACCAACAAGCAAGCGCTCAAAACCCTAGTTTGTAAAGTGTTCTTTACATTTTCACTTATATTTACTTGTTTACTTTGTATTACTTATTGTAATTCATTGTACGAGGTTTCTCCACCTCCGATTTGTTGTCGAGAAGGAGTTTATTGCTTAGTGGTGTTTGTGGCATCGCTAGGGTTCGTACGAACCCAATCCGTGGAGTAGGAACTGTTCGGTTCCGAACCACGTTATATCTTTGTGTTCGTGGTTGTTTCATCTCGTTATTGCTTTTATTATTACTATTCCGCTGCACATAACGAGTTTTGTAGAGACGATCACGCAAACGAATTCCATCATCGTACAGTCACACGCTATTCACCCCCCCCCTCTAGCGGCCTCAAATCTCCTACAATTGGTATCAGAGCCTGGGGCTCTTCTACGGACTAACCGCCGGGAGCTAAGACAAAGCACGCTAGAGGAAAAGATGGAGAGATTGGGTGACGACATCAACGTTCCGCCTTCCTTCGACCGCGAAGATTTCGCGTATTGGAAAGGTAGAATGATGCATTTTCTAATGTGTGACTTTGATAATTGGATTAGTGTCTTAGTAGGTTTTGACACTCCAAAAGGCGAAGAAGGAAGAAAAATCAAGAAGAAGAATTGGAGTCAAGAACAACTCCGATACTATAACATCAACAATAAGGTAATGGGTATTTTGCTTAATATAATTCCTAATGATATTTTGATCAAGATAGGGGATTGTAAAGACGCCAAGGAGATATGGAACAAATTGGAAAAATTCCATGAAGAGCCTCACTCAATCCAAGAAGATGAGGAGGATGAGGAAGAGAGCTCATCCTCACAAGAAAGTGAGGATTCGGAGGTCGAGGAGTGTTTGACATCCGAGGAGGAAGAAGTGGTGGAAGATGTAGAATTAGAAGAAACCTCAACCTCTAGGATTGAGGGGAAGGGGATTAGAACATCTACACTGGAGCAACCCCAAGAAGAGCCTTCCACATCCGGTCAAGATGAAGAAGCTCCATTTCCGGCACCTTCCACCACCACCCTAGGTAACTCAAACATATCAATTAATAATAAAATGCATATAATATGTTTTGAGTGTAGGGAGCAAGGACACTACAAGAGTAAGTGTCCTAAAAGGATCAAGAAGTCTCCTCCGGCACCAAAAGTCAAGGATGTCGGACCCCAAAGTCAAAAGAACAAGGAGCACGTAGTATGCTTCAAGTGTCATCAAAAGGGGCACTATAAAATCCAATGCCCTAGGGGGAGCAAAAAGACCCAAGAAGAAGCATCACAAGTAGAGGAAGCTAAGGCTAACCCGAAGGTACATTTTAGTAATGCATCTTCTAATTTAAATGTTAAAAAGCATGCTAGGAATTTTAATTCTCTTGCAATTTATGAAAAGCATGCTAATAGGAATAAATATTTTTGCTTAGGAGCTAAAAGTGTCCATTTAGGAAATAAGGAAAAATTTGGGACTAATGTCCCTAGAAAAACCATACCTAGGGAATCTATTAGGAAAATACAAGAGCACCTAGGTTTCAATCCTAAATGGACTAGGCATATGCCTAGAAAGAACCATGCCCAAGGATTAAATCAAAATTCAAAAATTGGGCAATTAGAATTAGAGAACCAAGCCTTGAGGTCAAGGCTTGAAAAACTTGAAAAGACCCTTAAGGTTATGCAAAATCAAATGCAAGGGTCAATTAGTCAAACTTCTAGGTCAAAATCTCAAAGTCAACACTTAGGACCCAAGAAGCAAAAGTCATCAAAGGGCAAGAAGGATTTGGGTCACAAACCTAAGCCTAAGATGGCTTACCATAGTGTTCCATTTGATTATGGAACACAAACTAGGTCTAGGAAGACCAAGGTCAATAGGGAAGTCATCCCTAAGGTTGACCAAAGGGTGTGCCTAGTGGCTAGGGTTTTTAGGAAACCTAGGGTGGCCACTAAGAAGGTTGCAAGGGAAGTTATCCCTAGAGTCAACCTAGGTAAGACCCAAATGACCAAGGCTAACAAACCTAGAAGGGTCATTAGGAGGGTATCTAGGGAGGTTATCCCTAAGGAATACCTAATTAACCCAATGAGCTCAAATAGATTTTGGGTTCCTAGGAGCGTGATAGATTCACGCTAGAAGGGTTTAGAGTGTGACAACCTTGATTGGATGGGTAGTTAACTCAACCATGATAAAGGTGGCATTTTAGGTCATTTTCAAGGTTATGGTTACCTTGGAAATACATCTGAGCTTTAATCCTAAAAGATTTTAGGATGTGCCAATATTATTTGAGAAGTTTGATAAATTGATCAAATTGGCATAATTTAGATTTAGAGGTTAGTGTGTCATTTTGGATTTTTGGCACACTAGGGAGATTAGTAGTATTATGGCAAAAATATGCTTAATTATCTCAAATGGCAACTAATATTAAATTTTAGGTATTATTATACCTATATATTTTATATGTCATGCTTTGATTTGTCATATAACATGTCATGACATCATGCCTATTTTTATCATTTATATGTCATGATTATGTTTAGGAATTAGGATTGAATGTCATGTGCTTTAGTTTTATATCATATGTCATGACATCATGGTCATTGGCCATGCTTTATTTTTGCTATTATTATGCCATGTTCATTTCATGCATTAACTTGATTGAAAATTGATTTAAGGACTATGGCATGACTTGGAGTCTCATTCATAAGGGAATCAAGTAGGGTTGCCTTAGAAAATGCATAAAACCTTAGATTAAATGAACCAAACCCCACATATCACATCCAATTGACATGTATGTGTATTTATACACTTTAGATACATGTGAGATGCTAGGATATGAGTTGAGTTCAAGGTGCATAGTTTTTGCATCTAGATGAACTAAAACTCATCTAATTTTAATTGTGGATCATTGGGAAAGCATGTGTACAAGTCATGTACATAGAGCCCAAGGAATATGATCCAAAATAGATTTTCAAAAATATTTTGAAATCAATTTAGAAAACCTTGGTGAAGCCTATCTTTTGATAGCAATCACTAATGATGAAGTTGATACAAAGTAAGCTAAAACATTGAAGTTTTTCTTCACTTTTGGATTTTGTATCAATCTCGATATTTTATGGGTAAAATAATTTTCAAATATTTTTCACCCATTGTATTGACTATAAGTAATATACGTATCAAATTTCGTAATTTTTTGATATACGTAAAATTACTTATGCTTTTTCAAAATTTGATTCTGATAGCTGAAATTCGAGAATTTCAGTTATCAATCGACTGCCGCCTGATGGCAGTCGAGTGATGTGAGTGGCAGTCGACTGATTACTGTAAGTAGTCGATTGCCAAGCTGACTTCGAGAAAAACAAGGTTGTTTAGCCCGTGTTCAGCTATGGTAAAGGTTCCTAATCACTCCTAACCCTAGGATATGCTTTAGGAAACATCAAAAAGGGTGAAAATCCATTGGATATGGATTTGGAGAGGTGTTGGGTCAAAGAATCAAATTTAAGGGTGGAAGAGTTCATGTTTGAACTTAAAACCTTAATTTTGATGGTTTAGAGTTCCTATTGGCTTAGGGACCTCCCAAGGACATTGTTGGTGCAATGGTCAAGGGGGAGCAAGCCTTTAGGGGGAGTTATCCATCTTGGGATGATGGATGTGTTTCTCCTCTTGAAGGGGGAGAAGTTATTGGGAGAGTATCATCAATTGGGAAAATTGATGGGATTTTGAGAAACCCAATTTGAAAATTGGGAGAGAGTATAGGATTGCCTCTCTTGAGTGATATGGGACTTATCACTAGGAAGATGGTAGGCATCCTAGGTATTTTTGGATCAAGGGGGAGATTGTAAGATCTTATTGGGACAATGAGACATTGACCTCCTTGGAGAGATAACCTTTTTGATGTTAGTCAAAAAGGGGAAGAAGTTTTGGGAGAGTGTTTGGGATTACCAATTTGGGATAATTGGTAAGGAAATTTGAGTTAGGGGCCTAACTCAAGGTTTGTTTTGTCAAATATCAAAAAGGGGGAGATTGTTGGTGCAATCGGCCCAGGTCACGATTGACCAGACTTGAGTTTGACTCAGTGATGTTTTGATGTTTGACAAAGTGATTTGACATAGTATGTTTGACATTGATGTCGGTTAATGTGTTGGGGAGATTGTTTATACAATCGATCCAGTTTATAATTAACCAGACTCGAGTTTGACTCAAGGGAGACTTTGATGGTTGACTAAGGTTGACCATGTAATTATGGGAAAGTCCAAGCATGAGTCTTGGCAAGGTAAAGTCCAAGTCATGGGTACTTGGCATGAAAAGTCCAAGTGGGACACTTGGCATTTGGGAAAGTCCAAGTCTTGAGTACTTGGCACAAGGAAAGTCCAAGCATGGGTCTTGGCATGGAATGTCCAACATGGGTTGGCAAGGGAAAGTCTAAGCTTGAGTCTTGACATTTGAGAAGTCCAAGGGGTTTGATATTGGCGGCGTAAAGTCCAAGCGGAGCCTTGGCGGTGTAAGTTCAATGTGCCTTGGCGGTGTAGACACCGTTAGCATGACATAGCCGATGGAAGCACCTGAAGGCTAGCGCGATGAATGAACAAGTCATGGATGACTTGGAGGGATCCGAGAGGCGTAAGGCTGATGAAGGTGGCTAGAAGGCTTAGGTCTAGGCTAAGGGTGGTCTAGCAAGTATGGGGAAACCATACTTGGGTTAAAACCTCATTTTTGAGGTTGGCAGTCAACTGGTATTATGGTCGGTTCGACTGTCGTAAGTCAACTTGAGTTTGACTGTCGTTTAAGAGCTGAAATTGCTCTGGCAATCGACTGCTCATTGGAGCAGTCGACTGATGTCGCAAAGATGATCGCTTGAGTTGCGAAACCTGAGAACACTCCGTGAGCCGATCGAAGTTTCGGCTACGGCGTAACGATCGACTGCCAAGAGTCCTGTTGTAACTTGTCCAATGTGGATTGAGTCGTTGTCTCACAGCTACAGTGTTGGCAGTCGACTGCCAGGCAAAAATCCAGCTCGACGCAAGAAAAAAAGGGGAGCTCGTGGAGGATTTCAGCATCAGTTCTTTGGGAGCTTTGGTGAGGCGATTTGAAGGCGATTTGCAGGTGCATTTCAGGGCCCTTCAAGCTCATCCAAGCAACCGACAAGCAAATGCTCAAAACCCTAGTTTATAAAGTGTTCTTTACATTTTCGATTGTATTTGCTTGTTTACTTTGTATTACTTGTTGTAATTCATTGTACGAGGTTTCTCCACCTCTGACTTGTTGTCGAGAAGGAGTTTATTGCTTAGTGGTGTTTGTGGCATCGCTAGGGTTCGTACGAACCCAATCCGTGGAGTAGGAACCGTTCGGTTCCGAACCACATTATATCTTTGTGTTCGTGGTTGTTTCATCTCGTTATTGCTTTTATTATTACTATTCCGCTGCGCATAATGAGTTTTGTAGAGACGATCATGCAAACGAATTCTATCATCGTACAGTCACACGCTATTCACCTCCCCCCCTCTAGAGGCCTCAAATCTCCTACACTAGGCTCCTTCATTCTCCTAAATCTTTTATACGAGGGTTGTCACCCCTTGTATCAGCTACGCACAGTAGATAGAAAGCCAAAATAAATAACTATCGATCTAAACAAGCATCAATTGCAAATATGAATTCAAGAACAGAAATATATTTGAAATAGCATATTCTACGCATACAAAATACTCTCTAATCCTAGAATCGGAGAATCTACTCCATAAATATGAGAAGAGAAACACAAAGCATAATTGAATTCATAGAAACAATATAAATTATGCAAGGAATGTGAATTACAATGCACTTTGGCTCTTCTCTCTGGCGTTGAAGTGTAGAACTTGATCCTCGAGTGACTTCCTTCCTCCCCGTTACGAATTCCCGATGCTTTTTAGGGCATCGGTGTGCCATCCCTGTCGTCATGTCTCTCCCCTAGGTTCTGGGCATAGCTTTCCTTATATAGACATGAGGTTGGATCTTCTCGAGACCCAAAAAAAATCTAATCATGTCGAAATCACACCAGTGCCACATGGTCGTGTGTTTCCACATGGCCAAGCCTTGTGTGGCACGGTGGTGGCCAATCTCAAGCTTTGGATATGGTCGTGTGTAGCCACACACCCTAGTCATGTCCCCTTCTGTGTCCAGCTACCAAATGCCCTTCTTTCGCTCCGAAAGTGCACCATTTTCTCCATGAAATACTATCCTGCACACAAAAGTACAAAGAGCATATCTCCGAACTAGAAAATAAGAAATGCATGTGAAACAAAGTGAAATATGCATGAAACAAGTCTAAAATGTGATGAGATGTGAGCGAAAACTACTCCTAAAATCCTATATGTTTTGCTCACATCAATCATGTGTCTGGCAAAACCAAAAAAAGGCATTGCCACATCTTCCAATGGCGCATTTCCCAGTTGCATCTGCCTAAACGCCTCTTAGAAGAGGATGTTAACAGAACTCCCCGATCAGGACTCAGGCTACTTCATAATTGGCTAATGAAATCCTAATTACCAAAGCGTTTGTGTGAGGTAAGAGGACACCCTGCAGATCTTCAGGTCCAAAAGATATCAATGGCACATGGTCCAGGGCTTGATCTACTCCATTATCCATTTGGCATGCATAGGATTTCCTGGCTCTGTTGGAATCTCTATCAGTGGGTCCTCTTGCAATAACATGGATGACTCCCCTAGTGGGGACGTCACCCGAGGCTACCAATGTGCCTTCGCTAGCTAACCCTAGCTGTGAAGGGCCTTCCTGGTGTAGTGATTGAGGCTCCGTGGGAGGAGAGCCTGAGGTCTTCTGTTGTAAGGTCCAGGACAGACAACATTCAGTCGACGACCTTATCCTGCTGGATTCCTTACTTAGGGCTGCAAGTGGGGGCATTTGGCTCTAATGCGCTCCAACTCCATTTGCAACTTGTAACAACGATCACTGGTATGCCCATATTCTATGTGGTATTGGCAGAAAAAATAAGTGGGAGGGTTACGGGGAATCCCTCAGTACCCTATTGGATGTTGCAAGATACCTTGCTGGTCGTATGCCTCCATTTTTTGCTCTTTCTAAGTTAGCGGGGGAGGTAAAGCTTCTGCGGCTATAATCCGCAAAGGAAGGACAAGATGAACTCTTGGCATCAATACTTGTGACTGAGGCACCCCAAGTAAGAAAGGTCTATCATATTCGTGCCTATGAGATCCTCGTTGGACAAGAGGAGGGTTCCTCTATGTTGGGGCAGGGGCCGATTTCTTCTCTGTCCTTCTTACCTTCAGCCCTTCTTCCTCGTTGATATACTCCTCTGCGCAACCTAGCAATTCCTCATAGCTAGTTATGGGCTTTCTCAACAAGGAGCTAAGGAAGGGTCATTTCTTTAACTCGTGAGGAATAGCAACCTTCAAAATATCTAGTCCTACTGAGGGGATTTCCCTAGCAGTGGTGGTGAAGCGATGAATGTAACTCCTCAACGAATCTGAGGATTCTTGCTTTAGGTGCAACAAGATAGAAGCTTCATGCTTATAAACTTTGCAACTAGTGAATTGCTGCAGAAACAATGCCTTAAAATCTGCAAAACATGTGATATAACTAGGAGGTAGAGACTCAAATCACCTTTGAGCAGAGATTGTCAGGTGATACGGAAAGCTATGCATTTAAGAGTGTCCGAATAACAATGAAGGGAGGTGGCTCCTTCGAATTGAGATAAATGCTCCTCATGATCCGAGCTACCATTGTACATCCCCACTTGAGGAGCTCGAAAGTGTGGAGGTGGTTGCTCCAGCATGATGTCCTCGGTGAATGGACATGGCTCGTAAGGTTCTAGTACCCTAGTAGACTAGCTTTCTCCGTGGTCTTCAGGTATCATTTGCATTGCTGGAGTAGGGTAAGGATATGTCCTTCCTGGTGGCTTCTCACCAGGAAAAATTTCAGTGTCCAACGGAGCCGATGTATAAACGTGGGAGGGTCCTTCACGCTGCTGCTCCCTTTGAGAAGGCTCGCCATAATGGGGGTGAAGATACCCCGTATTTTTCCTTTCTCTAACCAAAGATTCAGAGATGGTTGCATCTACCATAGCCTTCAACTGTGATGGCAACAGAGTTATGGGGCTCTCTTCGACGGCAAGGGTCGCTGGAAGAGGAATCTCTAGCAAAGGCATCTCGACGTCTTGCTCGATAGTGTTTCCCATAGACAGTGCCAACTGATGCGGATGGTCCAGATTTTTCACCTCCTCGTGAAGGAGACACTGACATCAAAGAGACTTAGGGTTCTCTCTGGCCGTAACAGTAAAGAGTGATGGACGAGGATGAAGGGAACATACGTCATAATAAGCAACAATACGAGATTTAACATGGTTCGGAATTCCAATTCATACTCCAAGGGATGTAACGCCCGTAAAATTCTAAAAACTATTCAAAGTAATTATATGGATTTTAACGCCCATAAAAGGTTTAAAAATAAAATAAAAAGTATGGTTCATGAACCTCCTAATTGTGAGATAGCCTTGATACCACTAGGTCATAGGATAATTCTTGGCTAGAATAGATAAGGAATATACAAAGAAGATAAATGAGAAGATGAGAGGGTGAAGAGTTGTTTCATCTCCCCATGAGAAGATGAAAAGTTTATTTTTCTCACCTCCCTAGCCATTAACGTGGAGATTAAAGAGAGAAGGAAAAGCAAAACCACTTCACATTCCTTCTTCTTCCTTCTTCCTCATCCTTGGCCGAAACTTTCCTTCACATTCCTCCCTCTCCATCCCAAGCTTTAGGACCCCTTGTGTTGGTGTTCTTGAGGGGGTTTTCAAGGGGATTTTCTCCCAAGGCTTTGGTATAGGCAAGGATCACTCTTAGGGCTAAGAAACATGTAGAAGATCTTCATAACCCTAGCGGTATATTTATTGAATCTAGCAAAAAGTATGTAAGTATCTCTCACCTACAGTATAAGTAGTTCTTCGATTGTTTTATATAGCTTCTTTTCATATGTTTTGAAGATTATATGTTTGGATCAGATAATATATGTGTGTGATCAGATTTATAGTTAAGGTATAGGTCTTTTTAAGCAAGATCTAAGATCACAAAGATGTTATTTCTCACCTATAGCATAACTCTTTGATTTGCCCATCTAGCTTCTATTATCATGTTTTATTCGAATTTATATGTTCTATCCAGATTATGTTTGTTTGGATTTTTAGGCATTTTAAGTATATTTCATTGGAAGCAAGATGTAAAGATCGCAAAGATGCTTCCCCTACGAGTTTTGGGGACAAAGAGCATGATCAAACATCTTGAAAGGCTTCCTATATGAGTTTTGAGTATGATCATGTAAAATACTCATTAAATGACAAAAATAAGTAAGTCATATATAAAGGAAGTATTTTACTTTGAAGTGGCATGTATCGGGCTCTTAGATCGCCCACTGGCCCCTAGACCGCCCTTGAAGGTTGCCCTAATAAGTTCGGTGGCTAGCTACCCCAAATTCTATTAGGGATGCATGCAAAGTTAGTACAATGCTGGGCTGCCCAAACAAGGAGGTTTGCTGATTTTAAAGTATATATGTATATATGGTTTCTAAAGTTAACCAAAGCACAATGTTTACAAGTTTAAGCATAGTATATCCCATGTACATGTTTCTACGAGCGAAGCATATTTCAAAGCATGTATTGCAAGTGGTGTATGTCAAGTTCATGGATTTCAAGTTGACCCATTATGTTATGTGCAAGTGTCTCTATATGTCTAATACAGAAAGTCCATGCATGTCAAGTTGAATCTTTGTATCATGTACGAGTGTTTCTAAATGGTTAATGTAGAATTTTCTTAATAACCAGTATGAGCATATGATTGCATGTAAGCATTCTAATAGCATGTTTTTCTAATGCAAAGTTTTGTGAGAATAGGAAGTACTTACTAAGCTCCATTGCTTATAGTTTGTATTCCTTATACTACAGATAAGGGTAAAGCAAGATTGGAATAAGAGGGGGCAGCGGATGAAGTGCTTGGTGTGTGTGGCGGCGGAACAGTGGATTATGATCCTGAACTGGCTAGTATTATGTTGTGTTAAGACCTTCGAACTTGTTAGTGTGCTAGTGTTCGTGTCATGTGTTTGATCATGTTGTGTTTAAGAATGACGAACTTACTCGTATTATGCTATGCTAAGATCCTTGAACTACTAGTGCACTAGTGTTTATGTTATGTGCTAGTGTTCATGTTAGGTGCTAGTTTTGATGTTAGTATTGTTTATGACTCCGCAACTTTTCGGAGCGTCCCATGTTGAACATGGTGGGGTGGTGCCAATTGGCACGACCCTGCTGGGGTGAACAGAGGCGCCCACGGCCAGGTCGTGTTGTCCCACACGGCCGTGGTGGTGAACACGGCCAGGTCATGCTTTACGACACGGCCGTGTGTGGCTCGGTTCAACTTCGTTTTGCCCTCATCAACATTCCAAGCCAAAAAAAAAAATTGTATACCCATAATGTACATGTTACGGGTTGAGTTATTTCTCTATCTTCTGCTGTTTCAAGTTAAGAGTTTAAATTATGATACTCATTTAGAGACCATGTTTAGATCTTGGTACAAGTTGTTGATACTCTTCTGTTTTAAGTCAGGTATTAGTCAATTTATAAATAGCGTAAGTGAGTTTATGGAATAATTGAGTCATGTTTACCTGGAAACGGAAAGAGTAAGATATAGTATGGTAGTAACGCCTCCCTTACTAGTTTAAGGATGGGGGGGAGGGGGGGGGGGTGTTACACGGGATGAGCTCTAGATCGAGCTACGGTGTTAAACACCTCAACTATAAAACCTCTCCTTCTCGGAAGTACTTCCGGGAGGTGGAGAAAATCTCTTATAAGTTTTTACTGTATACAATGTAAAGAGATGAATACAATGTCTCTCCTCTTCTCCTTTCTCCCCTCCTATTCTTCGATCTCACCTTTCCCCCTTTCTTCAAAAGTTCCTCCCCTCCTTTTTCCTTCTCTCCTTAGATGATTTGAGTGGAATCGAATTGGCCCAGATCCCTTTCTTCCTCCTTCTTTTCCTTTTATCCTCGCTCCTGGTAGCCCGTTATGATGTAACCAACCATTCGCATCATTGTCCACCTGGCCAACCCTTTTCTGCCTCCAGAATAATTCTGTTAAGAGGATAAGAAATAGAGACTCGTGGAAATATTATGTGGGATCCTAATTTGTTACGTCATATCACAAACTCACATAGGTTAATGTACCCAGGAATATTCTACCCCTCATTTTTACCCTCTCTTTTCTCCTTGAAGGTCTTTATTTTTCTCCGGTCATCTCCCCTGACTGACTCGACCCTCCTTTCCAACCATGAGGCTCATTCCTTCACACTTCCCCTCAACTCCCCTAGTCACTTCCCGACTCACTTCCCCGAGTCGTCCCCCGACTTGCATCCTAAGTTATCCATCTGACTTCCTTTTGACCCTCAGACTTTTCCGTCCTACTTCACGTTGTTACCCTATCTCCTCAGTCTACTTCCTTTGATTAGGCATAGTCAGTTTAAGTAACAGATCACGCAAGACCTTCTCCCTTCCAGCGGTCGTTATTTTGATATCTATCCTCCAAATCAGGTCAATAGTATCATATATCATATCATGACATCATATTTCATTTAATCATATAAAATATCACGATAATGTTTAGTTAAATATCATGCTTATGCTTAGGTTATTTTTATGTCATGAAATCATGATTATTGGCTATGCTTTATTTATGCTATCATTTTATACCATGATCATTATTCATGCATTTAAGTTAATTAAAATTGATTTAAGGACAATGACATGATTTGAAGTCACATTATAAGGGAATCAAATAGAGTTGCCTAGATAAAATGCATGAGACCTTAGTTTAGGAAGAACCAAAACTCACATCTCACATTAAATTGACATATGTGTGTATTGATACACCCTAGACACATATAAAATGTTAGAAAAATGAGTTAAGTTCAAAGTGCATAGTTCTTGCATCTAGATGAACCCAAATTCATAATATACCATGGATGAATCATGAGGAAAGTTAATGTACTAGTCATGTACATTTAGCCCATAGACCATGGTTCAAAATAAGTTTTTAAAAATATTTTAAAATCATTTTGAAAAATTTTGGTGAAGTCTATCTTTTGATAGCAATCACCATTAATAAAGTTGATACAAGTTAAGCCAAAAATATTAAAGTTTTCAATAGTTTTGAACTTTATATCAATCTCATATTTTAATGGATATTTTAATTTAAAATTATTTTTCATCCATTGTATTCCTAATAAGTCATGTACATATGAATTTTTATGATTTTTTAAAATATGTATATTTACTTATGATTTATCGAAAATCATTTCTGAAATCCATTTTTTTGCGTTTGTAGAAATTAGCTGACTGTTGCTTGAGGGCAGTCGATTGGTCTTGATGGTAGTCGACTGCTGGGCTAATTTCGAGTAAACAAGATTTGTTTAACCCACTTTTAGCTATCCCTAGGTACCCTAACATCTCCTAACCCTAAGATATGCTTTGAAAAGTATTGGAAGGGTAAAAATTCATCGAAAATGAATTAGGAGAGTTGTTCGGGTGAAAATCAAATTTTAAGGGAGGTGAAAATTCAATGTTGAATCTTTGCCCTTAACTTCGATTGTTTAGTGTTCTTATTGTCTTAGGAACTCTCCAAGGATATTATTGGTGCAATGATCAAGGGGAAGTAAGCCTTTAGGGGAAGATTATCCATCAAGAGATGATGGATGAGTATTCCTCAAAGGGGGAGAAATGAAGGGTTTGGAAATCCTCATTGTGCTCACCAAAAGGAGAAAATTGGAGAAGTGAGGATTGTCTCTCATTTAATGATATGAGACTTATCACTATGAATAGTGAAGTCATTCTAGATGTTTTTGGACCAAGGGGGAGAATGTAAGATCTCATTAGAATATGAGACATGGATACCCTTGGTAGTCTTTTTGATGTATGACAAAGGGAGAGAAATGAATGGTTTAAGTTAGGTAAACCTTCATTATACTTTGGCATAAGAAGTCCAAGTATGGATATAAACTTGGCCAGGGTAGTTGGGCTTATGGATTAGCCTAACATAAAGATATTATCAAACATCAAAAAGGGAGAGATTGTTGGTATAATAGGCTCATGTCATGATTGACCAGACTCGAGTAGTATTTTGATGTTTGATAAAATAATTGACAAGGTGATTATCATGGGAAGTCCAAGAATGGTCTTAGCATTTGAGAAGTCCAAGTCATGGGTACTTGGCATGGAAAGTCCAAGTCATGAGTACTTGACATGGAAAGTCCAAACATGGGTCTTGACAAAGAAAAAGCCCAAGCATGGATCTTGACAATGGTAAAGTCCAAGAAATGGGTACTTGGCATGGGAAGTCCAAAGGTATAGTCTTTGCAACATAAGTCTAAGTGTGTAGTCTTGGAGGCGTAAAATCCAAGTGAACTTTAGTGGTGAAAGTTCAAGTATGGATGTTTGGCAATTGGGAAGTTCAAGCGTGTGATATTGGTAACATAAAATCTAAGCATGTAGTCTTGGCAGCATAAGTCTAATGTTTGGCAACGTAAAGTCCAAACATGGAGTCTTGGCTGCATGTTCAAATGTACCTTAGCAAAGTAGACCCGATTAGCATGATAATAGCCAATGGAAGCACCTGAAGATTAGCGTATGGATGAACAAGTCATAGAGGACTTGGAGGGATCCGATAGACGTGAGGCTGATGGAGGTACCTAGAAGGCTTAGATCTAGGCTAAGGGTAGTCTATCAAGTATGAGGGGATCATACTTGGGGTTAAACCTCATTGTTGAGATTTATCAGTCGACTAGTCGAGTGTTTGACACTTTACAGCCTAAATAACTTGGATCAGTTGACTGGGATTATGACCAGTCAATTGTTCGAGTAGTCGACTGAGCTTCAATTGCTTGAACTATGCTCTGGCAGTCAACTACCATTGTGGGCAATCGATTGGCCTTGTGAAGTCGACTGCCATGAATGGCAGTCGAGTGGTGTTTTCGGACACGAACACAGAATATTTGATAGTCAACTGAGCAATCGACTACTAGATAATAGTCGACTGCTGGTAAGGATAGTCGACTGTTGGGGTATCCGTTGGACAGATTCTAGAGTGGATGGAGCCGTTGTGAGACAACGGATGGGAGAGTAGTCAATTGGTGTCTTTTAACAGTCAATTGTTAGGCACAAAATTAGCCTGATGTAGGTTATAAAAGTAACTCGAGATAGAGGATTTCACACTAGTTTTTGGGGTTATTTTGGGGAAGAATTGTTGTTGCATTCCAGATCTTCAAGGGTCTTTCAAAGCAACTATCAAACAAGCAAAGCATTCAAGTTCTTGTAAAGTGTTATTTACATTGTTGTTGTATTTCTTTTATATTTGCTTGTATCTTATTCTTATGTTATAAGATTTTTATGCGAGGTTTCTCTACCTCCGGTGTCATACCGAGAAGGAGAGGTTATTAGTGGTGGTGTGTGAATCACTAAAGCTTGCTATTGAACTTGTCCATGGAGTAGGAATCCTAGTTCCGAACCACGTTAAATCATTGTGTTTGATTGTGCTTGAGTTTGTTTTGTATTTTATGTCTATTTGTTTCCGCTGCGTACTAACAAACTTGTAGACGAGCACGAACATATTCGATGCAATCGAAAGCAACGAAATCATCAAAGCATTATTCACCTCCCCCCTAGCTCAATGACATCGGTCCTTACAATATTATCATCCATACATTGAAACTCAACTCCAACTTTAATCTCACTCAAACTTAGTCAACCTTGACCTGAGACAAATTGCACCAACAACCTTTTTCATTCCATCCTTTACATCTGATCATATTATCAAACACTGAAACTTAACTCAACTCCAACTCGGATTTGGTCAACCTTGACCTGAGGCCAATTGCACCAACACAACTTTCATTAAAAGATGAGCCAATGCTTAAGGGTTGAATCCTACCCTAGGCATCATTTAAAGCTGGTACAAATAGCTAAGCATGCATAAGGAGAGGGGGGACCTCTCACGAAGAAGTCGCCTGAGAGGGAAACAGGGTAGACTCCCTAACAAAAGCATAGACTCTCCCCATATGAAAGTTGAGAAATGAAGTAAGAGGATTGCATAAGAAGAGAAAACAAAGCACGCAACCATCTGACATGATGTCTCTTATTATGTATGGGGACAAATATATAGACAAGATAACAGTCTTCGCCTCCCCATGTAGTGTACCAGACGTAGTCCTCTTCTCTATACTTTTCTTTCATTGTGCAAGCGATTTTTTTTCCACCTCCTATAATGGAGAAATAGAAAATGAGGATGACTATTTATAACCTTTAGGGGGGCAAAAGGCAAACTTGAGCCCTATCCCCAACTAAATTGGTTTGTAGGGAGAGGACGGGAGACGTAGAGTCCTAAAAAAATTCCCTCGAAGATAATATCACCAAAGAAGAGGGCAGAGGAGGAGTTGTGGGGGGGATAGGCAGTAGAAAGCGAAACATGCAGCTGGAAAAAGAAGGGAAAGGTGGTTTGAACCCTCCCCTTGCTTGAGGTTGTAGAACCCCAGAGGGAGAGCTCGGGTTGACTAACTGAGGAAGATGAAACATGCAGTTGCAGAAGGAAGAGAATGGTGGCCTAAACCATCCCCATGCATGAGGTTGTAGAGTACCAATGGACAATAGGGGGATCAAGGGTAACAGACCGAAAAGGTGAAGAAGTAGTAGAACGCACCTCAAAGTCCTAAGTATCAGATGAGAGGGAGATTAGGGAAATTTCTTAGTCAGACTCCTGGGAATCGAAGGAAACCATGACTAAATATGCCGAAGAAATAAAGGTGATTTGTGTTGAGAAGAAGAAGAGAAGCTTGAAATAGTGGTTATTAGCCTAACTTTCTACTATTTTATAGTCATGTCAGGGTGATAGTCGAGGCGACTAGTATGTAAAGGGGATTAGAGAATTATGTCGTACAACTAGGGTGGAAAAACTAAGTAATTGTGAAAGAGTAATAGCTAGCATGCAGTTAAGATAAATGTTGAAGAAACTGGGAAAATCGATTACATTCATGGTGAAGTGAAGGTTTATATATTGATAATGAAGAATTAATAATGAGTTGTAGGTGTATATAATTTATAAGGAAAAATAGGAACCCAACCATTACGACCTTGAAACATCCCGTTGCGAGGTCAGAAAGAGGCCTCAGGGGCATCAGACCCTTTGTCTACCTCTACCTGAGCTGCCCTCACCTCTACTGGATGAGCCTCAAGCTTCGCCACTATGGCCAGAGCATGCTTTTCTTGTTGGAATACATCCGACATGTAGGGAAAAAATATGGATCGTGACATTCACAATATTGCGGGCGAATACTTCGCACAATCACAGTGGAAACTAAATATAAATCGGATCCCTCTAGAGATCTATGCAAAACATATAAGTCGTGTCGATTATCCTACTTTGTCTAGATCCTATCTAGAAGGAGAAGTATACCTTCGAAGCAAGCCCTTCGCAATCCCGCTAATCCAATCGCTCCCGGATCTCAATAAGGTAAGAATAATTGTATCTCTAAGGTATCCACACTAACACTTAGCAGTTTTGGAGTCACGTTGTGCTAGCAACCCTAGCAAAAACGCCAAGAACACTTGGAAGAAGAAAGGAGAAGAAGGAGAGAGCTTCTTGGCTTGCACGTCCAACACACCAAAAGGCACGCCAAAAGCTTTCACATTAAAAGCATATAAAAACCCCCAAGCCATCAACTCCATTATCTCCCAATCAATACCATGACCCTTGGTATTCCATTTCAACAATAAATAAAACCTCTCATCTCCTCATCATGAATACCAAGGCCCTTGGTATTCTCTTGCATGATTAATCACATTAATCATGCAAAGTGATAGATGACCCTTGGATTTTCTGCATGATGAATTATCTTCCATGGTTTAACTTGAGTCTAACTCAAGTTCAATCAGCTTGAGTCTAACTCAAGTCTTGGCCATTTGCTCAATTGTTTTTTTAGTCAACTAAAAGAAATCATCTCCAAAACAAAATATCATTTGTGTGTGACCCAATAAGCTCTTGTAACATTGGCAATATGTCTAAAACTTCTTTTTAGACGCATAAGCAATGAGCGACATCTAGCAATATATCATTGCTACCCAAGTTACAAGAAAGTTGAGATCCGATAACCTTTCCGTGACTATTATCATATATGACGGTGTCCTTCTATCTTTGATATCTTAGATTGATCAATGAGACATAGACCGTGTCATCCCCTTATCAATCTTTATGTTTCTTGATCCCCAAGTAGACTCACTCAAACAAATGAGCTCAATATCTCATATTGACTCATTTGAGCATGGTCATATATTTCGTGGTCATACTCTATCAAGAAACCAAAGATATCACTCCCGTTATATGGGAGGGAAAGATCTCATCTACACCACTCACATCCCTCCGCATAATTCATTACATACCCAATAATCGCCGTTATAGTGCACCCTATTACGAGTGACGTTAGACGATACCAAAATACATAACTCCTTATGTAGAGAACCTTAGTGACTTCATGTCTAAAGACTATTCATATTAATAGTCACATGAGAAAGCATATGACACTCATATAATGATCCATGACACTTTCTCATGGCGGGTCAATTCAGTACATATATTCTCCAATATATATACTCATGTGTCAATGTGATATCACATATCTATGACTTGTGAGATCAAGTCATCCATTGACCTATATGCTAGTCTCAATGTATCAATATATCTCTTTGTCTATTAATACAATACTTGACTAGGAATGTTTAAGTATAGTGTTCTCTACAGCTTCTTATAATCAATTCTTCCAATTGATAAACTGTAGATTAAAACCTACTATTCAAGGGCATTGATACTACTGGTACTTTTTCTACCTAATTCCCCATAGAAGAGTCAGCAGGTGACCCGTCCCCCAAAACACCTGGTTCAGCCAAAGGGGGAAACCGTTCGGGCGAGAGTTAGACGAAGCCATCAACACGGGCGAGAGTTATCAGAAGCCATTGGCACGGGCGAGAGTTATCGGGCCATGCACGGGCGAGTTAAGCCATTGGCGCAGGCGAGAGTTATCGGAAGCCATTGACACGGCGAGAGTTATCGAGAAGTAATCGACACGGGCGAGTTATCAAGTAATCGACACAAGTAGAGGTCATCAAGACGGCAAGTAGCGAGAGCTATCGGCACGGGCGAATGCTAGAAACAAGGAACGCAGGTGGAAAAGAGGCGGAAGGCACTTAGCTAACAGAGGACTAGGAACTGGTTCAACTAAGCAAGTCCGGAAGCCAATGGGATGGAGGAAGGGTCAACTCAACCTAATCGACGCGAAAGAAGTTTGGTACGGGAAAAAGGAGAATTGGTTCGGTTTAGGGAGAAACCCTAAGGCTAGGTCACCTATGGTATAGGGGCCTAAGTTAACTTCACCCAAAGCAGAGAGGTGAGAGAAACAGGTTAACCTCGTCGCCTGAAAAAGTAAAGGAAAAGGTGTTATGCAACGGCTTGGGGGGCCCCACGCAATATTCGGGGGAGTCCTCGTTCCTCATATTTGTAACAGAATTATTCTCCCGGAAGAGGAGGTGGCCACGTGTACAATGGAGATAATCCGCGACGTTACGTTGAAGGAGGGGAGAAGATAAAAGGGAGAGAAGGAGGCAAGAGAAAAGGATCGATCCGCAATCATTCACATCCAGCAAGAGAGAAGAGGAGACGAGGAGAAAAAGGAAGAGCGGTCTCGCCGGAGAAGGAGGACGGAGATCTGCTGTTTGTTAAGTCTCTTGTATTTTCCTCATCTTGTAACATCATTGTAAGAGGTCATTTCTCCTCCACCTTCGGAAACTTGCTTTCTGTAAAGGAGGATTTTCGTAGTGAAAAGTGCTTAGGCACCGCATCTGGTGAGCAACCTCACCCCCGTGGAGTAGGAATCCTTATTCCGAACCACGTTACATCTCGTGTCTGAATCTCGATTGCTGGTGTCGGGTTTTCGCGTTTCGTCTACTTCATTTTCTTATTCTTTACTGATCGCTGCCGGGGGGAGAATACTCCGAGACCTCCCTCATCGCCTCATCGCCTTGAAAACGGAGCGAACGGATTTTTTCCCCACTTTTGACGTGTCGATGGCGCCGTCTGTGGGAAACATTTGAGCTGGACGTCGAGATGCAACCAGAAGAAATGCCACAACCTGATATCTCTGCGGCGGAGGAGCGCCCCATCACCCTTCTACCATCGCAACTAAAGGCCTTAATGGATGATGCTATCACAGAAGCCCTCGCTAGAGAAAGGAGATGGACCGGATATTCAGATCCGCACCGGGAACCTTCTTCCAGAGATCCTCCAAGAAATGCCTCCTCCTCTCGTCACGCCCATGGTGAGGTGTTGCTCGAGGCGGACTGGGGAAGAACACCCTGTATACTACGCCTTCACCCAAACGCCACGGAGGAACAGGGTGAAAGTCAATCAACAAGACCTCCGGAGTTCTACGAACCTAGCCCCTTCATGATGGACATTCTTTCGGAGCTCCCTCCATCCTACTTCCGCAATATCCTCAGTCGAGCGGCCTCGCTTCAACATTTGTTATCTTGACGCTCTCAAGTGTCGAGTCTTAGGACCACTGATTGGTTCGCAAAAGTGGTTCACTACTCGCCACCGGGATCTTTCACTGTTTCACCGACTTCGAGAGAATGTTCAATGAGAATTTGTCGGTGTAAGGCGTATAAGCAAGACGCCTCTATGTTAATGCATATCACCCAGGACCTTGAGAATCCCTTAGGGGGTATATCCATCGATTCACCTCAGCGGCTAGGGGAATCCCCGCAGCCCGATCTGAATCCTTCCGAGGTGCCATTCAGCATGGGCTGAAGGAGGGCCCCTTCCTTAGTTCCTTACTGAGACAGCCTACGGATAGCTATGAAGAGCTACCGAGCCGCAGAAGCGGTTTATCCGAAGAAGAAGGATTAAGGGTGATGAGAGCCGAGCTAACGCCGATCCCCAATCGAAAGGGCTCGTCCACCGCTCCTCAAGCTCCTCCTCGACGGAGTATACAAGACCTTTTAAGACGAGGCTCCGAGGCCTCGACCAATGCTACAGGGGTTCGCCGCCCGCCATTGCAAATCATGGTCGTGAAGTGCTTCCTCCCGTGAGGACTTGGAAAGAATGTGAAATGGAGTTCTACGATCAACAGTGGTCTGCTACCCTTGGGACATAGAGGATCCCGCGTAATCCCCCGCTCTTCTCGCTATCATACATGCAGTATGGTCACACTAGCAATCGATGTTTCAAGCTGCAAGAAGAACTAGATCGTCTCCATGTTGCATATCCGCAATTGAGGTATCCAGCGGGAGGAACGGCACGGTGAGGCCCCCGAACCAATGTCGCCCGTCCGGGGCCGTATAATCAACAACCTCGGTCACTTTCCCAAATGCCGTCCCGAGAGGTGGTCTCCCAAGAAGGCCCATCAGGTGAGGGCCCTTCCTCCGCTTCAGATGACCTTCCCCCTCGGGGAGTTATCCATGTGATAGCCGGAGGACCTACTGACGGGGACTCTAACCGGGCCCGGAAGTCATACGCCCGTCTTATGGAGAGTATCGCATAAGCGGCGCCGCCGCTTCGTTCGGGCCGTAAGATCCGCAGGTGTTCTCACGCCTCATACAGACGCCTTGGTTATCCGTATATCCCTGGCTAATTATGAAGTGGCCCGGGTGCTAGTTGATTCGGGGAGCTCTGTCAACATCCTCTTCCAGGAGGCCTTCAAGCAGATGCAACTGGGAAATGCCCAGCTAGAAGATGTGTCCACTCCCCTTTTCGGATTCGCAGGACATATGGTCCACCCAGCGGGGCAGATTTCATTGCCTTTAACTCTGGGTGAAAAGCCCCGCCAAAAAACTAGTATAATCCCTTTCCTTATCGTGGATGCTCCATCCACTTATAACGCTTATTCGGGCGCCCTTTCCTCACCCTTTTCAGGTCGTGGCTTCCCGCACTACCGTGCTTTGAAATTTCGTGGGACAATTGGTGGGAGAAGTTCGTGGAGAATGTAAGAAGGCTTCCGAGTCGCTATGTGCAAATGGTTCGGGACGATCAAAAGAAGGCCAGGACTGAAGACCTAAAAGGCAAAGCTGTCATCGCTACCGACGTCTGCGTCCTGGAGGAATCTCCCCCCAAGGCTGATAAGATAGAGGAGGGAGAACTGGTGGAGATCGCTCCGGGAAAGGCCACACGGATAGCACAACAGTTGGATATCAAAGAAGAGCTGATGGCTCGCAAAAGGAGAACGAGGACATCTTTGCAAGAGATGTGCATGATCTCACGGGTATCCATCCTCAAGTAGCGGAACACCACCTCAACATCATTAGAGGAGCCCGACCCGTCCTACAGAAGAGGCGACATTTTGGACCCGAGAAGGACAAGATCATAGTTTAGGAGGTGGATAAGCTACTAAAAGCGGCCACGTAAAGGAAATCCAGCCCGAATGGGTTTCTAATGTAGTCTTGGTCCCAAGCCTTGGGCAATGGAGGATGTGTATCGATTTTGATTTGAATAAAGCATGCCCTAAAGACTGCTACCCCTTGCCTCGTATTGATCAGTTGGTGGATTCTACTGTAGGATATGATGTTTTTTCCCTGATTTATGCCTATCAGGGATATCATCAAATACATTTCGCCGAAGAGTATCGAAAGAGGGTTAGCTTTTGGACTGCAGGAGGATTGTATGCCTATGTGGTCATGCCGTTCGGATTGAAGAACGCCGGCTACATATCGTCCCTTATGGACAAAATTTTTGCGAGCGAAAGGGAAGAATGTGGAGGTCTATGTGGATGACATCCGGTCAAGTCGAAGGTCACTCGGGATCTAGTCAAAGACTTGAATGAAACCTTTGCTACGCTGAGGCGATTTAATATGAAGCTAAACCCTAACAAATGCTTGTTCGGGGTAAAAAGTGGCAAGTTCTGGGTACATTGGATCGAGAAGGGGTTGCAAGCCAACCCCGAGAAGGTGAAGGCCTTATGCAACATGAAGTCACCTACTAACTGCGAGAGACCCGTGGTTAGTGGGCGGATTGTTTCTTTATCCCGATTCATAGCGGATCGGCGGACAAAGGGCTACCTTTATTCAAGATCTTGCGTAAAGCTACTAAATTTCAATGGGACGATCAATGTGAACAAGCTTTCCAGAGTTGAAGAGATATCTGGTCGGACTCCCATTATCGCTAAACCAATACAGTGGAGAACCACTATGGATGTATCCGCCATCTCGTAAGGAGCCATTAGTTAGACATCAAACAGAAGGTTCTCACCAAAGAACCTATTTACTATACCACCATATTCTCAAGGGAGCAGAATTCCGCTTATACGGAGTTAGAGAAGTCGGGCTTATATCTTAGTGCTAATCGCCTGCAAATTGAGGCCATCACTTTTTGGCTCATCCTATCACCGCTTTTAACACACAAATGAATTGGGCAAGGTCGTCACTAAGCCAAATTTCTCGGGTAGATTAGCCAAATGGGTGATAGAGCTAGTATGATATACACTACCAACCTCAGACGGTCATCAAAGCCTGTGCACTCACGATTTCCGGCCGAGGTACCTTGTGGTTCGGAAGAAGGTTCAATGCATGAAGGAGAGAGAACCAAAGGCATGGAATATATTCAGATGGCTCCTCGGGATCTACAGCTGGTGTTGGTGTTCTATTAATTACCCCGAGGGTGAAGAAACTCGATTACGCTTTGGAATATCGTGGGCATCTAATAATGAAGCGAATATGAAGCTATCCTAGTCGGATTGCAGTCGCTAAAGCGTAGGGGCTTCTTCCATTGTGATCCACTCGGATTCCCGATTGGTAATATCCCAACTTCAAGGTTCTTTGCGGTTGGGAGGAAAGGTGCGCAAAATATTTGAAAGCTTTTGAGAGAGAAAAGCTCAATTCCATCAAGTCCTCTTGAAGCAAATCCACGGAGCACAAATGAGAAGGCCATGAATTGGCTCGGATGGCTAGTGTGTGGGAGGAATGAAATCATCGGAGACGATCCAAAGTAGAATTCACACTTCCTTAGCAATATGCAACATAGAAGGAGACCTTTAATCAAGCCTAATTCTTGATTGGAGAACTGATATCATAGCTTATTTACTGACGGGAAGATTCTCAAGGAAAATTGTGGCATCTACTTTAATACACCGAGCCAAACGGTTCATCCTCTTAAATGAAGACCTATACAAGACCTCTTTCGGGCGACCCTTGTTAAAATGCCTAGGAAAGGAGGATGCAGAATGGGTACTCCGAGAGATCCATGAGGGATGCTGCAGCAATCATTTAGGAGGGAGAGCTTTAGCAAGAAAGGCCTTATTGGTCGGGTACTTTTGGCCTACTCTTCAGCGAGATGCTGCTCGTATGGTGCAAACTTGCATCGCTTGTCGAACATAGCAAACCGCTCTCGAGACCTACCGAGTTAATGAAAGTTGTAGTCTCTTCCTATCCTTTTGATCAATGGGGAATGGATATAGTGGGTCCGATGCCAACGGCACCTTTACAGAAGAGGTTTTTATTGGTCGCTGTGGACTATTTTTCCAAATGGGTGGAGGCCGAGCCCTTAGCCAAAATTACTGAGAATGTCGTAATACAGTTCTTATGGAGAAATATCATTTGTCGGTATGGTATCCCTCGGAAAATAGTCAGTGATAATGGGCGACAATTCGGGGGAAAAGATTCAAAATGGTGCCAAAGTCTCAACATTCAGAAGCTTTCACTTGGTAGCCCACCCTCGCGAATGGACAAGTGGAGGTAACTAACAGATCCTCATTCAAGGATTAAAGACCAAGTTGGGTGCTCAGAGGAGGAACTGGGTGGAAGAGCTACCGGCGTCTGTGGGCCTATCGAACCACACCTAAGACAAATGACAGAGAGACTCCTTTAGTTTGGTATATGGGGCGAGGCCGTTATTCCGGTCGAAGTTTTGTTGGATAGCGCCGGGTAAAAGCATACAAGCCGATCGTAACCAACTTATCCAAGCACCGAATTAGATCCGTGGAGGAAAGGCGGAGATGGCCCGGAGGCGAGCGGAATTTTACAAGCAGAGTTCAATGAGCCTTTAATAAGAAAGTGGTGCCTCGGAGATTTCAAGAAGGAGATTGGGTTTTATGCAGAAGGTCAATCTACTGAGATCCTGGAAAGTTGGCTCCCAACTGGGAAGGACCTTACGAGATAACGCGCTGCGTAGCAGGGTCAACATATTATTTGAAAGACGACCAAGGCAAAGAGCTTCCACGACCTTGGAACGCCCTTCACTTGAAGCTCTTTCACACTGTATGAGAAATATGAAATAGAAAGGAAGAAATTATGAAACTCAGAGGGGGTGTATATTGAATTGATTATATCGATGGAATGCCAAATGCTCTCTAAATTTCATTAAGGGGTTATTTACAAGGGCAATACGGCATCACCAATGAGTATCGAAGGAGAAATAAGACGCTAAGGAAATCCCGCTTCAAAATGAGATACTATATTACAATTTAAATCGTTCGGGAGGATAATGTTTGAACCCAGCCTCCCAATTTAAAGAAAATGAAGGATAAGTTGGAGGAGGCAATCCCTGGGCGGCATATTGTCTAACTGCGTCGTTGAATCCATCCTGATAAGTGGAACGCATTAAAATAACGAGTCGCTCCTGGCGGTTCGGGCGGTCAAGGCTTCGTTCTCGATGCTGCCTCTTGCACTTTTCTTGTTGTTCGCGAAGATCACGACGCACGTCCACATAGCGCCGTGACACCTCCATGATTGCGTCAGCCAGAGTGGAAACATCATCGGCTCGAGAACTTTGGTCCTACTGCACAAGGTGCGTCATCTCCACCATATTCCGACGCATAGAGGCCGAAATCCCTTCCACCGCTTCGGAATAAGATCTGGTCCGGACGAGTTCAGAGTTCATCCTCTGAAGGGAAGTCTCTTGCCTGCGTAGACGGGCATGAGCATGCGCCCGGGAATTTATAAGGGAGGAGTTTTCTTGTACCTCCTTACACAAGCGGGTACGGAGGTCCCCTATCTTATCCTGTGCTCGTTGGTATTGAACTTGAAGGCGAGCGATGGTGTCCGCGTCCTGTTGCTTCCCCTTGAGGAGCTCTGCTACCTGCCCTTGAAGACGCCATAGCTCTTGAGCTGAGGATGGTTCCGTGTCAAGAGAACTTGATGGGATTTCGAGGACAAGTAGCCCGCCCGGACATTACGGTCGTTCCTTTATCTGCGATAATGTCGATCTTTTGAATTTGCTGGCGAGCTTCAGTTAATTGCTCCTGGCACCAGCGCAATTGTTGTGATAGAAGTTGTTCTCGACTCTGAGCATTCGCCAAGTCTTCCCGTTGCTGCCGTTCCCATTCTTGGGCTTGAGCCCGGTATTGGTGAAGGGAACGATCCAACTCTCGGTGGTTGGTCAGGGCCTGCATACCGGTTGAGGAGAAAAGAAATGAGTCAGTTAAACAAAGGTAAGGAAATGGACTGAAAAAATGTACCAGGTCCAAAGCGTGACGCAGGCCTTCCATACGAGGAGTCATCTCCTCTAAGTTCAGGATCCGAAGACTCCTGGGAGAAAGGGAAGAAGATGGGACGGATGACGTCGAAGGGTGAGTATCACCCGCAAAGGGGAGAATGGAGGCGGTATTAATTGGTGGAGGACGGAGAGAAGGAAGAGTCTCATTCAAAAGGCCCGTGGAAGTGGTGGTCAAGGATGGCATATCCGGAGATGCGGGGAGAACGCAGGCCACATTTGTCGGGAGGTGAAGTCGGAAGGAAAAATCAAGGAGGCCGACGGAGGAGGGTCTTGAAGAAGATGAGATGATGAGGGTAGGAAGCCTTCAATGAGAATTTTAGAAGTATAAGGCTCCTGATTAGGGCCTACAGGAAGAAGAGGACTTTTCGGGCGATAAGCGAAGGGGGAGGGTGGCAGCGAAGGAAGGTCAACCGCCATGGGTTCAGGAGAGGAATGATGGGCCGAGGAAGGAGAAGACAGGGGCGGTATAACCTCTATTATCAAGTGACATGAAAGCACCCTTCCTGCATGCCTCCCTGTCATGGGAAGAAGAGGGCAATTTCAATATCGCAATGAAGGAGGCAAAGGGGAAAGTTAGGGCTTGACAGTGAGAGGAAGTGAAGAGGGACTGATGACCCGGCTTCCTTCTGGGATGGGGTTAGCGAAAGTCACCAAGGAGGGAGGGAGAACGATGAGGTGATCCTCGTATGGTGGTGATCGAAGGAGGTGAAGAAGAAGAAGGAGCTAAGGGTTGGTGATATTGGCGTTCGCAGGCCCGCTATTTCCTGAAAGAAGGTGGAATGCATCTCGGATATCTAAAAACAACGAAAGACGAGGAACCGGGAAGAAAAGATCGAAGAAACGAAATTTGGTGGCGAAGGAGCAAGCAGACGAAGAAGAAGGAAACCAAAAGACAAGGGGACGAAGGTAGCAGAAGAAACGAAGGCGAAAGGGTCCCCTATAAAAGGAGGAAGAATGGGCTTGCAGCTGTTAATGGGCTTCGCGCCGGTAGTGAAAGGGAAAGAAGGATTTATTTTTTCCTAAATAGCCCATTATATACAAAATGCTATCCCCGCAGAGCGGAAGTTTATCCCCGTGTGGTGGTGGAACGGAAGAACCGAGACTCCTCGGTTACTATTTACTCTATATACAAAATGCTATCCCCGCAGAGCGGAAGTTTATCCCCGTGTGGTGGTGGAACGGAAGAACCGAGACTCCTCGGTTACTATTTACTCTATATACAAAATGCTATCCCCGCAGAGCGGAAGTTTATCCCCGTGTGGTGGTGGAACGGAAGAACCGAGACTCCTCGGTTACTATTTACTCTATATACAAAATGCTATCCCCGCAGAGCGGAAGTTGATCCCCGTGTGGTGGTGGAACGGAAGAACCGAGACTCCTCGGTTACTATTTACTCTATATACAAAATGCTATCCCCGCAGAGCGGAAGTTTATCCCCGTGTGGTGGTGGAACGGAAGAACCGAGACTCCTCGGTTACTATTTACTCTATATACAAAATGCTATCCCCGCAGAGCGGAAGTTTATCCCCGTGTGGTGGTGGAACGGAAGAACCGAGACTCCTCGGTTACTATTTACTCTATATATGAGATGCTATCCCCGCAGAGCGGAAGTTTATCCCCGTGTGGTGGTGGAACGGAAGAACCGAGACTCCTCGGTTACTATTTACTCTATATATAAAATGCTATCCCCGCAGAGCGGAAGTTTATCCCCGTGTGGTGGTGGAATGGAAGAACCGAGACTCCTCGGTTACTATTTACTCTATATATGAAATGTTATCCCCGCAGAGCGGAAGTTTATCCCCGTGTGGTGGTGGAACGGAAGAACCGAGACTCCTCGGTTACTATTTACTCTATATATCAAATGCTATCCCCGCAGAGCGGAAGTTTATCCCCGTGTGGTGGTGGAACGGAAGAACCGAGACTCCTCGGTTACTATTTACTCTATATACAAAATGCTATCCCCGCAGAGCGGAAGTTTATCCCCGTGTGGTGGTGGAACGGAAGAACCGAGACTCCTCGGTTACTATTTACTCTATATGAGATGCTATCTCAGAGGGGAATTTTATCCCCGTGTGGTGGTGGAACGGAAGAACCGAGACTCCTCTTTTACTATTTACACTACATAAACAATGCTAGACCCGCAGAGCGGAAGTTTATCCCCGTGTGGTGGTGGAACGGAAGAACCGAGACTCCTCGGTTACTATTTACTCTATATACAAAATGCTATCCCCGCAGAGCGGAAGTTTATCCTCGTGTGGTGGTGGAACGGAAGAACCGAGACTCCTCGGTTACTATTTACTCTATATATGAGATGCTATCCCCGCAGAGCGGAAGTTTATCCCCGTGTGGTGGTGGAACGGAAGAACCGAGACTCCTCGGTTACTATTTACTCTATATATGAGATGCTATCCCCGCAGAGCGGAAGTTTATCCCCGTGTGGTGGTGGAACGGAAGAACCGAGACTCCTCGGTTACTATTTACTCTATATACAAAATGCTATCCCCGCAGAGCGGAAGTTTAGCCCCGTGTGGTGGTGGAACGGAAGAACCGAGACTCCTCGGTTACTATTTACTCTATATACAAAATGTTATCCCCGCAGAGCGGAAGATATCCCCGTGCGGTGGTGGAACGGAAGAACCGAAATTCCTCGGTTATTATTTGTCCTATAATAATTAACTTTATATGATTGTATTCTTGTGCAATAGCGGAGTCGGCTCGTCTAAGGGGTCTATACACCCCGCAGATTGAAAAAGAAGGAAGAGCCGAAATATGCCCCAAATTACATGTAAATACAAAAGGAGTAAAGAGTAGTACAACTCAGAAGGTCCTGGAGGAAAGAGATAAACTAGGGAAATGATACGGGAGAACTACATACTCCCAGCCATCTACAAGGAGAAACAACAAGAGAAACCCTAATACATCTAGGGTATTACAATTCTTTGTTAGGCGGAACGGATGGAATTTCTTTGCGCGGTCGGGGTTGGCGCAGTAGCTGTTGAAGATAAGACTGCTTCAAGAAGATTTGCTTGGACAGTTCTTTTTGGGACCCGACCAGTTGTTGGCGCAAGGAACGATTGTTGGCGGAGGTTTCCTCTAGCTGTTGCTGTAAACGCTTCACTTGTTCCTCCAGAATGACTATGTACCGGGCGTTTATCCTGTTTCTTTAGAAGGCGAACTGCTACCTTGTTCCGATATTCCATCATGACAAGCTAAGGGAAATGGAGAATGGTGGAGACTATCGTAAAGGTCGGTGGATTTTTATAGCAATGAAGGGAGGAATGCATTTATCGCGTAAGAGGTAGGGACCATAAATGCGAAAAGAAAGGGAAACGTAGGCGGTAGTGGGAAGGTCGACGGGAAGACAAATCAGTAATTAAGAGGGTCCGAATCTCGAGAACCGAGAAAGTGTGTGTTCGGATCCGGGTACCATCCTTCTGAAAACAGAAACCTTATTTCTAAAAAAAAGGACGAAAGCAGATATCGTTTTCCTTATTTGTTTCATTAATATACTTGAAACAATTACATTGGGTTTATTTATATAGACTTTCCCCGATTACTCTTAAAAGATGTGACGGGATATTTCTCTTTGGGGGAGAAGGAGCCAATATGACTTAAACGCCGCCTTGAGGTGGAGGAAGAACTGGTGGACCTTCATCGAAGGGGAAGGACGAGTCCTCGCTGAAGGAACCGGCACGAAAGCCAATGTTGGCGGAAGTGGGGGAAGATCAACGGCCGCATGAGGATCTCCCACCGTATACTCCCACGTGAAGGGAGGATTCCATACCCTGTTGCGGAAGGAGGGGAAAGGAGCGTGGAAGGATCTCCTCACCGAGGGGGGTGGGAGTTGGGCCAAGGCGGAAAAGGTAGGGGATGGAAGATCAAGTTGCGGCTGATCGGGTCTCGAATGCATCATCTTGAGAGATTGATCCTGTATTTCAAAAAGATTCGATTCAAGAAATTTCAATGGGATGCCCTACAAGCCATGATGGAAAGATAGCAAGACGCGACAAGGGGGACGATGGATTTATAATGGAAGGAGAATGGCTAAAAAGTTCGGGAAGGGGAGAAGACGAAGAGGCCGCATCTTTTCCGAAGCATGAGGAAGGATAGGGAAAATCAACAGGCAAGAGGTCATTTAAAGTGACGTCCGAACCAAAATCGGGGCGGATATGGATACTAGTAGGCAAAATCCCGTAAGAGAGACCCCGAGCCACCAAAGTAGAGCGTTATGTGGTACGGTAAAGAAATGACAAGGAAGCTCAAAATTGGCCCGTAAACCCCGACTCGTTAGGGAACCCGCAAGGATGTATATATTGATAAAAGTCACTCTTAACAAGAAAGAAAGAGTTATTACGTAAAAGACAAGATCGAGGTTACTGATTCAAATCGTCGGGGAACAGTTAGCCAACGCCGCTACAGATCTAAGTAACTAGTGCGCCGGGAGGCGGATATCCTTGTTCGGCGTTTTGAGCTACACCCTCAAGCCTAATATAAAGAGATCTACCCCTTTCTGACATAGCGCCTCTTGAGGCCTGGCTCGCTTCCTTTAATTGGTCTTGATATCGAGCCACCCGAGTTTGACTTTCCGCCAATTTGATCGCCAAAGCATCTCTCGGTCGCAGATAGCTCGTCCTAAGGCTGAGAGGGCTTCAAGATACTCCTGTTGGAGGGTGGATTGCTGCTGGGCCACCGGTGATAAGGTTCGGGGAAGAGCCGTTATTGCAGAGGAAAGTTCCTGACACTTCTTCGCACAGGATTCCCGAGTAATGGCCCAGGCTTGACGTTCCAGGTTAAGGCGGTTGCATTCTTGTTGAAGCTGTGAGATAGTAGCCGCAGAGTCAGCATCCTTGATCATGGCATCCATAAGATATCTTTTGTATTCCTTCAACTCCCGAGCCAATTCATCTACTTGTTGCAGTTCACTGGATTAGAGAAAATCCTACGCTCCAAGTCCTCGTTCTTCGGCCGCAGCTCCTCTTTCTCGCTCACTGTGGCTAGCATCATCGCTTCGCATTGGCCCCTCATATCGGTTTCTTCGCCTCTTGCTTGCTCGATTCTTTAACGAGCTTTTTCTGTTGTGACACGGAGGCGAAGTGGCGAGTTTCCACGGTAGATTGAAAGCGGGCCAGCCGAGTGACCATCTTATCATGCTGAGCGGCGGCCTGCAGGGGAAAGAAACTGTCATTACAAATTGGCATATAGTAATACTTGCGGTAAAGAGAAAAGGGAGAAATAAGAGATACCTCAGCAAGTAGCTTGCCCACTTGCTCGCATGGGCCTCAGACGCCCGATGATTAACAAAGAATTTCACCTCCGAGGGGTGCCGAATTTGCAACAGGACCCTAACGCGACCCTCGGAGGAACAGAAGGAGGGGTCTTCCCTTCGAGGAGGTTGGAGGCCCGACACGGCCAAGGGGAGGGAGGGAGCATCCCTTAGGTCCGAAGGAACAGGAGCTTGGAGTGGCTCCACATGAGAAGGTGGAGGTGAATTTTGCACCGAGGGGGAGGAGTGAAGAAAATGAGAAGGAGAATCCCCTCCTTGAGGAGATGGAGAATAGACAGGGGAGGTAGTACCTTCTCTTCGTGGTTCATAAATGGTCAGGGGTTGAGACTCTAGCAGGTCCGAAGATGAGGGAGGAAGAGCCGAGGAACTCGAGGCTCCTTTCTTAATAAGCCGTAGCTTTTACGAGGAGATGATGGAGCTGCGGTTGATTTACCTCTTTGGTCGAGGTTTTCTTCTTCTCGGCCTCAATCGCCTCCCTTCTACCAAAGCCTTCGTGATCGATTATCTCGCAAGGTATGTTGTCGAAAGATGAATAATGTAGAAAAGAAGTCCTATTGCCGGCTTAAATAATACCCTACCTACAAAGAATCAAGTCGCCGAGGTAGAGGGGATAATCCAAAATGACGCAAGAGGGGAGTCTCTAGCAGCTGATTCGAATAGTAGTGCAGCTCTCCTAAAACTTTATACACCTCCGGGAAAGGACATTTGGTCCTCATGTCCCGGAAGGAAGGTAATTCGGGAAGGTCTACCTTCCAAGTATCGTAATAAGGTAAAGACTCGTGAAGTTGTACAAAGAAGTATAGTGCTTCCCACTTGTGGGAGGTAGGCGTGTTCATCAGAATTGGCAAATCCAACGACTAGACAAATAGAAGAGGCCTCTTAGAAGACTTTAATTGGAAGAAGCAATGGAATAGTTCTGGGGTCAAAGGAGGTTCAAATGTTGCAACACTATATGGGCTCCCGATAGAATCCGGAAGGAGTTGGGGGTGAATTGGTTCAGGGGTAGTCCATAAAAATCTAGCAGGTCCAAATAGACCGAGAGTACCGGCAGGGATAGGCCGTTAAGAAATTGTTCGGAGAAAAAGTGTCGCCAGAGGAGGAGGGTTGTGAGGTCGATGTATTTTAGTTGTGAAGCAAGATTTTATAGAGGGGCTATGTAGTCGTCTTAATGTTAAAGAAGTAATGGTTACAATCTAACTGAAGTTACGGTGATGTTCGCATGTGGTGGAAGGATGGTCCTAGGAGCCATAGGCGTTAAACTAAACAGAGCACTTACTCGGGTGAAAGGGAGAATCGCGTGAGAAGGGGAGGACTGAATCGCCAAACAAATAATGAAAATCATGGAGGAAGAAGAACAGATCGGATTGTTAGGCACGCTAAGGGATACCTAAGAGGAGAAGGCGGAGGTTTATATAGGGTTTCCGTGACTCTCAATTTCACGAGAGAGAAGGAGAAGGAGCCCATGGGCCCATCAAAGCCACCTCAAGGCACACAAAGGAGTTATAAAGGAAAAGGTGGATTCAAATGGAGGAATGAAGAATAGGCATAAACTTTACGCGACATCCGAAAGTCAAGCTTATAACTTCGCTTGACTATTTTTCTGGTTGACTAATGATACTACTGGTACTTTTTCTACCTAATTCCCCATAGAAGAGTCAGCAGGTGACCCATGACCCGTCCCCCAAAACACCTGGTTCAGCCAAATGGGGAAACCGTTCGAGCGAGAGTTAGACGAAGCCATCACCACGGGCGAGAGTTATCAGAAGCCATTAGCAGGCGAGAGTTATCGAAGCCATTAGCCGCAGGCGAGAGTTATCGAAGCCATTAGCACGCAGGCGAGAGTTATCGAAGCCATTGACCGACACGGGCGAGTTATCGGAATGTAATCGACACGCGCGCAAGTACCGAGGTCATCGACGGGTAATGGCGAGAGCTATCGGACGGCGAATGCTAGAAACAAGGAACGCGTGTGGAAAAGAGAGGAAGGCACTTAGCTAACAGAGGACTAGGAACCTGGTTCAACTAAGCAAGTCCGGAAGCCAATGGGATGGAGGAAGGGTCAACTCAACCTAATCAGCGAAAGAAATTTGCACGGAAAAGGAGAATTGGTTCGGTTTAGGGAGAAACCCTAAGGCTAGGTCACCTATGGTATAGGGGCCTAAGTTAACTTCACCCAAAGCAGAGAGGTGAGAGAAACAGGTTAACCTCGTCGCCTGAAAAAGTAAAGGAAAAGGTGTTATGCAACGGCTTGGGGGGCCCCACGCAATATTCGGGGGAGTCCTCGTTCCTCATATTTGTAACAGAATTATTCTCCCGGGAGAGGAGGTGGTCACGTGTACAATGGAGATAATCCGCGACGTTACGTTGAAGGAGGAGAGAAGATAAAAGGGAGAGAAGGAGGCAAGAGAAAGGGATCGATCCGCAATCATTCACATCCAGCAAGAGAGAAGAGGAGAGGAGGAGAAAAAGGAAGAGCGGTCTCGCCGGAGAAGGAGGACGGAGATCTGCTGTTTGTTAAGTCTCTTGTATTTTCCTCATCTTGTAACATCATTGTAAGAGGTCATTTCTCCTCCACCTTCGGAAACTTGCTTTCTGTAAAGGAGGATTTTCGTAGTGAAAAGTGCTTAGGCACCGCATCTGGTGAGCAACCTCACCCCCGTGGAGTAGGAATCCTTATTCCGAACCACGTTACATCTCGTGTCTGAATCTCAATTGCTGGTGTCGGGTTTTCGCATTTCGTCTACTTCATTTTTTTATTCTTTACTGATCGCTGCCGGGGGGAGAATACTCCGAGACCTCCCTCATCGCCTCATCGCCTTGAAAACGGAGCGAACGGATTTTTTCCCCGCACCCGCATCAGGCATTATTATATTTATTTAGCTGGCACACGCATAAAGTAAATATAATAATCAATCTTTGCCTGTTATTAATGAAACATGATACATATGATCCCTAATCAATCATCTCATGATTGACACTAAGTGCTAACACTAACACGGCAGATGTTGGATAGCTTCATTTCGAACACACCCCAAGTCCTCCGCACGAATCTTCGTCATACTACGTTGGATGTTCAATTCCAGTACTTGGGTGAGAGGAGTCGGGCTTTCGAGTTGAACATTGTCACCCTCCTTGATGTTTGACGAAGCCTGCAAAGAGGAGGTCAACATCAAAATAATCCTAAAATATACTTATAGGGTGAGGATAGAGGAGTGTGCATGGTATCCCTAACCTAGTCACCCAATAGTGAGGGGCAAAAGTAGAATCTTCAAAAGTTTCCTCCAAAGATAGCCATATGGGGGAAGAGGGTTCCGAGGGAACAATACTCCTAGGACATCCAATAAAATGGGTCAAGCAATGTTGAGAGGAAGCTGGAGTTGATGGGGTTGTTTTTTTTCTCATGGGAGCAAGAAATCTCGAACTGTACAGATGGATTGATGGGAGGTGAAAGAGGCGGGAGGTGAGATAGTCTTGCCTCCAAGGCTAGAATGATGGAAGGGGAAGAGCCCCGAGAGCTCTTCTCAGCATACATTCGTTTGTTTTGGGAGGTCATCACCAAGAGAATACGAAAAAGAAAAGGGATGACTCGTGTAGAGGATAATTAAGTAGCCCATAGTGATTCCCAGGATCATCCAGGCTATCTTACTTATAGCAGTGTGGGGAGGGGGTAATTAAGGCAGTAGGCGAATGACTTAATTAATGAAGAGAGTAGAGAAGGTTGCTAACCTTATCTTTATGAGTCATATTTAATATAGATCCATTGACATCGAACATAATTGTATCTCCTTGTCTAACTATTTGAGGGGAGGGAGTGCCCCGTTTCTAACTCTCTATCTCTCGACTTCCTGAATCAAACTTGGGGATATTGCATTCCTAGATAAATAAATGAAAAAGGACTCATGATCGCTTCCAATATCAAGTTAACACCGTAAAGGAGAAATGGACAATTAATAGTGATAGACAAACTTTTATTCTTTAATTGATGTAATATTAAGATAAGATGTTTTATATAATTTAAGTCTATAATTTAAGGTAATTTTTTTTTCCCTTTGATTCATTTACTAGATAAACTTAAAACACTTTTTATTCACATTTAAAGGTCACTTATAGAATATCATTTCCTATTGGGAATCAAAGCTAAGTATGATGCTCTTATTTATTTCTCTAATTATTTTACTACACTAGTGAATATATTAAGATAACATGCTTGATTATGCTCGATATAGCCATCACTTCCGTACTCTAGAAGATTAATTGTGACCCTTTACCATTTGAACAAATATATGACATTTGAGTCGTATTTTATGATTTCCTATCGAGACTTGGGTGTTTATCGGACCGGTCCTGGGCAGGGCAACTGGAGCCTCCATTCAAGATTTAAAAAACTCTAACATGGTCAAAACTTTTATACAGGTTCAAAAATATTTATGTCTTAAAATTAATCTCATTTATAGGACTTCATCCGGGACCTCAAAATCATTACAAGAATCCACACACTAACTGACATCATTCAGTATTCTACAAAATCCAATATATTAAATATGTAAAGAAAAACGATTCGGTTCATTCCCTGACTCACTAAGAGAGTGTTTGGTTAAAGTATTTTTTATTTTCATTTTTTGCAGAAAATGGAAAAACATGAAAAATGTGTTTGGTCGGATATTTTTTATCTCTGTTTTCTAAAAAAAAATATATATTTATTAGAAAATGAAAAACGATTTTCCTTTTTCCGAAAAATGGAAAAGATGCATCTGTACCAAATACAGCCTAAATCTTTCAAGGTGCAGAGAAAATTCATGAAAGCAACTGTGACAAGAACCAATATATTAAAGATGCAAACGATTTAGTTCGTATCTCGAGGCACTAAATATTTCAAGATGTAGAGAAAAATCACGAAAAAGTAACTGTGACAAGAATACAATATATGTTAAAGAAGGAAATTAATTTCACAAACTCATAAATACATCATAACAAATTTGTATGATTTAATAAAATTTTGTGAGAGTCAATAGAATCAACTGTATTTTTTTTCTTTCTTAACTCAACCTCGTTATGTGGACTCCTTATTAAGTTGGGCTGGACCCAATAAAAAGAGCACAGATCCTGATAAACTTGCTCGCATGTCTGGAAAAAAAAAACAACATTGATATCAAGGCTGGCAGTTCGATCAGCTGCTTGTTCTCGAACAAATTAAACTTATCAAAACTCTATACTTTACTGACTGATTGAAGTGGTCGGCCAAATCTAAGTAAGAATATCGAATTATCATATACTAATTAAAGGCATTTTCTGTGGTAGAAACTCCGGCAAGCAATGTGAAGCAAAGGTGCCCTAAATGAGGACAGGCTCTTTATTAACGGACAGAGGGTTGAATAGCCAAACATATCTGAGTGCAGAAATCGTTCAGACAATTAGGGTAGTCAAATCAGCAGGCAAAGTAACTGCGAGCAGAAATGAGACATGCATGCATGGTCACCCTGCATGCAGCATGCATCAGCCTTTGCTGGCCCTGGTTGCTGCTGCACAGAACCTTGGACCTGGTCAAACACTATATATATATATATATATTGTAATGTTTCATTTATTTACTAATTTATCTTTAAATTTGAACCTAGTCAAAAAATAATAATAATAATAATAAACCCAACCCATTCTTCTTCCTCCTCATCTCCGTTATGACATGGTATTGATGATGACATCACCCTCAACTACAGTGGTGACTGGTGAGCACCTACTCATCCATCTTTGTTAAACTATTTTTCTTACTATTCTTCCTTTTGTTTCCCTTCATTGGTCATCCCTTATTATCAACTTTCACGCATCCGTTGGTTCATATACTCTCTTCTCCTTCGTCTCTCTTTTTAGTCCTTCAAAGATAGAAGTTTATTTTTTGATTGAACTAAGACTCTTAAGCAAAAGTCTATATATGTAATAATCTCATACATATTAAAGGCATGCACATAATTGTATAGTGAGCACGCAATGAATTATTCTCGAAATTTTTTTACTAAAAAAATAATGTGCACTATAAAAAATTATATAATATTTTTTTTCATTTTTTTATTGTTTTACTTTTTTTATAAAAAAATATTTTTAAAGCCCACAAGCTTAGATAAGCTCGTGCAAGCGTGGTTTGACCAACCTTGTATCTATGTCAGGTGGGCGCCTGTGATGTAATATACTGTGCCTAATCTTATACAGCAATTACAGAAGACAACTAGGCACTTAATTGTCGTGCTAACCCAAGCATGACTCGTTGATATGAGACACCACCATGAAAGGAAGATTACACCGTCATCAATTGTTAGTGCCCATGCACGGGGGCAAGTGTGCAATGGAGATCTACCATTCTGGTACAAAAGGTCGAAATCCATCGACCTAGTGGTCTCTATCAGTCCGTCCTTGAATCATCGTAAGAGAGATAAATCACAGTAAATATTTAACCCTTGAGACTAGTAACTAACGTGGAGATCTACCACCCTAATTGCAAGGAATCTGTCGCCTAGCTTATAGATCTTCAACGCCTTCATGGATGCAAGGTCGTTCTCAGCTTTCCACAATGTAACTCAGATCTAGGTACCTGTAGCTAGCTCTACCAAAGGAGCATTATATTTGATGTGGTACCGTCTATCAATTCCAATAACATCACCTAAGCATGACAGAAACAACCAAACTCATATATATACAGAGAGGTATTCATTCATTACTCTTATCACCCACCAATCGTGTTATCGATTCAAGGTTATTCATGTAAATTAAAGCAGGTCGACACCATATTTGTTAATTCTAAACCCGACATTTTACTCCACAACAGAGATGAAAAACATAGTCATATTCAGATCCTTTGATTTTTTTCTTTTAATTATCAGGTGCACATCTTAAAAACAAACTACTGTGTTAAATTTTAAGGGATCATATGCAATAAAGTATGTACAACAATGAGAAATATTAACTGAATTAATTTACTTTAAAAAAATACCTAAAAGTGTTTTTTGTTTTTTCTTGGATTTTGTACTCGATCCGTAAAAAAATTAGAATTCGTCAATCTAATGATTTCCATCGGCCTATTCCACAGTTATTGTGAGGGAGGTAAATCATGAAAAACCCTATAAATCTTGACGTGGTCACATAGAGGTCATCTGAATCCAAGAAAGAGCTTTAGATCTCTTCCGAAATCGATCTTTGTCTTATCCGTAAATTTCACTGTTTCTTAGCCACCACGTCATCTCCGTGAAGACTTAGATTTTGTCCTCGAGAACTATATTGGCAAAGCTAAATTAAAAGAGCTATTTTATTTTTCTTCGTTTAAAAAGCGAATGCAGCTAGACGATTAAAACTTATCAACCCAACTCTTGATCTCTTTGAATTCTCTCTGGTTTGGTTCATTGTCTTTGCAATGACAGGACCGTGTTATATACGTCTGTAAAAGATTGAAATCGTCAATTTATCAATTTCTATCGGTCTGTCTCATAGTTATTATGAATGAGATAAATTACGGAGGATCTTATAAATTTTAACATGAGATACATAGAGATCATCTTAATTCAGAAAACAAAACTTTAAACCCCGATCGTATAATATGTGAACAGAATGGTGAAGGAGATTAATCTGATTCTTTTGGAACAAACAAGAACAATATTTCCTAGAACTGACTTGACTTAAAAAAACTCTGGGTAGAGGGCAATCTAACAAGGAATCTACTGACCCCATTGTGTCATTTTCTCTCTCCGTCCGTCCGTCCGTCCGTCCGTCAGTCCATCCATCTCACCATCTCTCTTTTGTTTTGTCAGATCCTGGACGAGATAGATGGATATTGTGAATACTGAATTGAAGCGAAGGCAGAGGTGATATGGTCACATCATGTTTTGGAACTCCCAACCACTCTGCACACCCACTTTCCCTGTTCCTCCTAGCTAGTGCCCACTGCACACTGACATTGATGGGTTGCACGAGTGGGTTTCGATAAGGAATTGAAATGAATATAAATAAACAAATATAAAAGGTCGGGAGGAAGGAAAGAGCAGAGAGAAGGGAGAAGATGGGTTGTGGTTTTTGAGCATTCATTTCTGGCTTTAGGCTTAAATGTTCTATTTGTTGTCATCTCTGTGACGAGCAGCAATCAAGGGTTAATGTGTTGGGTCAATTCTATTGCAATGACAAGACAACCTTTGTTTTCTTATTCAATATTACTACTATTCTTTTCCTTGCTATTTAATTCTTGCATCCATCCCTGCAACGTGGAGACAAAGAGGAGAGGAATCTTTCACTGTTAACGTGCTTGTAAGATAGTGAGAGGCATAAATGCTCTTGCCGTGTGGAGAAATCTACCGATTCAAGTGTTGGGAAGAGCATCGTGATGTGAGAATGTTAGGTTAGGTTAGGTTCAGCCAAATGCCTCTTAATTTATCAATTTTTTTTCTTTTTCTTTTTTTTTAGCTAGCATGAGATATTTAAATTTTTGATCCCATTAATTATTAATGGGACCGATTATGCTCTACGAAAATTTTCTATTAGCCATCAGATAAATCGAAAAATGATCACAATAGACGATCTAACAATTCAACATCCTAAGGTTCACTCTCATTTGAAGACAAATCTTTACAAATATATCAGAGCTAAAGATCAAATTAAAGGTTCTTAGAAACTACATAAACATCTTGTCACTACACCGTAATTCCGGGAGCATCTTAATTTATCACTCTTATGATACAAAAGATTGAAATCCGAATCTAATGCCTCTCTGGTCATCACAGACACATCGTAAGAAATAAATGTGATCTTTACTAAAACTAATACAGCGTATGGAGGACGATCTGCCGTATTTTGCGAGGATTAACCTATCGTTTACATGATCTGATATTGCGTATTTTCAATAGCACCAATTAGTTTATTCTTCAATTTAGGTTGAACTGATTATTTTTCTTAATTAACTTAACTATGATTGTTTACATTCTTTTTAATTTATAATCGTCTTGCCGGTGTTGGATATTAACGCTCAAATACCCACACTCAATATCTCATCCGCCATTGTAAAAGCTCTCATTGATAATTTATTATGCCAAACGATTAAATCCACACTCGTTTAAGAAACTTTTACTTCATTTGTGATCATTATGACCTTCAAATGTCATTCAAAGAGCTACCTATAATGATTTTTATCATCAATCTTCTACGAAATGCATCTCTCTCTCTCTCGCCTCAACCATCTTGTTGTTCTTAGACGTACAATTATGATCCAACTGTCCTCTTCATCTCTCATTTGTAACTTCACAAAGATCACAGAATCAAAATAACACTGATTTAATTAAATTATATAGATTTTTTTTAAATGAGGGGACCATAAATTTATGACTCAGACAAGTTTCATGAGTCAAAATTAGAATTTCTCCTACTTTATACTGCTCAATGGAAAAGAATCCAAAAATTATAAAGGGTGCAAAACAAAGGAAATAAAGGAAGAAGATGGAACTTGTGCAAGGAATAAAAAAAAAAGAATTGGGGATAAAAGAGTACGTAATAGGATTTGGTTTCTATAAGACGTGTATCAAACAAGGCTGCTTCTCAATATATCTATCAAGTCAAGAGTATGTTGAGAAATGACGCTAGTTTGCCATGTAAGTTGAGCAATCAGTGATTAAACTAAACATGATGAGTAACAAAGTTCACCAAATGAATACATTATTTTGTCTTACTCGGAAGGCAATTCCAATCATTTTTTTCATGACTAATATTTACTTCTATTTGGTAAGTTTTACTAATCTATTAAAAGTAAATGATAAGTAACAAAGGCAATGATTTATTTTTTCAATGAGGACCTAGAGCATGCAACAGAGATCGAAAGTAAATGAGTGGTAGAATGCAATTTAGTGTGACTAGCAAACGGACGCAATTTTTTATTTTTCATGGATAGATGACAACATATGATATACTTTTAGAGGAACCTGATTAAACTCTCAGGCTATATTAATGCAATGGTAGAATGTTTATGATGATTAAAAATTCTCAGTCGATTCCTAACTACAATGTATTTGTAGACTTTTTCTCAAATAAGATCGGTCCCTTATGACGTTCAAGTCTATTGAGATAGTCCATATTTGTACCCATTCGATTTATCTTCCTTTCCGATTAAGAATAATTGGGGAAAATCGTTAATATAACAGTTCCATATTTTTTATAGAGGAACTTGATTAAGAGCAATTTGACAAAGGGTGAAATAATGATTGGGACAGATAGATTATAATGTATTTTCTTTACCACTTCATAACTGCTTTGTTTTTGAAACATGATTAAAAGGATGGGAGGCTCAATCAACCTTGCTAACTAGAATGAGATATATATTGTGATAATGTATTCTTTCTAAGTTAGTTTATGCTTATATGGTTTGCTTCGATTTAAGTGGTCATACGTCGACTAGTGATACTATTCTATCGATATTTCTAAGGTTATGATAGAGTGATTTTATAATATAGATGAACTACATTCTACATGTATAATAATATTAAAATGTTAAGATACTTTTTTTTGTCATTTTATCTTTTATTTAAAAAAGGTTGAGAATGTTGAGTTAACCCATTTGTATACGGTGAAAGCGAAGCCACATGACCAAGTAAATATTCAAACTGTGGTGGAAGTCAAAGTCAAATTGAGTCTAAGTCAACTCAAACTCTTTTAAGTTATCTGAATTCATTCTAATCGGAGTTGAATTTGGCTCAACATTTATTCAAGTCAGTGATCAAACGAAGGGACTCAACTTCAAGAAGATACATCTCTCCATACCACAAAGGTGTGTCCTTTGATCTTCATCGGTTGCACCTCTTGATCTTCTTTCTATAATGGTAAGGAGGCGAAGGCAAAGGGACAGAAAGTAATATTCTAAAACTCTACTCCATTTTCTCTCTACTTTCTCCTATTATGACTTAAGCATCGGAGAGGGCCACGCCAAGGTACGTCTCGATCCCCTTTCTCATCTGTTTTCAAATCCTTTTAGGTCTGAACTACTCATCGCTTGGAGGAATGATCTCTGAAGAAGGCTGAGTTATAGACTCTCGACCTCTTGAGGTCCCGTGTACATTCAACCTCCCAAGGTCTCGTGTATGCTCGATCTCCTGAGGCCTTGTGTGTTCGATCTCTCGAAGCTCAGGTGATGCTCAATCTCCCGAAGTCAAGGTGATGTTCAATCTCCTAAGGCCCAATTGTAGACTTACATGATGAAACTCTGTAGAAGAAGAACGAATGAACCATATCAATTTATTGAAGACCAGTCTAATTTATACCCACCCGATTGAAAATACTCGACCGTGAATACTCTGCTAAGTTATCCCATCCACTAATCTCGAACTGAATCAAATTGACACCGTTTGTGAGAATCGAGTTGAGACGTTAAGATGGGAGACACGAGAAGATCTTTAGAACAATCTCGACTCAACCGAAGTCCTTGGCGAGAAACTTCTAAAAAAAATACTACTTACCGAGGTACAGTAGAGACAATGGAACAAGCAAAGGACGAGGAGTATGCCCCATAATTAGCTTTGGATCCAAAGATTCATAGGGAATAGTGACTCCTCATGATGATGCCCTAGTAGTACAATCTACCATAGCTAACTATGATGCAACTCGAGTATTTATTGATACATGGAACTCAATCAATATTTTATCCAAAGAGGTTTTTGACTAGATGCAAACCAATCGTACAAAGCTCCGACCCATGAAGATCACGTTATTCGGTTTAACAGGACATGAAGTACAACTGCTTGGATAGATCAGCTTGTCATTATCCTTGGGAGAGGAGCCTTCCCGATGAACTTAGATTATTGTCTTTATGATCGGCGAAGTGGTGGGAGATCAAAGAGATGCAAGGAAGTGTTATATGGAAAATGGTATAAACATATTTAAGGAAAATCAGAAGGAATGAGCGGGCAGATGTACACACCCTCGAAGGAGGTCCTATTTCTCAACTGATAAAAGAGCAAGAAGAAGTTCAAATATTATCTAATCAACCAGATAAAATTATTTGAATTGCAATTGATCTTTTTCCACAGTTAAAACAAAAGATAGTTTTCTTGTTTCAATAAATTTAACAAACTTTTCTTCTTTAAAATCTCTGACAATTCCCTCTGGCTTGGACTTAAGTGTCCATCGACAACTCTCTCTAGTTTTGAACCGAAGTGACCATCGATAATTCCCTCTAATCTCAAACTGAGACATCCATAAAAAAAAAATTAATCTGGTCTTGGACTGAGACGTCCATTAGTATTTTTCCTCTAGTCTCGAATTGAGGCATCCATAAATAATAATTCCCTTTGGTCTTGGACTGAGATGTCTATTGGCAAAAATTCCCTCTCATCTCGGACTAAGACGTCCATTGACAAATATTTTTGGTCTCAAATCGAGATGTCCATCAACAAACATCTGGTCTTGGATCGAGATGTCCATCGACAAACATTCCCTATGATTTCATAATCGAGGTGTCCATCAATAATTTTCTTTTGTCTCGGATCGAGGTGTCCATCAAAATCAAGAAGAAGCACCTCAAACAAGAGACTTACTCCATCTCAATAAGTCACTCCATGCACATGTGACCCAAATTTTCATATCTCAATATTATTAGGATCGATGGCGTCGCTAGAGGGAGTGAATAGCGATTTCACTTATCACTTGTAATTCATTTTTTCGTGTTCGTCTACAAGATTTGTTAGCGCAGCGGAATATATAGAAATAGAAACAAATATACAACAAGAATACAAATTCACAAGCATAACACAAGCAATATAACGTGGTTCGAAACCTAGGGTTCCTACTCCACTGATCGAGCTCAAGTGAGCTCTAGTGATGTACATCACCACTAATAAACTTCTCATTCTCGAAAAATACTTCGGAGGTAGAGAAACCTCTTACAATAAAATTACAAAAGTAATACATCAAGAAAATACAAGTATACAAATGAAATACAAATAAAATTTTACAAGAAACCTTTTAATTGTTTGATTGTTGTTTGCTTTGAATTGCTCTTGAAAGTCTGGAATGCAATAGCAATTTCCCTTCAAATTTCCCCAAGAACTGGTGCAAAATCTTCCACATCGAGATCCTTTTATAATCTGCATCAAGCTAATTTCGCGCCTAGCAGTCCATTGTCAAAAGGCACCAGTCGACTGCTCATAGTGTCGTTGTCTCATAATGGCTTAATCCACGCTGAAAAAACTCCAACAGATACCCTAGTAGTCGACTGCCCTTACCAGCAATCGACTGAAGCCCGGTAGTCGACTGCTAGTCGACTACCAAAGCTTCTGTGTTCATGTCCACTTAAAGCAGTCGACTGCCAAACCTTAGCAGTCGACTGATCAAGGACAGTCGACTGTCCACAATGGCAGTCGACTATCAATGCATCACCCAAGTAGTTGAAGCTCAGTCAACTACATGACCAATCGACTGATCATAATCCCAATCGACTAATGCAATTTGATTAGATTGTCAAGTGTCAAACACTTGACCAGTCGACTGGTCCATAATCTCAGTCGACTGATAAACCTCAAACATGAAGTTTAACTCAAGTATGATCCCCTCATACTTGATAGACCACCCTTAGTCTAGACCTAAATCTTTTAGCCACCTCCATCAACCTCACGCTTATCTAATCCTTCCAAGTCCTCTATGACTTGTTCATCCATACGTTAGCCTTTAGGTGATTCCATCGGCTATTATCATGATAATTAGGACTACCTTGCCAAGGTACATTTAGACTTATGCCGCCAAGATAACCTTTTGGACTTTACGCTGCCAAACATTGGACTCATGCCGCCAAGCCTACAGCTTGGACTTTACGCTGCCAATATCACACCCTTGAACTTTCCCATCGCCAAAATCCATTTAGACTTACACCGCCAAGACTCTATGCTTGGACTTTACGCTGTCAAACATTAGACTTATACTACCAAGACCAATGCTTGGACTATACGCCACCAATATCACACTCTTGGACTTCCCTTGCCAACTCCACGTTGGACTTTCCAATTGCCAAGACCTATGTTTGAACTTTCTAATTGCCAAGTATCCATGACTTGGACTTTACCATTGTCAAGACTCATGCTTGGACTTTTCATATCAAGTATCCAAACTTGGACTTTCCCTCGAGTCTCACTCGAGTTAGGTCAACTTTGACCTGAAGTTGATTGCTTCACCAATATCCTTATATGCTCAAACTCATGTCAACCATATGATCGACCTATTGTCAAACAATGGTTAAATCCTTTGTCAAACATCAAAATACTACTCGAATCTCACTCAAGTCTGGTCAATCGTGACCTAGGCTGATTGCACTAATAATCTCTTCCTTTTTTATTTTTGACAAAACTTTGAGTTAGACTACCTAACTCAAGCCATAAATTCTCTCTCCTTTTTAACATACATCAAAAAGTCTCCTCCAAGGGTATTCATATCTCCCAAAATAACTCTCTTAATTCATTTCCAATGAATTTTCACCATTCCAATGATTTCCAAAGCATCTCTTAGGATTAGGAGACGTTAAGGTACCTAGGGATGGATGAAAATGGGTTAAACAAAATTATTTATCTGAAATCAACCCAACAGTCAACTAGTTCAGTAACTAGTCGACTGTCATCAACATCAGTCGACTGCCCTCAAGCGGTAGTCGACTAATTTTTTTGCAAACGAAGAAAACAGTTTCAAAAATAAATTTTAGAAAATCATAAGTAATTATATATAATTTGAAAAATTATGAAAATTCATACGTATAATACTTATGTTAATCATTACGGGTGAAATATATCTTTATATGAAAATACTCATTAAATTATGAGATTGATACAAAGTTCAAGACTATTGATAACTTCAATGTTTTAAGTCTACTTTGTATCAACTTCATCAATGGTAATTGCTATCAAAAGATAGACTTCACCAAGTTTTTTCAAAATGATTTTAAAATATTTTCAAAATCTTATTTGAACCATGGTTTATGGGTTAGATGTACATAATTTGTACATTAGCTTTCCTCATGATTCTTCATTATCATTTAATGAGTTCTAAGTTCATTATGATGTACTAAATAAGCATATGAACTTAACTCATTTCTTAGTAACTCGCATGTGTCTAAGGTGTATCAATACACACACACGTCAATTTAATGTGAGATGTGGATTTTGATTATTTTCTAATCTAAGGTCTCATGTATTTTTCTAGACACTATGTAATTCTCTTATCATGGGACTTCAAATCATGTTATTACCCTTAAATCAATTTTCATTAATCCAAATGCATGAGATATAATTATGGCATATAATGGTAGCATAATTAAAGCATGTGTTAATAATCATAATGTCATGACATAAAGTGTTAGTGCAGTAGACACCTAAGTCGAACCTGAGTTTTGATTATAGCAAACGATACAAAGTTAAGCTCATGTCGTTATCTTACGAGCTGAATCGAGTGTGTAGAAAATTGCTATAGCTGGAGCTGAAGGCTAACGACACCTGGAGGAAGCCGCGGTGGTCGGGCGATACTCGAGTGACTTCGGAGGGAGCCGAAGGAATCGAGTGGAAGGTCGGAAGCAAAAGTGACACAGTAAGTATCGAGGTAAGCTCGTGTGTGCGAGCGTAAGTGAGGTCGTATCCTCCTTACGGGAATAAGTCTTAAGCATAGATCTGACCCAAGACATCCCATCGATGGTCTAGGTCGAGATCGGACGGTCGACAGCCGTCGAAATATTATTTTTGTTAAGCTAACTTTGCTCTGCAGCTAGCATCAGTCGACTGCCAGCTTGGAGGACTCATCGCCGCCCATCACCGACTATCTGCGGTCAACATTCGATCGAATCGCCATCGATCGATGATGGCCATCAGTCGACTGATGGTTAATGATCAGCCTTGAGAAGTCAAGCTTTATCACCATTTTTCAAGGAGTCTTGTGCCCAATTCCTATTGGTTGAAGTTTCTCTCGAAAAGGGGCTCAAGGGCTATAAAAAGAGGGCCTCTCCTAGGGTTTTTCATCAATCTCTAAGTGCTCAAAAGCCTCCGCAATGCTACGACTCTCCGACGACTCTACAACGACTCCTTAATCTTATATTTCCTAGTTGTTGGTATAATCTTATTTTGTCATCTCTTTAATACTGCAATTCTTTTTTATCGAGGTTTTCAATCGTTGCATTTTACATTAATAGAAGAGAGGGTTTGTCTCTCTATCTTTTGATTTCGAAGGTTTTTGTAATCGTGTAACTCCTACCTCAAACGAGGAGGAGTGTTTTAGTGAATTGCCCTCCGTACATGGTATAGGCCCGTTAGGGCCTTGGAGTAGTAGCCGAAGGCTACGAACCAAGTAAAAAAACCATTTGTCTTCTTTTATTTATCTTTCCGCTACAATTAATTGTCTACTCAGGTTTTAACGAATAATTTCGAACGAAAAGTTTCTATCGCTATTCACCCCCCCCTCTAGCGATCCGCTTCGATCCAACAATTGGTATCATAGCCGGGGGCACTTAGATTTGGTGAAACCACCAATCTAGTATTTTTTACAGATTTGTTTTTCGTCCGTTTAAATTTTTCTCTCGCACTACTAATCCAAGACGAAGTCTTGGTACTCTTCTTTTGGTTTTGTTTTGCAAGTATTCGCTTTTGGAGTAGCCAACGGTAAAACAGGCATAACTTTTCGTACAAGTTGACCCATGAAACGGGCTACCTATCAAAACGAAGCTCTCTGAGAGATCTACACTTCTTATAAGGGTTTAACCTCGTAACAAGCTGTCTTCATCCCCAAAAACCAATATTTAGTACTATTTCGGGGACATCGAAGGTTGTAAGTGCTCATCTTTTATTTTAGTTGGTTATTTCTCATTTATTCCTTTTGTTTCTTTTCATTTCCTTCATTACTAATCCAAGGCAAAGTCTTGGAACCTTTTTCATGTTTTTTTTTATTATTTTGTGTGCAAGGTTTCCCTTCCAAATGGCCCATCTCGAGGGTTTTAGCACCGTCCGACCTCCGTTTTACAATGGAGATGATTTCCGTTACTGGAAAGGTCGGATGGAGTGCTTTCTTAAAACACAAATCGAGATGTGGATCATAATCCAAACGGGATTCACACTTCTGACTAACGAAGTGGGTGAATCCTTAGATTATGACCAATGGACCATTGCGATAAAACGACAAGTCGAAGCCGACGCCAAAGCAACTCAAATCCTCCAATGCGGCTTGTCCAAGGAGGAGCTTAATCGTGTCGGCCCCTTCATCAGCGCAAAAGACCTTTGGACAAAGCTAGTGGAGCTACACGAAAGAACCGATGAAGCCAAGGTATGTAAGCGCGATCTTTTGTTTAATAAATTGTATAATCTAAAAATACAGGAACACGAATCGGCGACTCAACTTCATGCCCGCGTTCAAGACATAGTCAATAATCTACACGCGATCGGGCAAAAGGTCGAAAACCGTGACCTTATAAGGTATGTTCTTAACTCCTTTCCGAGGACTACCTTGTGGGCATCCATGGTCGATGCCTACAAGGTATCCAAGGATCTTTCAAAACTTAGATTAGACGAATTATTTTCCGATTTTGAACTTCATGAGCAGTCTAACTCGAAACCCGAGAAGGGTATAGCACTTTTTACAGGTTCGAGGAAGAAAACCGCAGCAAGCCACCCCCGAAGGAAGAAGAGGATGAGTCTGATTCGGAGGTCGACTCGGAAATGGAGGCCGAACTAGTCAACCTAGTTCGGAGGATAGTCAAGGGTAGAAAATGAACCGTCACTCAACCCAACGAAGGTAAGCCCAAAAGTTCAAATATTAGATGCTACAAATGCAACAGGTTTGGACATATCAAGTCCGAATGCCCAAAACTCAAGAGCAAAGCACCAAAACACAAAAAGGCACTCAACGCTACTTGGGAAGAAGCATCCGAGGAAGAAGATAGTGATCGTGTTTTCATGGCTAAACCGGTGAAATCGAAGACGGAGTCGGAATCGGAACATGAATCAGAAACCAAAGACGAGTCGGGCTGCGAAGCACTATTCAAGACAAGCCACGGATACGCATCTGGTTCAAAAGATACACTCAAGGTAAGTCGATCTCTCATTAGTACACTTTATAGTGCAATTAAGTTTTTAACTAGGAAATTCGCTAAGTCCGAGTCCAAGGTTGAGACCCTGGTTGAGGAAGTTAAACTCCTCAAACATGAGGTCTCCATAATCTCTTCGACTAGTCGAGTTCGAGAGGAGGACTCAACTCGGGTCGAAAAGCTCGAAGTTGAGAACTCACTCTTAAAGAGTCAAGTCGAAGATCTTAGGAACACGTTGGAAAGGTTTACTTTGGGATCCAAAGGACTTGACCTCCTACTTTGATCGCAAAGGGCCATGTACAACAAGGTCGGGCTAGGGTTTAACTCAAATACGACCAACAAGTCGTATATGTCGATTGTAAGTCGACATAAAAAACGTGTCCAAGCATGGGTCCCTAAGACCACCTTGATTCTAAACTTAGGATCGAACCAGTACTGGGTTCCCAAGGACCAAATCCACTATGTGGAGAGACCGAACCGATTCAACGGTCCAGGGGGAGCTAGTACGAAACTTGTTTGTATTTTAACTTAGAAATTGCATGCTTAGGTTGCTATTTAGTTTGATTTTTCTTTTTAGAATGGTTAGATAGGACTATAACTCATCAATACTTCATAACATAGTATCAGGACGCGGCGAGATGTAGTACGCTAGGAAAGCGGAGTCTTATGTATTCGAGCTAGATAAGGCGTATCTAATTCGATGCACTTGACCGAGCGGAACTAGCTGAAGCTACCTCGCCGTATCCTAGACTAGTTAGACCAGGAAGTGGTCTTAGGTGAGTCAAGTCTCTATCTTCTTGAAAATGGCTTTGTCTAAGGAAGTGATCGTTGTTCCGATCAAAGAAGGCCTATGTGCCTCGCCACGACCTGGAAGCCATGATCTTGAAAAGGTGACTTGATGAGCCTAAGGTCAAATCCGAATCTAACGCAAGGTTGACAAGTGTTAAAGTCATTAAATTTAATTCAAGTAAAATTGGAAGTCATCTCACAAGAACATATAGGGTTAACGTGTTTGATCATGTAGACATGGGTGAGATGATTTAGGTTAATAATTTTCAACCAATCTTTAATAAATCCAATATTCGATCCAACTACCTTGCGTATAGGATCAATGGATGTTGGACAGTGGTTGCTCCCGACACATGACCAGGGATCAACTCAAGTTTTTGAAGCTTCGATTCAAACGACAAGGATCGGTAGCCTTCGAAAACAACGACAAGCTCAAAATCATCGACTCAGGTGATATTGAGCTCAACTCTAACTTTATTATTCAGAATGTCTTATTGGTAGAAAATTTTCAATATAATTTACTTAGTATAAGCCAATTGTGTGATAATAACTATAAGGTCATATTTCTAGAAAATTAATGAGTAATTAATACAAATGAAACTTCTAAAACAATCCTTAAGGGAACTAGAAATAACAATATTTACACTATTAATTTAACTAACTCCTCAACCAAGTGTCTTATGACACGGCAAGAGGAATCATGATTGTGGCACCGACGACTCGGTCACTCACACCCAAGACTCATCCACAAGATGAGTCAGAGTGACTTAGTCAGAGGTTTGCCTAACCTCAATAACTTGAACAATAAAATATGTAATGCTTGTCAACAAGGTAAACAATCTAGGACACAACATCAACTAACTAATCAAGAACGAACCAAAAGTGTTCTTGAGCTCCTACACATGGATCTATTTGAGCTAAGTCACTTAATGAGAGTAAATTCTGCTTAGTCATAATTGATGACTATTCTAGATTTACTTGGGTTAGGTTCATCAAACACAAAAGTGATACCCTAGATCAATTAATCAATCTATTTAAACTAATAGAAAATCAACAAAACCTTAAAATCAAAAGACTTAGGACTGATCATGGTGGTGAATTCAAAAACCACAGGTTTACAAAATTCTGTAACCTAAATGGATACCACCATGAGTTCTCTTACCCTAGAACCCCACAACAGAATGACCTAGTAGAACGTAAAAATAGAACCCTACAAGAAGCAACTAGGACAATGTTAAACGAGTGTAACCTATCCGACAGGTTTTGGGCGGAAGCCGTAAGTACGACATGCTATGTCCAAAATAGGATCCTTATGGTAAAGAGGCACCTTAAGACCTCATACGAGATTTATCACGATAAAATACCTAACATCAAGTACTTTAGGGTATTTGGGTGAATACTAAGGATTACCTAGGGAAACTTACATCCAAAATCTCGATCGGAATCTTTCTAGGATACTCGACTACAAGTAGAGCTTATAGAGTATATAATCATGACACCCTTAGAGTCGAGTAAACTATCAATGTAGTATTTGATGAAGGACATGAACCTACAAAACCCCCGGCAACCCCAATTAGTGAGCCGATTCATACCAGACTCAACTCCGATCCGGAGATCAAGTCTAATGTTAATCCTAACCTAAGTCAACCAAGTCAGTCTATTGACCAAGTGGTAGATGACTCTAACCAAACTAGAACTCAAACAAGTCATCCTATTGATCAAGTTATAGACTCAAACCCAAGTCCAACTAGGACTCAAACGAATCATCCTATTGACCAAGTGATAGGTGATCCAAGTCTAGGAGTTCGAACTAGAGCCTCATACAGAAACCTCAGTCAAATCTCCTTGATTTCTAAAATTGAACCCAAAACTATTGACCAAGCTCTTCTTGATCCCGATTGGATTATTGCAATGCAAGAAGAGCTGGCTCAATTCACTAGGAACGAAGTATGGGAATTAGTACCACCACCTAAAGATAAAACAATCGTTGGAACAAGGTGGGTGTTTAGAAATAAACTTGATGATAAAAGTGAAGTAGTTAGAAATAAAGCTAGACTAGTCGCTAAAGGGTTTAGTCAAGTTGAAGGGTTAGATTACGACGAGACCTATGCCCTAGTAGCTAGATTAGAGTCCATTCGAATGCTGTTAGCGTATGTTGTACATCGAGAATTTAAGTTGTTTCAAATGGATGTGAAATCTGCGTTCTTGAATGGATACATTAAAGAAGAGGTTTATGTTAGTCAACTCCCCGGTTTCGAAAGTTTAGATAAACCCGACCATGTCCTTAGGTTAAAGAAAGCCCTCTATGGACTTAAACAAGCTCCTCGAGCTTGGTACGAGAGACTTTCGGTGTATCTTAAGTCCAAAGGATTTAACCAGGGTGTAGTTGATCCAACCCTTTTCGTAAAAACCTTAGGTAAAGACATATTCATAGCCCAAATCTACGTAGATGATATTATTTTCGGAACCACCAACTCGATCCTACTGAATGAATTCATTTCACTTATGGAGAGTGAATTTGAAATGAATTTAGTAGACGAGTTGAGTTTCTTCCTAGGTCTACAAATTAAACAAACTAAAGATGGAATATACCTACACTAATGTAAATATACTAGGGAATTAATTAAACGCTTTGGAATGCAAGACGCTAAAATTATTAATACCTCAATGGCAACTAATGTGAATATAGAAGAAGATTTAATCGGAAACTTAATTGATTTAAAATACTATATGAGCGTAATAGGGAGTCTCCTTTACTTAACTACAAGCTGACTTGATATCTTATTTGCAGTAAGTATGTGCGCAAGGCTTTAAACCTGTGCCAAGGAGTCTCACCTAACTCTAGTCAAGCGTATCCTTAGATATCTAAAGGGTACACTTAATGTCGATATTTGGTACCCTAGATCTACCAAGTTCGAACTAACCAGCTACTCCGATTCGGACTATGCCGGTAGTAAGCTCGATAGAAAGAGTACGAGTGGTTGTTGTCAACTTCTCGGCTCGAGTCTAGTAAGTTGGTGCAGAAGGAAGCAACACTGTGTTGTCTTATCTACCACCGAAGTCGAATACATTGCGATGGGTGAGTGTGTCACTCAGCTTCTTTGGATGAAACACACTCTCCGAGACTTTAAATTAGACTTTACACACACTAAACTTCACATAGATAATATTAGTTCAATTAACCTTACTAAGAATTTGATATGTCACTCTAGGACCAAACATATAGAGGTCAAACACCATTTCATTCGAGAACATGTGGCTAACGGAGCCATACAACTCGAATACGTCGAATCGAAGTCTAACTTGGCAGACCTATTTACTAAACCCCTACCCGAAGCCGAATTTAGTCTATTAAGACGAAAATTGGGCATGTGCGTAGTGGAATAGGAACTTACAAATTATGTTTTCTTACTTTTCATTTTCATGGAACTAGCATAGGACATACCTTAGATATCATGCACCTATAGATTTAAGGAGTCAATTCATCTCACAACACATAGGACTAATGTGTTTGTGTACTTAGCCACGTAGATGGTGTGAGATGTTAGAACCTTACTCCTGGTTCCAGATGTAGAGCTAGTGCATCGCCATGAACCATGGAGTATAATCATATATATTAACCGACTCTGACCAGGACTGATTGATCTTTTATATCAATCAAGTCAATATGAGTCGAACATTTTATAGATGAGCTTATTTTCAGTATATTATTTTCAAAAAATATGGAACATGCTTGGACTTTAAATTTAATATCTATATTTATTTTTCACACACCCCCACTCTTTTTGATATTTGGCAAAAGGGGGAGAAAAAGGCCAAAGTTAAGGGATCAAAATTCTTTTTAACTTAACTCACTTTATATTTATTCACATGGACAAAAGTTAAGTACATGTTTATTTAACTTTAAGTTTTGAAAATTTACTTAACTTGTTTTTGTTAACAAAAAGGAAGTAAAGGTCAAGTTAAGAGAATTCTTAACTTAAACTTATGGTCAAACGTTAATGCTTTACTTAAGAAAGGGGGAGAAAAGGCCAAGTTAAGAAGTCCTCTTAACTTAAATGTTTTACTAAGGCCAACTTTAAGTAATGTTAATTACGTAAACTCTTCCTAAATAGCAATGCTCAAGGGGGAGGACTAAGGTCTTCTTTCAAGACTCACCCTCGGTCAAGGGGGAGGTTTCCTCAAGGGGGAGTACTTGAAGAAAATCCTTACTACTCCAACTTAATCTTTATTTTTGTTTTTCATGCACATTATTATTCTTCATGCATGCTATTTTTATTCTTCATGCATGCTATGTTCTTAACTTTGTATGTGGGTTTGCCATAAATCAAAAAGGGAGAGATTGTTGGTGCAGTAGGCACCTAAGTCGAACCTGAGTTTTGATTATAGCAAATGATACAAAGTTAAGCTCATGTCGTTATCTCACGAGCTGAATCGAGTGTGTAGAAAATTGCTATAGCTAGAGCTGAAGGCTAGCGACACCCGGAGGAAGCCGTGGTGGTTGGGCGATACTCGATTGACTTCGGAGGGAGCCGAAGGAATCGAGTGGAAGGCCAGAAGCAAAAGCGACACAGTAAGTATCGAGGTAAGCTCGTGTGTGCGAGCGTAAGTGAGGTCGTATCCTCCTTACGGGGATAAGTCTTAAGCATAGATCCGACCTAAGACATCCCATCGGTGGTCTAGGTCGAGATCGGACGGTCGACGGTCATCGAAATATTGTTTTTGTTAAGCTAACTTTGCTCTGCAGCTAGCATCAGTCGACTGCCAGCTTGGAGGACTCGACATCCCATCGATCGACTATCTGCGATCAAGATTCGATCGGATCGCCATCACGATCGATGATGGCCATCGATCATCGATGGTCAATGATCAACCTCGGGGAGTCAAGCTTTATCACCATTTTTCAAGGAGTCTTGTGCCCAATTCCTATTGGTTGAAGTTCCTCTCGAAAATGGGCTCAAGGGCTATAAAAGGAGGGTCTCTCCTAGGGTTTTTCATCAATCTCTAAGTACTCAAAAGCCTCCGTACATGGTTTTCCTAGGGGCTCAAGTACTTTACAACGACTCCTTAATCTTATATTTCCTAGTTGTTGGTATAATCTTATTTTGTCATCTCTTTAATACTGCAATTCTTTTTTATCGAGGTTTTCAATCGTTGCATTTTACATTAATAGAAGAGAGGGTTTGTCTCTCTATCTTTTGATTTTGAAGTTTTTGTAATTGTCTAACTCCTACCTCTAACGAGGAGGAGTGTTTTAGTGAATTGCCCTCCGTACATGGTATAGGCCCGTTAGGGCCTTGGAGTAGTAGTCGAAGGCTACGAACCAAGTAAAAAAACCATTTGTCTCCTTTTATTTATCTTTCCGCTGCAATTAATTGTCTACTCGGGTTTTAACGAACGATTTCGAACGAAAAGTTTCTATCGCTATTCACCCCCCTCTAGCGATCCGCTTCGATCCAACATAAAGTTCTAACCTAAGTACAATATGACATTAGAATTAACCCTAAGCATTATCATGACATTTTAAATAATTAAATGAAATATGATGTCATGACATGACGCATGACAAATAAAATGTAAAGGCATAAGAATACCTAAATTTTAATATTAATTGTCATTTGTTAGAATTAAATCTAATTTACCATAATACCAAATCTTCCAAGTGTGCCAAAAACTCAAAATAACGCAATATGACTCTAAAACCTAATTGTGTCAATATTGATTGATTTTTCAACTTTTATAGAATCCACTGACACATCCTAAAATCCTTTAGGATATAAATCTCATCTTATTTCCAAGGTACCTCATAACCTTGAAAATGTCCTAAAGTGTCAACTTTGCTATGGTTAAGTTAACTACCTTACCAATTCAAGTTGACACACCCTAATTCATCTAGCATGAGGGAATCATGCTCCTAGGAAACCAAAATCTATTTGAACTCTTTGGATTTACTAGGTACTCACTAGCGATATCCTCCCTTAGTACCTTCCTAATGACCATTCTAGACTTTGAAGCCTTGGTCATTTGAGTCTTGTTAAGGTCAACTTTATGGGTAACTCCTCTTGTAACCTTGCTAGTGACTTTCCTAGACTTCTTCGAAACCTTAGTCACTTGACACTTGTTGGGGATCCTTAGAAGGCTAGAGGGGGTGAATCGTCTCTTTTCGTTTCTAAAATTTGATTAGCGAAAGAAAAAGAACAATGAACAATGAAATTAAGAAACAAAAGAGTACAAATGCTAACACAGAAATTTAACATGGTTCAGAGATTATGCTCTTACTCTGTGGCGATCCTTAAGGTGGATCAATCCAAGAAAATCTTCCACTAAGAAAGCTTCTTTTACAAGACACTCCTCTTTTTACAAATGATAGAGATGAAGATTAGAGAAGAGGAGGTTTAAGAGCACAAGAAAACCTAGAGAAGACTTGGGGAGCTTGAAGATAGAATTTGAAATGTAAGCACTAGCTTCCTCAAGCCCCCCCCCCCAAGGTCCCTTTTTATAGAGCAAGGGATGATTTTCCCATTGAGCCTACAGCAGTCGACTGGTGAACACCATCAGTCGACTGATGAATACGATCAGTCAACTACTGTCACTGTTCCCCAAATCCAACAGTTTCTGACGAAGTCGAATTGCAAACGTCATGGCTTAACGTCTAGTTGACCAATCGAGTGACATAATCATTAGTTCGACTGGTGTCTCTGTAGTTGCCTAATCAGTCGGCTACCAGTCTTTCTGTACTCGTGATAGTTGATTGCCCATAATGACAGTCGATTGTCAACTTACGTTCGACAGTTTAGTCCATAGTCGACTATCAGTAGTCGACTGCCCATAATGGAAATCGACTGTCAACTTATGTTCGACAGTTTGGTCCTAGTTGACTACCATCAGTTCGACTAGGGAATAACCCCAGTCGACTGCCAATGTCTTTTGAACTTCGAGTGTTGAATCACTCGAGACCAGTTTGACTAGCACAATATGTTAGTCAACTGGCATACCTCAAGTATGACTAATTCATATTTAAAACCATACCTTAAGCCTAGACTCAATCTTCTAGCTTCTCCATCAGTTTTGCGCCTTCAAGATTCCTCCGAGTCCACGACTCCATCCTTGCGCTTGCCTTTAAAAGCTTCCTTCGGTTTCGTCATGCTTTGGGCTTCTTCCTTGCCAAAGTCTACTTGGAATTTACGCCACCAAAACTACATGTTTAGACTTACACTGCCAAAACCTTGCCTTTAGACTTCCTTTGTCAAGGTCTACTTGGACTTTATACCGCCAAGACTATATGCTTAGACTTATGCTGCCAAGACATTCTCTTGGACTTTCCTTGCCAATATCATACTTGGACTTCTCTTTACCAAGTCTTCATACTTGAATTTTCTTGTCACTTAACACATTCATAGTTAGATTACAAATATTGCCTAACTATAAATAATTATCCAAACATCAAAATACATAAGTACTTGGGGCCTTGTTGCACCAACAACACTTACTATAATTAGCCTTAGGGATGATTTCCCTAGTAACCTTGGTTTTCTTAGACCTATGGGTGGTTCCATAGTCAAATTGAATGCTATGGTAGGTTGGCATAATCTCTTTGAACTTAGACTTGTGACCCAAGCCTTTCCTATCCTTGGAAGACTCTTGCCTCTTAGACCCTAATTTTTTATCATTAGACCTATTAATTGAATTTGTCATTCTTCTAAGGGTCATCTCTAATTTCTCAAGTCTTGACTTCAAGGCTTTATTTTCTACTACTAATGTCTCAAATTTTGAATTTTTATTTGTTCTTTGGGCATTGTTCCTCATTTTAGGCATATGTCTATCCTTTTTAGGGTTAATGTCTAAATGATTCTCTTGTTGGTGCAGGGGCACTAGATAATCGAACCTGTGTTTTGATTATGGAAAAGACACAAAGTTAAGTTTACATCGTTATCTCACGAGCCATCACTCGATATTAAAGTCGAGCTGGCTAGCGACAAGGAAGCCGCCGGTGGTCAAGCGACATCGAGTGACTTCCAACCAAGGAATCAATAAGGCCAAGCAGAGCTCAATCGAAAGCTGCAAGTGAGAATTGTAAATCCTCTTCGATGACATGGCGGCGATCCGATTAAGATTTCCGAAGGTCCATGAGATCAATCGCCAAAACCTCGACGATTCCTTTCTCGAGAACCCTCTTATTGTAACTACCCAATCCTCATAAGATGATCGATGCCCATCCGATCGATGAGTCATCGATCATGGCGCGACCATGCGCTAGGTCAAAATGATAAGTTCACGCCCATCATAAATTAAAATCCATGATCCGCTCCAAAGAATGAGACTTTCACGCCAAAGTCTTGGAAGGATTCCACCCAAATCACATCAATTATTCATCAAGTGCTCTACAACGCCAACGCTTCAACAGCTAAGCCGACGCCGACTTTGCCAACCTCATCTTCTTCATGAGACTAGTTTGACTTTTTATTATTGTATTCATGGTTTGTCATGAACTTGTTGCCTCATCCTCGCTTCATTTTGGATCTTTCTACCTCCAACAAAGACCATTTCTTTTCTCGCGCTTGGACCATGCTCAGTAGCAACCATGGTCTCCAAGTAAAATCTCATTTTATTTTCGCCATTTACTGCTTACTTCGAATCATCAAAACGATTTTCGATCCATTCAACTCTGACTTTTCTCGATCCAACATCTCATCTTCCTAATCTCCCTTGGTATTTATGTCAAAAATTCTAGATTATTCTTGGTAAATTCATATTTGACCCTAACAATAATATTTATTATTTCTAGTATCTTTTCAAATAATCAAAAATTTCTAGTATACTCTCTATCAAAGGTTTTCCCCAAGGATGAATCATATCTCGATGGATTGTTCCATTTGTCTATAATTTTCTCCCCACAAAGTTCTCGAAAACACCCAAGGATATATCTGTTCACCAATTCCTACTTCCACTTCAATTTCTACTCAAATATCCCACTCTAATCCAAATAACTCTCCAAGTCTGGAGAACCCCCTTATAATTGATTACAACAATAATCAAAATGCTCAAGCATCAACATGAATCCAAAAGTCAAAGGAACTTTTAAATCAATCTTTTAACTCTCTTGGTTGATCACTTAACTCTGATGATACAAATCCTAAAACTCCTCAAAGAACTATTACTTTTTCCTCCATCACGACTCCATAGCTTCCTAGGTAAAGTCATAGGACCTATAATCATTGCAGACAATAGACCACGCTAAAAATCAATTTATCATCAGATCGATCATAACCATCACCAGATCAGATTATTATCAAATCATAATTCATTTATCGAACCAAATGAATTTAATAATTCAAATAATTATATGTCAAAAAATTCAAAAATTTTCTTAAAATAAAAGTAATAAATAATTTGAAAATATAATTTATTGAAAATTGTATAAATAAAAATATATTTTTAAGTTTGTATCAATGTATCAATCTTATCATGCTTATCAAAAGAAAACAAGGTTTTCAAAAGGATTTTAAAATATTTTCAAACCTTATTTTTATCATATTCATCAAGACTGTATATGACTTAAATACACAATTTTCCAAATTAAGATGAGTTTTAGTTCAACTAAATGCAAAAACTATGCACCATGAACTCAACTCATATTCTAGCATCTCACATATATCTAGGGTGTATAAATACACATACATGTCAATTTAGATGTGAGATGTGGGTTTTGGTTATCCTAATCTAAGGTCTCATACATTTTCTAAGGCAACCCTACTTGATTCCCTTATGAATGGGACTTTAAATCATGTCAAAGTCCTTAAATCAATTTTAATCAAATTTAAATGCATGAATGATTATGGCATTAATGATGATATAAATGAACACATGCTCATAATCATGATGTCATGGCATAAGATGAATTCTAAAAATACATGACATTTAATCTTTAGTTCTAAACATGATCATGACATATAAATGATAAAGATTAAATATGATGTCATGGCATGTTATATGGCAAACAAAGCATGACATATAAAATATATAGGTATAATAATACCTAAGTTTTAGAATTAATTGTCATTTGATATAATTAGATTTATTTTTCCATATTACTACTAACCTCCCAAGTGTGTCAAAAACCCAAAATGACACACTAACTTCTAAACCTAAATTGTGTCAATTTAATTGATTTTTCATAATTCCAAAAATACATTGACACATCCTAAAATCTTTTAGGATTAAAAATCAAACTTATTTCCAAGGTACCCAAAACCTCAAAAATTGCCTAAAGTGTCACCTTTACCATGGTTGAGTTAACTACCCATCCAATCAAGGTTGACACACCCTAAACCCATCTAGCGTGAATCAATCACGCTTTTAGGAACCCAAAATCTATTTGAGCTCCTAGGGTTAATTAAGTATTCCTTAGGGATAACCTCCCTAGATACCTTTCTAATGACCCTCCTAGGCTTGGTAGTCTTGATCATTGTGGTCTTACCTAGGTTGACTCTAGGGGTAACTCCCCTTGCAACCTTCTTAGTGGTCACCCTAGGTTTCCTTAAAACCCTAGCCACTAGGCACACACCATGGTCAACTCTAGGGATGGCTTTCCTTGTGACCTTGGCTTTTCTAGACCTAACTTGTGTTCCATAATCAAATGGAACACTATGATAAGCCACCTTAGGCTTAGGTTTGTGACCCAAACCCTTCTTGCCCTTGGTTGACTTTTGTCTTTTAGGTCATAGGTGTTGACTTTGAGACCTAGACCCTTGACTTTGATAATTAGACCCTTGAAATTGATTTTGTATCTTATTGAGGGTCTTTTCAAGTTTTTCAAGCCTTGACCTCAAGGCTTGGTTCTCTAATTCTAATTGCCCAATTTTAGAATTTTTATTTAAACCTTGGGCATGATTCTTTCTAAGCATATGCCTAGTCCATTTAGGGTTGAAACCTAGATGCTCTCCTATTTTCCTAATAGACTCCCTAGGTAAAATATTTCTAGGGACATTAGTCCCAAATTTCTCCTTCTTCCTAAGGTTGACTTTCTTAGCTCCTAAGCAATATTCTCTATTTATAGCATGTTCTTTTTGATAAATAGCAAGATTGCTAAAATTATTTCTAGCATGCTTTTTGACATTATTTGAACAAGGAGCTTTATTTAAAAATACCATAGGGTTAGCTTTGGAAGCTCCCCCTACTTGTGGTGCTCCTTTTTGCCCCTTCTTCTCCCCCATAGAGCATTGACTCCGGTAGTATCTCGGTAGTCGACATTTGAAGCAAATAATATGCTCCTTGCTTTTGATGGTTGTTGGGGGACCGACATCCTTAACTTTTGGTGTCGTTTGAGCTTTTCTTACTCTCTTTGGCCATTTGCTCTTGTAATGCCCACTTTCCCTATACTCAAAGCAAATTATATGATTTTTATTTAAACCTAAATTGCTTGAGTTACCTAGGGTATTTGTGGTGGTAGGTGTCGGAGTTGGAGCTTCTTCATTCCTCCCGGAGGTTGAGGCTTCTCCTTGATCTTGCTCCGGCTCCGGTGTAGAAATTCTTTCCTCCCCCTCAATCCTAGAGGTGGAGGTTCCTTCTACTTCTTCCACCGATCCGGAAATTGATTCACTATCAACTTTCGAATCCTCAAGCTCTTTAGATGATGATGTACTTGCTTGAGCTTGAGAGGGTGAGCACTCCTCTTCTTCTTGAACCGATGATGAATTTTCATGGAGCTTTGCCACTTGGCTCCATAATTCCTTAGCATCCATATAATCCCCTAACATACACACAATATCATTAGGGATCAAATCAAAAATAAACTTTACTACCTTCATGTTTTTCTCGAAGGCTTGGATTTGATCTTCACTCCATTTATTCTTCTTGAGGAAACCACCCTTCCTTTTGGATATTCGAATCCATCCATCAAAATAGACCATTCCTCAAAATCTCTCATCATAATAAAATCTTCAATTCTCCTCTTCCAAGAATTGAAGTCTTCTCGTCCGTATAAGGTGTAGGGCACCGGTGTGTTGATGTCCCATCCTAGTTGTCCTTGGACTTCCATCTTCACCCTCTAGCGTGCTCCCTTTGTTGTTAAACTTGAAGAGCAGCCTCGCTCTGATACCACTTGTAGGAGATCGTTTGAACACTAGAGGGGGGGTGAATAGCGTCATGCTATACGTCGATGGAAATCGTTCGTGTGCTTGTCTACAATTTTCGTTAGCGCAGGGGAAACAAAGATAATAAAGCAATAACGAAAATACAAACACACAAACACAAGGATATAACGTGGTTCGGAATCGAACGGTTCTTACTCCACGGATCGAGCTCTAAAGAGCTCTAGTGATGCACACACACTCACTAATCACAAATAACTCCTTCTCGACACAAGTCGGAGGTAGAGAAACCCCTTACAATTGATTACAACAATAATCAAAATGCTACAAGCAAATACAACATGAATACAACAAAAGAATTGCAAAGGAAACTTTACAATCGATCTTTTGAGAGCTTGCTTGTTTGGTTGGTTGAGTGGCACTTGGAGACCCTGATTTGCAGCAACAAATCGCCCCAAAAACTCCTCAAAGAACCATTACTTTTTCCTCCATCAGGAGCTCCTTTTATATCTTCAACCTGTGCTGGAAAAAGTCGATCAGTCGATTGATGCCACTGTTGTCATGAGACAATGGCTAGATCCACACTGGAAAAATCCAACGGATCTATCATCAGTCGACTGACCATGACCATCAATCGACTGATCAAGTCATCACTCGATCACGACCGCGTCAAGGGAGACTCCATTCGGCTCCAATTCTCGAGCACCACGACCGATCATCACAAGATCCCGATCGCAATCACCGATCGTCCACCTATGTCGCCGATCTAGGGCAATTGAAATAAACCCTAGTTGATTTTACCAATGATCGCCACATGACACTACCGACCGCACACCTCAACCATGAGGTTTTAGCCCAAGTATGGTTCCCCCATACTTGCTAGACCACCTTTAGCCTAGACCTAAGCCTTCTAGTCACCTCCATCAGTCTCACGCCTCTCGAATCTCTCCAAGTCATCCATGACTTGTTCATCCATCGTGCTAGCCGTCAGGTGCTTCGATCGGCTATGTCATGCTAACAGTGTCTACATCGCCAAGGCACATTGGACTTATGCCGCCAAGACTCCGCTTGGACTTTACGCCGCCAACCATTGGACTTATGCTGCCAAGACTTCACCCTTGGACTTTAAGCCGCCAATATCAAACCCCTTGGACTTTCCAAATGCCAAGACTCAAGCTTGGACTTTCCCTTGCCAACCCATGTTGGACTTTCCATGCCAAGACCCATGCTTGGACTTTTCTTTGCCAAGACCCATGCTTGGACTTTACATTGCCAAGACCCATGCTTGGACTTTCCCAAATGCCAAGTGTCCCACTTGGACTTTCCATGACAATTACATTGTCATATATTTTTGTCAAAATATCAAAACATCTCTCGAGCCAAGCTCGAGTCCTGGTCAATCGTGACCTGGGCCGATTGCACCAACAATCATTACGTAAAGTATGAGCATTATTTAAATTTACCTTAGGGTTTACCTTAGCTCCCCCTACATGTGAAGATCCTCCCTTGCTCTTGGTTTGCTTCCTCTCCCTAGGGCATTGAGTCCTATAACGACCCCTTTGATTTTACTTGAAGCACACAATGTGTTCTTTGCTCTTAATTGTTAGGGCTCTTGTCTCCTTGGCCTTTGGCACCACTTGTGTTGTCTTCTTGATTTCGGACACTTACTCTTATAATATCTATTTTTCATACACTCAAAACACACAATATAATTTTTATTTTTATTCATTGTGCTTGAGTTACCTAGGTCAAAATTTTGAATTTGTTCTTCATCTCTCTCGAATGTTGAAGCTTCTTCTTGCTCTTCCTCCGACGTGGAAGGTCTCTCCTCCCCCTCAATCTTAGAGGGGGAGACTTCCACCATTTCTTCTACCTCTTCCTCGGATGTTGAGCATCTCTCAACTTTCGATTCTTCATGCTCTTGAGAGGATGATGGCTTTTCTTCCTCTTCGAGCTCCTTCTCTAATTGAGCCGATGATGAATTTTCATGAAGCTTGATCAACTTGTTCCATAATTCTTTAGTATCTTTACAATCTCCTACCTTATGCAAAATGTTACTAGGCATAAAGTTAGTCAAATTTAACATTACCTTTTTATTAATTTCGTATTTCTTATTTTGCTCATCGGTTTACTTCTTCTTCTTCAAGACTCTTCCTTTATTGTCCTTGAGAGGATCAAAATCATCTACAACACTATACTAATAATCTATATCTTTATTTAAAAAACATTCCATTTTACCTTTCCAAATTGCGAAATCTTCACCATCGAAGAAAAATGGAATGGTGGTGTCATCCCCAATCTATCATTTGACAATTCCGTCTTGCCTTTAGCATACTCCCTTAGTTGTTAAGCCTAAAAGAGCATCCTCACTCTGATACCACTTATTAGGATTGATGGTGTCATTAGAGGGGAGTGAATAACAATTTCACTTGTCGTTTGGAATTTGTTCTTTCGTGTTCGTCTACAAGACTTGTTAATGCAGCAGAATATATAGAAATAGAAATAAATATACAACAAGAATACAAATTCACAAGCACAACACAAGCGATATAACGTGGTTTAGAACTCAGGGTTCATACTCCACGGATTGAGCTCAAGTGAGCTCTAGTGATGCACACCACCATTAATAAATTTCTCCTTCTTGGAAAATAATCCAGAGGTGGAGAAACCTCTTACAGCAAGATTACAAAAGTAATACACCAAGCAAATACAAGTATACAAATGAAATGCAAAGAAAACTTTACAATAGTACTTTTGATTATTTGCTTGTCACTTGTTTTGGATTGCTCTTGAAAGTCTGAAATGCAGCAACAATTCTCCTTCAAAATCTCTCCAAGAACTGGTGCAAAATCCTCCATCTTGAGCTCCTTTTATAATTTGCATCAAACTAATTTCGCGCATAGCAGTCCACTGCCAAAAGACACTAGTCTGTTGGGATCTTTTGCGAAAATAAACGCAAACACAGTAGAAAAACAAACTTGATCCCTCCAGAGATCCATGTGTATACATAAAGGATATCGTATCTTTTAACTACACCTTAGTCGAGAAGTTACCCTTGTAGCGTAGCCCTTCGCAATTCCGACAACAACTCCTTGATGTCGGATCTTAGCGCGATCAGAATGTCCGTGCCTCTATGGTATCCACACGAACACTATCTTGGAGAAGGAGACAAAACCTTTGGTTGTGCTAGCAACCACACCAAGGCTCTCCACCAAAGACCAGATTTTGGCCAAGAAGAAGGGAGAAGGGAAATGGGAAAAGCCCTACATGACAAAGAGAAGATCCATATCTCTCACTCATTTTTTGGAGAGCTTAAATCCCATTTCTCATGCATTAACCCATTTGCATGCAACATTGAGCATTAAATCTCATTTCATGCATTAACCTTTTTGCATGTCATGTTTGAAAATAAATCTCATTTCATGTATTAACCCCTTTGCATGCAACATTAAGCATTAAATCTCATTTCATGCATTAACCTTTTTGCATGCAACGTTTGAGAATAAATCTCATTTCATGCATTAATCCCTTTGCAGGCAATATTAAGCATTAAATCTCATTCCATGCATTAACCTTTTTGCATGCAACTTTAAGAATAAATCTCATTTCATGCATTAATCCCATTGCATGCAACATTAAGCATTAAATTTCATTTCATGCATTAACCCTTTTGCATGCAAGGTTGAGGAGGATTCTCAAATTCCAATTGTATACATTAATCCCATTTGCATGCAACAACTTTCATTTGCATGCATGATTAATCACTATTAATCATGCTAACTTTCTTAAATTGGTTCACTTGAGTCTAACTCAAATTAAACCAATTTGAGTCCAACTCAAGTTTAGTCAAGCAATGAGTCTAACTCATTCTAGTCCATTCAATTAACTAATGATTCATTTAGTCAAACTAAGATGATCCTATCTCCAAAATAACGTGTTCTTTGTGTGTAACTCAATAGGTTCTTGCAATATTGACAATGTTTCTAAACCCCTTTTTAGAAACATAAACAATGAGTGACATCTAGCAATGCATCATTGCTACTCAAGTGGCAAGAATGTCGAAATCCGACATAATCTTACTGTGACTACTATAATATATAACCATATCCTTCTATCCTCGATATCTAGATCGATCAATGGGGCATAGATCGTGTCATCCTCTTATCAATCTTTGTGTTCTTGATCCTAAGTAGACTCACTCAAACAAATAAGCTCAATATCTCATATTGACTCATTTGAACATGGTCATGCATATCGTGGTCCTACTCTATCAAGAGGTCTAAAGATATCACTCTCATCATACGGGAGGGATAGATCTCATCTACATCACTCACATCCCTTGCATAATCTGATATATACCTAGTGATCGCATTTATAGTCCACCTTGTTATAGGTGACATTTGACGATATCAAAGTACATAACTCTTTATATAGGGAACCATAGTGATTTCAGATCTAATGACTAATTATACCAATAGTCACTATGAGAAATTTTATGACACTCATATGACGATCCATGAAACTTTCTCATGGTGGATCAATTCAGTATATATTCTCTAATATATACCCATGTGTCAACGTGATATCACATATCCATGACTTGCGAGATCAAGTCATCAATTAACCTACATGCTAATCTCAATGAATTAATATTGCCCTTATATATTAATGCTTGACTAGGAATATTTAAGAATAGTGTTCTCTACATCCTCTCACAATCAATTCTATCAATTGATGTGTTGTAGATATGAACATACTTTCTAGGGCATTATTATATTTATTCGGCTGGCACAAACATGAAGTAAATATAATAACCAAACTTTGCCTTTATTATTAATAGAATATGATACATAAGTCCCTAGTCAATCATCACATAATTGACTCTAGGGCTTACTACTAACATAGTCGACTGCTCATAATGTCGTTATCTTATAATGGCTCAATCCACGCTGAAAAAACTTCAACGGATACCCTAACAGTCGACTGCCCTTACCAACAGTCGATTGAAGCCCGATAATCGACTACCAAAGCTTCTGTGCTCGTGTTTACTTAAAGCAATCGACTATTCAAAGACAGTCGACTACTAGTGCTTCACCTGAGCAGTCGAAGCTCAGTCGACTACGTGACCAGTCGACTAGTTATAATTTTAGTCGACTAAAGCAAGTTGACTAGGTTGCAAAGTGTTAAACACTTGACTAGTCAACTGGTCCATATCTCTAGTCGATTGATAAACCTCAAACATGAAGTTTAACTCAAGTATGATCCCCTCATACTTGATAAATTACCCTTAGCCTAGACCTAAGTCTTCTAGCCACCTCTATCAGCCTCACGCCTATTGGATCCCTCCAAGTTCTCCTTGACTTGTTCATCCATACGCTAGCCTTCAGGTGCTTCTGTCAGTTATTGTCATGCTAACCGAGTTTACCTTGCTAATGTACATTTTGAATTATACCGCCAAGACAATCGCTTGAACTTTACGCCGCCAAACATTGGACTTATGCTGCCAAGACTACAGCTTGGACTTTACGTCGCCAATATCACACCCTTGGACTTTCCCATCACTAAGATCCATTTGGACTTATGCCGCAAAGACTTCATGCTTGGACTTTATGCTATCAAAAATTGGACTTATATTGCCAAGACCCATGCTTGAACTTTACGCTGCCAATATCACACTCTTGGACTTCCCTTGCCAACTCCATGTTGGACTTTCCAATTGCTAAGACCGATGCTTGGACTTTTCAATTGTCAAGTACCAATGACTTGGACTTTACCATTGTCAAGACTCATGCTTTGACTTTCTAATTGTCAAGTACCCATGACTTGGACTTTTCATGCCAAGTATCTAAACTTGGACATCCCTCGAGTCTCACTCGAGCTAGGTCAACCTTGACTTGAGGTCGATTGCTTCACCAATCTCCTCATAAAGTTATCTCCTCATTGTAGGGTTTTGTCCGGAATCGAAGCTCTGATACCACTTGAAGATAGGAAACTTCGCTTCCCACTTCAACTCAGTCGTTTATTCATGGCGATCCCTTCTACGTTCCCGGATAAAAAAAATGTATCCTTGACAAGAGGGATTACCCAAGCAACCGTTTCATCGTTGTGCTATTCGATTAGAGTGGTCACTTGAACAAACTTGTTGTTCAAGCCACCAACCTCTATTCTACGAATAGCCACGGAATAGGCGATGTACGGATCGTTGGCTTTTGTGTTTATATTCAGGGTCCAAGTTATTTTAGCCATAAAAACATAATACTACATGCATATATAATTGAAAAACAATTATAGACATATTACAAAAGAGAATAGACAATCGATATACCTCTCGATCTTCTATTGTATGTCCTTCCTCCTTTTGGACGTCGTGTGAGCGACAATCTACCAAAAGTCGAAGCTTCTAGATCACCAATCTTCCTTCCTTGCTTGCTCCGAACAAGAGGAAGAATAAGAAACAAAACACTTCTCCTTCTTTCAACCAACCACCAAGCTCCAAGCTTGCCGTCGGCCAAGAAGGAGATCAAGGAGAGTGAACGTCGGCTAAGACTCTAAGGGAAGAGACCCTAGACTTCTTTCCACCGGCCAAGGAGAGGAGAAGGACTTGATTTGGACGTCGGCCAAGGGAGGGAAGAAGGAGATGGGCACCGACCACCAAGGAAGAAGAAGAAGAAGAAAGGAAATAATTTCCTTATTTGGTGCCGCCCAAGCCTTCAAACTCTAAGCCTCCCAAACCCTAATCCTATCTCAATTGGAATTCCTGGTTACCGCCCACCCTAAAGCCTCCTTTTATAGAGTTAGGGATAAGCCTTGTTTTAATCTCCACCATTGGTTCTAGGGATTTAATCTCAACCATCGGCTCTAGAGATTTAATCTCAACCGTCGGTTCTAGAGATTTAATCTCTACCTTTGGATCTAGAGTTTTGTTTTCAACCATTGGATCTAGGGTTCATGAGGTATTAATAGTCTACAATAGAGACCATGAGGAGAAGTTGGATCTTGGCCACCCAATGAATCAAGCCCACATAAAGTCCGATCCATTAATGATAATCCAATCCACTAAAGGATTATCATTGATCTACCTCACCAACCCCCATAAGTTAATATGGGCTCTATATATTATTTGTACATTTTTCTCCCCGTGTTTAAGATCTCGAATGTCCGTCGATTAATTAATTTACTGATCATTAATTAATTAACATCTAACTCCATGAGTAGTACCACTCAACCTTTTCATCATGTCGGACCAAGTCCACCTGCAGGGTTTACATGATGAACCTTATGAGCTCCTCAAGGGGACATCATCATCCTAATATATAGGACACGGTTTCCTCCTATAATCAACGGCACACCATATAAATAATATCATTTCCCAACTTACCGAGCCTATCGATTTAATCCATAAATCTCGCCCATTGGTAAATCAAAGAAATGAATACTAAGTATATGTGCCCGTTATTATATCGGGGTTAAGAGCATGTACAATATAATATCTGAGGTCCGATTCGATTATGTAGTCAGCAATAAATCGAATCAACTCTAAGTCGGTCCTGCTCAATACACACAAAGTGTACTAATATGATTCTATGGTCAAGACAAATCAATATCAAATCACACTACAACCATATCAATGGTTTGTCCAAAGTCATCTCGGTTGTGAGCCTATACTTATACTTTACAAGGAGTCGATAACATGATCTCCCGTGTGACACCACACACCATGTTATATATAATGTAATATATTAGACAATATGCATCACCATAAATATGTAAACAATGAGCATGTGATTCTTATATCAAAATAAAGATGTTCATACAAAAGATAGACTTTTCGGTATACATCCCAACAATCTCCCACTTATACTAAAAGACTATGCTGTCCTCAAACTTCCATACATCTGATTCTCATTCCCTCCACATGTCTATTAAAAGCTCTCACCGGAAGGGCCTTAGTGAAAGGATCTGTCAGGTTATCCTCCGATGCAATCTTGGTCACAGCAACTTCTCCTCTCTTTACGATTTCTCGTATCAGGTGGTATTTACGCTCTATGTATTTACTTGCCTTATAGGCTCGTGGTTCCTTCGAGTTTGCAACTGTACCACTATTATCACAATAAATTGTGATAGTTCTTGGCAAATCAGGAATCACATCCAAGTCCATCAGGAAGTTCCTGAGCCACACAACTTCTTTGGCCGCCTCAGAGGCCACCACATACTCAGCTTCCATGGTAGAGTCCGCCACACATTTCTGCTTGACACTCCTCCATACAATGGCTCCACCTCCCAAAGTAAACACAAAACCTGAGGTAGATTTACTGTTATCCCTATCTGATTGAAAGTCAGAATCTGTATAACCCACAGGGAGTAATTGGTCTGCCTGGTAAACTAGCATATAATCCCTAGTTCTTCTCAGGTACTTCAATATATACTTTACAGCAGTCCAATGTCCCTGTCCTGGATTACTCTGATATCTGTTGACCATGCCCACGGCAAAGCTGAAATCTGGTCTTGTACATAGCATCGCATACATGAGGCTTCCTACTGTCGAAGTATAAGGAACTACCTTCATCTCCTCTATCTCCTCAGATGTTCTAGGACACATCTCCTTAGATAAAGGAACTCCATGCCTGAAAGGTAGAAAACCCTTCTTGGAGTTCTGCATGCTAAAACGATCCATAATGATGTCTATGTATGAAGCTTAAGATAAGCACAACATCCTTTTCTTGTGATCCCTTATAACCTTGATCCCAAGGATGTGTCTCACTTCTCCCAAGTCCTTCATATCAAACTGTTTAGACAACCATACCCTTACGTTCGATAACACCTTGATATTGTTGCTAATTAACAAAATATCATCTACGTATAGCACAAGAAATACCATTACATTTCCATCACATCTCTTGTATACACAAGACTCATCCGGACTTTGAATAAATCCATAAGACTGGATTACCTCATCAAAGCGGATGTTCCAAGACCTCGAAGCTTGTTTCAATTCATAAATGGACCGATTAAGCTTACACACAAGATGCTCTTTGTCCTTTGCAATGAAACCTTCTGGTTGCTTCATATAGATGTTTTCCTCAAGACTTCCATTAAGGAAAGTTGTCTTGACATCCATCTGCTATACCTCATAATCCATATGAGCAGCAATGCATAAGAGAATCCGGATAGACTTAAGCATGACTACCGGCGAAAAGGTCTCCTCATAATCGATACCCTCTTTCCGAGTATACCCCTTCGCAACAAGCCTTGCTTTGAAGGTCTCAACCTTCCCGTCTATTCCTCTCTTTCTTTTGTAGATCCACTTGCATCCAATAGTTTTTACACCATCGGGTGGTTCTACTAGCTCCCAGACCTGATTTGAATCCATAGATTCAATCTCAGTATTCATTGCACTTTGCCAAGATACTGCATCTTTATCTTGGATTGCCTCGTCATATGTCTAGGGATCAGGTTCATGTTCACCAAGGACTAAATCAGAAGATTCTCCCAAGAACATGAATCTATCAAGTTGTCTAACAACCCTCCCACTACGACGAGGTATCACCTGTGTATTATCTGTGACACACGGTGCAGTGACTTGTGGTATATCCTCTTGTACCAGTGGTACTGAAGAAGTGACTTCCCCTTTTAATTTCTCCAGAACAATCTTACTCATGGGCTTGTGGTTCATGACATAGTCTTCCTCTAGAAATCTGGTGTTCGTGTTGACGATCACTCTTTGATCTCTAGGACTATAAAACAAACCACCTTTCGTTCCTCTAGGATAGCCAACGAACATGCGCACTTCAGAGATTCCAACTTACCATCGCCTTGACACATGTGTCTGTGGACTCCCCATATCTGAATATGTCTTAGACTAGGCTTTCGCCCGATCCACAATTGTGGAGTAGAAGGCAGCGATTTAGATGGAACCAAGTTCAGAATGTACACTCGTATCTAGAGCATATCCTCGAGAATCTAATCGCAACTTCAAATTCATCGATCTAACCATCTCTATAAGAGTCCTATTCCTTCGCTCTGCTACACCATTCTGTTGGGGTGTGTCAGGTGCAGATAATTGGGATTGAATCTCAGCCTTTAATAAGTAATTCTTAAACTCTCTCAAGAGGTACTCACCGCCACGATCAGATCGTAGTGTCTTGATACTTTTTCCTTAACGTTTCTCCACATCAGTCTTGAATTCTTTGAACTTGTCAAAGCATTCAGACTTGCAGCGCATCAAGTAAATGTATCCATATCTTGAATAATCATCTATAAAAGAGAGGAAATACTCAAAACCACCTCTAGCCTGGATAGACATAGGACCACACAAATCAGAATAAACCAATTCTAACACATCTTTAGCTCTATACCCCTTGGCCTTAAAAGGCCTCTTGGTCATTTTACCCTCCAAGCAAGATTTGCAGGTTGGAAAATCTTCCACCACTAATGAACCCAGAAGTTCATCGGCTATCAACCTTTGAATTCTGCTGAGGTTAATATGACCAAGCCTAAGATGTCAAAGATATGTTTGGTTCATCTTCGAAGGTTCTTTTCTCTTATTGGAATTAGAAGATGAGTTATTAACTTCAATTTGCATCGTGGGAGCTTTTGGTTCAAGTGTGTATAAATTTCCTATCAATGCACCCGAACAGATAATCTCCCTATTCCTTTTTATAACAACTCTATCATTAAAAGAAATAGAATATCCATCCATAAACAATTTAAAACTGAAATTAAATTCTTTCTAAATAAAGGTGCACAAAGGCAATTCTTAAGAACCAAAACTTTATTTTTCTCAAAAGATAAATAAACATCTCCCACTGCAACAGCTGCCACCTTCGTGGCATCGCCCAAGTATATAGTAATCTCCCCTTCAGTCAGTCGTCTGGTTTCCTGGAACTCCTGCAAAGTATTGCAGACATGATCAGTGGCTCCCGTATCTACACACCAGGTGCCGGTAGATAACACCGCTAAATATGTTTCAACAACTAGACCAAAAGATATACCTTTGTTCTGCTTGCGATTGGGGCAGTCCTTCTTCCAGTATCCAGTCTGCTTACAAGTGAAGCACTTGCCTTTCGGCTTCTTCACTCCTCCCTGAGTTCCTCCCACCGCCTTTGCCCCAGCTTGTTTCTTCTTCTTCTTGCCTTTCGACTTAGAAGTAGAAACCTTTTGTGTAACCATGACATGCGCCTGAGCACTCTGACGAAATAGCCCCTCTGTCGCTTGGAGTTCTGTCAGAAGCTCCGCCAACGAATACAACCTCTTGTTCATATTGTAGTTCAAGTGAAACTGCTCAAAACTCCTAGGTAGAGACTGGAGAATGATATCGATCTGGGTTTCCCCATCGATCTCAGCTCCGAGGACTTCCAACTCATTCAAATGAGCCATCATCTTGAGAACCTGATCTCTCACGAGTGTTCCCTCGATCATGGTGGTCGTCATCAAGTTCCTCATGGCTTCCTGCCTAGCAGCCCGATTCTGGTGTCCGAAAAGTTCTTTAAGATTGAGCATCATGTCATAAGCAGTGGGCATGGCTTGATGCTGATGTTGTAGTACATTTGACATAAATGCTAAAATGTAACATCGCGTCATTTCATCAGCCTTAATCCACTTCTTATAACTCTCCTTCTCCTTTTCCCCAGAATCATCCACAGACTTAGGAGGGCACACTTCGAGGAGTACATATTTGTATTCCTCAGCAGTCAAGACAATGTCAAGATTCCTCTTCCAATCAACATAATTGGGTCCAGTAAGTTTATTTTCTTTCAGTATCACAGCAAGTGGATTGAAAGTCATTTTTGAAAAACCTAAGAATCACATAAATCAAAATATTATATTTCAAAAAATTATTGATTCCTCAAACAATAAAATTTTAAAATCAACCAACACCTCAAAACACCGAGAATATCGTATGCCACGATAGTGTGGACGTATACGAATTCTACATTTGTAAGAGGAGGTTTTACTCATTAATTTTACTATCTTATCAACCTATCTTTTTGACAAATAAAATTAATAGTTGGTTCCTCTTCGGCCCTACAAATAAAAGCAGTGACTCCGATGGGGAAGATATTTTTATTTGCATCTAAGTGTTCACCATTATTCGGTACTAAGGCAATTATTTCGGGTTATGTGCCTTCTGATGGGGAAGTACACATGCTCCTTAATAATTCCCTATAACCATATTCGACCCTGTGATCCGCAAACAAACTCATCCGATGGGGAGGAAGGCACTCAGAGCCGACGCACAAGTTTGTTTGTATCACATGTCAAATCGTAATGGAGGCCGTGAAAATTTATAAAAATATTCTTCTCCCACTTAGTAATTTAAAATTGAGGAATTTTCTTAGCCTACGACATGCATATCAAACAAGAAGCAATAAATATGAAAAAATATTTTCCAACTATTATGACTTTTGTCTCCAATATGCCTCCCGTCGTATAGTCATCTCGTCCGCTCCTCCCTACGTCATGTACAAGTCATCCAGGAGATCAAGGAGAAAAACTATTTTAATTTACATCCATCGATCCTATACTCCACGAAGGAGTGTACATGAAATCTAGATCGAAAGTAAACTAAAATAAAAGAGTGGCTAAACAGTGTCGTACTTAATTACAAAAATTAAATACTAGCCTCGTCAACCCCGAGGATTCAAAAAAATATACAATTACACACATACAATCACATACACACATATGGCCATAATAGTTGGATCCTATGCCTGCAACCAAAGAGTTAACCTATGCACATCCTACTATTACCTGACACATATAATATATGAAAAGTGCATAAAAGTAACCGAATCCTAAACACACAAAACCAAAAACCGTGGCTTTGATACCACTTGTAGGGTTTTGTCCAGAACCGAAGCTCTGATACCACTTGAAGGTAGGAAACTTCGCTTCCCACTTCAACTCGGTCGCTTGTTCATGGTGATCCCTTCTATGTCCCCGGATAAAAAAAATTTATCCTTGACAAGAGGGATTACCCAAGCAACCGTTTCATCGTCGTGCTATTCGATTAGAGTGGTCACTTGAACAAACTTATTGTTCAAGCCACCAACCTCTATTCTACGAATAGCCGGGGAATAGACGATGTACGGATCGCCGACTTTTGTGTTTATATTCGGGGTCCAAGTTATTTTAGCCATAAAAACAAAATACTACATGCATATATAATTGAAAAACAATTATAGGCATGTTACAAAAGAGAATAGACAATCGATATACCTCTCGATCTTCTATTGTATGTCCTTCCTCTTTTTTGACGTCGTGTGGGCGACGATCTACCAAAATTCGAAGTTCCTAGATCACCAATCTTCCTTCCTTGCTCGCTCCGAACAAGAGGAAGAATAAGAAACAAAACACTTCTCCTTCTTTCAACCAACCACCAATCTCCAAGCTTGGTGCTTGCCGCCGGCCAAGAAGGAGATCAAGGAGAGTGAACGCCGGCCAAGACTCTAAGGGAAGAGACCCTAGACTTCTTTCCACCGGCCAAGGAGAGGAGAAGGACTTGATTTGGATGTCGGCCAAGGGAGGGAAGAAGGAGATGGGCACCGGCCACCAAGGAAGAAGAAGAAGAAAGGAAATAATTTCCTTATTTGGTGTCGCCCAAGCCTTCAAACCCTAAGCCTCCCAAACTCTAATCCTATCTCAATTGGAATTCCTTGTTGCCGCCCACCCTAAAGCCTCCTTTTATGGAGTTAGGGATAAGCCTTGTTTTAATCTCCACCATTGGTTCTAGGGATTTAATCTCAACCGTGGGCTCTAGAGATTTAATCTCAACCGTCGATTCTAGAGATTTAATCTCTACCTTTGGATCTAAAGTTTTGTTTTCATCCATTGGATCTAGGCTTCATGAGGTATTAATAGGCTACAATAGGGACAATGAGGAGGAGTTGGATCTTGGCCACCCAATGGATCAAGCTTACAAAAAGTCCGATCCATTAGTGATAATTCAATCTACTAAAGGATTATCATTGATCTACCTCACCAACCCCCATAAGTTAATATGGGCTTCATATATTATTTGTACATTTTTCTCCCCGTGTTTAAGATCTCGAATGTCTGTCGATTAATTAATTTACTGACCATTAATTAATCAATATCTAACTCCATGAGTAGTACCACTCAACCTTTTCATCATGCCGGACCAAGTCCACCTGCAGAGTTTACATGATGAACCTTATGAGCTCCTCAAGGGGACATCATCATCCTAATATATAGGACACGGTTTCCTCCTATAATCAACGGCACACCATATAAATAATATCATTTCCCAACTTACTGAGCCTATTGATTTAATGTATAAATCTTGCCCATTGATAAATCAAAGAAATGAATACTGAGTAGATGTGTCCGTTATTATATCGGAATTAAGAACATGTACAATATAATATCTGAGGTCCGATTTGATTATGTAGTCAACAATAAATCGAATCAACTCTAAGTCGGTCCTGCTCAATACACACAAAGTGTACTAGTGTGATTCTATAGTCAAGACAAACCAATACCAAATCACACTACAACCATACCAATAGTTTGTCCAAAGTTATCTCGGTTGTGAGCTTATACTTATACTTTACAAAGAGCCGATAACATGATCTCCCGTATGACACCACACACCATGTTATCTACAATGTAATGTATTAGACAATATGCATCACCATAAATATGCAAATAATGATCATGTGATTCTTATATCAAAATAAAGATGTTCATACAAAAGATAGACTTTTCAGTATACATCCCAACACTCATATGATCAAACCAATGTCAACCATATGATCAATCCATTGTCAAACAATGGTCAAACTGCTTGTCAAACATCAAAACACTACTCGAGTCTCACTCGAGTCTGATCAATCGTGACTTGGACCGGTTACACCAATAAATATATCTCGAACATATGGAGAATACAAGCTATTATTTCTCTTTGTTGAGCAAGGAGTTATGAATATAAAAGGAGTTTGGCCTCCTTAATCTCCATAATTACCTTAGCAGTTGTAAATGCATGACCATGTTGGTATTTATGACTTGGCATGCCATCATTGCACATTATCTCGGTTCCAAGATAGACTTCATACAAGTTCAGTCAGTCAAACTTACACCTTCTTCAACTAGACCAGCTAAGGATACCTATGACACGGTGGAAGAAAGATCACATAACCATGTCAAGTCAAAATTCAAGCTATGATGGAAGTCAAAGTCAAACTGAGTTTGAGTCAATTCAAACTCCTCTGAGTCACACCCGAGTTCATTCCAATCAAACTTGGATTTGGCTTAATAATTTTTCAAGTCCACTATCAGACGAATGGACTCGCCCTTAAAGAGGCACATCTCTCCATACCACAAAAGTGTGTCTTTTAGGCTCTAGCGGTTGTACCCCTTATTCTTCTCTTATATAATGGTAAGGAGGTGAAGGCAAAGGGGAAGAAAGTAATTTTTTAACTCTACTTCATTTTCTCCCTACTTTCTCATATTCTAACTTGAGCATTGGAGGAGTCACGCCGAGGTACGTCTTGATCCCTTTTTTCATCTATTTTCAAGTCCTTCCATATCTGAATTTCTCATCACTTAGAGGACCGATCTCTGAAGATGGTCGGAGCTATAAACACCCAATCTCCCAAGGTCTTGTGCACGTCCGACCTCTCGAAATCCCGTGTACACTTGACTTCTCGAGGTCTCGTGTGTCCGATTTTCTGAAGCTCAGGTAACAACTAATCTTCCAAATCTGAGGAAACACTCGATCTCTTGAGACCCAATTGCAAACCTACCTGATGAAACTCTGTAGAAGAAGATCGATTGAATTAAATCAACTTATTGAAGACCAACCTAATTTGTACCTAATTGATTGAAAATATTTGACCGTAGATATTCTCATTCCATCTATTGATCTCAGATCGAATCATATATCATTGATAATGAAATAATTGATCTATGTCTATTTAAGTTGAACATGGTAATGACACAAATCTTAGTAGTTGTTTGATTATCTTAGTAGTTATTTAGTCATTTTCTTGATGCAAAAGGTGATGTACTTATCTCAGACTCCGAATGTGGGTGATTAATTCTTACTCATTTGGTACAAATCTATATTGTGCTAGCTATCCGACTTTATCCATGGGAGAGATTATTTAATCATTCTATTCTCGAAACCTATTACTGCCCACTAAAGAAAAGAAATTCTATTTTCTATAAAAAATGAGGATGTTGATATAATCTCTTTGAATATTCTTATTGTTTGGCTTGCAAAGGTCAATCACCATCATTGTCTTTTTAAATTATGCAGATCAAAAGAATTTGAAGAATAAATGGTAGAAGGGATTTTTCATTCTTCTCTTCTTCCAAGTTGACAACATTGAATCACTCATTTTTTTCTCTCTTTTTTTTTATTTTCTCTTTCTTCCTTCTTTTTATCTCGAGTGCACTCGGACATTCTTTATTATCGATTTTACAACTAAATAAAAAAATTGATAAATTACAATATGAGAAATTTATTCTTACTCACTTGATACAAATCTACATGATAATTATCCGACTTTGTCCGTAGACACAAAAGCTAAGGGGGCGTTTGGTAGAGAGAAAATTTTCTATTTTCTGTTTTTATTTTCTGAGAAAACGAGAAAACGCGTTTGGTTGGTGTTTTCCATCTCTGTTTTCTGAGAGAGAATTTTTTGGAAAACTGGAAAACAGAAAAAAATTATTTTCTATTTTTCAGAAAACAGAAAATAAGAAGGCTACCAAACGCCCCTTAAATTTCGGCAATTTACCAAACACAGCAGCCGAAGTTCAGATTTGCCCAAATCGCGCACTATAGTTTCAGAATGACCAAATCGCGCGCTTAATTCCCAAAATACCCCTCCCGTCAAACAGCGTTTTTAATGCAAAGATCCCGCATGCATCCGAGGCACATTTCCAAATCCCGAGCCATCGAAACGTCCCGTCCAAACAAGTCACCACATTATCGTCTTCGTGTCTTCAGCTTCCGGGAAATCTTCGAGCGCACAAAAACTTGGAAAAGCTTAGACTCCATTTTTCCTCCTGCTTCATTACGTTAGTTTCCGAGTTCTTGGAATTTCGTCGAGACGCTTCGAGGTAATATGGTGTCGTCCTCTCATTTAACTAGAGTTTTACCCATTTCTTACTCGGTTTTAGGGTTTCCGTTGAAAGGCGTACATCTCATTGGGTTTTTTTCTACCATTTCGTGTTGCAGAATGAGTCAAGCATCCGGTTCAACCTCTCCTTCACCGGCCAAGGTATGTGTTGCATTCCTTGCTTTAGTCCAATATGAAGTATGCCATATGTTTAAAATGATTTCTCCGTTATGGTTTTGGAATGGTTTAAAACATTCAAATACAAATGGACGATCTCTTCAATCTGTATATGAATTAGATAAATAGAGCTGTAAATTCTCAGTACCGTGGTAATGGAATTAAAACTCCCTGCACCAGGGAGATGAACTAGTCAAGAAAAATCGTGGTGCTGGGAATTTCTATCCCAGCACCACCGTGGTAATGGGATTAAAACTCCAGCAACACTATGGTGCTGGGAATGTAATTTCCAGCACCATGTACATATAAGTTGCGGATTTGTTGGTGGTCTTTGGGAATTAAAACCCCCAACACACGGTGGTTCTGCGTTTAAAAATCTCAAAGACCGGGAGATGAATTAGTCAAGAAAAAAGGTGGTGCTGGGAATTTATATCCCAGCACCACCGTGGTAATGGGATTAAAACTCCCAGCAACACCATGGTGCTGGGAATGTAATTTCCAGCACCATGTACATATAAGTAGCTGGATTTGTTGGTGGTGCTGGGAATTAAAACCCCAGCAACACAGTGGTTCTGCGTTTAAAAATCCCAGCACCAGGGAGATGAACCAGTCAAGATAAATGGTGGTGCTGGGAATTTATATCCCAGCACCACCGTGGTAATGGGATTAAAACTCCCAGCAACACCATGGTGCTGGGAATCTAATTTCCAGCACCATGTACATAAAAGCTGCCGGAATTGTTGGTGGTGCTGGGAACTAAAACCCCAGCAACACAGTGGTTCTGCGTTTAAATATTTCAGCACCAGGGAGATGGAACTGGTCGAGACAAATGGTGGTGCTGGGAATTTATATCCCAGCACCACCGTGGGCCTGGGATATAAATTTCCAGCACCATGGAGAGGGAACCTGGCCGAGAAAAAGAGTGGTGATGTCAATTTTTTTTTACAGGATTATTGCAAAGAATTGCCGAATCTCAAATTTGTTTTTTACAATTACAAAATGAAGGAATAAATTATGTATTTTGTAATTGTTAGGGAAATAATGAGTGTGCGAAGAAACTGCAATGGACCAGCGTTTTAGGCCACTTTATTGAATTTTTTGGAGGTCCAAGTGCTAAAGGGAAGCAACGCCCGTCAGTTTGTTTACATGAAAGGCACAGAGAGATAATTAAACAAACCCCATTTGCTGTTTTTTTGAATATACAAGACATTCCACAAATTCGTGGAATATTGGTCAATATATTTCAAAGTTGGGATTCGACAAGTAAAAGCTTTAAGTTTTCAACTGTGCCAGTTGCTTTCACCAGAAGAGATGTGTCCCTTTTGCTCGGTATTGTAGAGGGGGCTTATGTTCCTATGAATTCAACTAATGCATCAGGTGCTCTTTTCAATTCTCAATTCTCCAAAAAAGAACCAACTAGATCGAGGTTAGAGTTTTTGCTTAAAACCTTTGCTACTAGAGTAGAAGTAGATGAAGATGTTTTGGTATTTTGTAAGTTGTATGTATTGTATATATTTGCTTGTGTGTTGTTCTGTACTACTACATATAAGGTCCCCATAGGTCTTGTAGATATTGTAGATGATTTTGACAACATAGGTAGTTTCAATTGGGTCGAAGTCATCCATCAATTTATGGCTCCACAATTGTCTACTATCGAGATATATGTTCATCTAATAATACAGACGAAAGAGCTAATTCCTTATCTAAAGGGGTTTCACCTTTGATGTAAGTTCTTTCTTACTAAATAATTTTTTCTTTTATATTTACGTAAGTATGTAACACTTTCGATATGAGCAGGCTTGGTTTCTGGAACATGTCCCAATCCAGAGACCGTACAATACTGAAGGCCCACGAATAAATAAGTGGAGGGCAACTCCTTCACATATTAGCAAGGTCAGGAATTTATTGGAGCAAGTCTCCCCTGAACAGGTAAATAGAAGACCACAACTTAGTAGTTTTTCATTTTCGTTATCTAAATAATTGTTGATTTTTTGATAGGTCATTGTTGATCTAGTATGTACCCGTAGTGAAAATATATTGCTTGATAAGGTTGACTATTATATCAAAAATACTCCTCATCCAATAGAGACATCATCATCACAAACTATACAAGAAAAATACCCTACTAGTGAATGCCATGAGTGTTTAGTTTATCAGAGACAACTCAAAGAGTTAAGAATGGAAAACATGGCACTAACTGAAAGGGTAAAAGAACTAATGGAAATTATAGGAGGGTCACGCGGTTGAGGCGTTAACATCTACCATAATCAACATTATTTCGACGACTCTCATGTTCGATCTCTAATTTGCACTAATAACTACTACGACTCTTTGGCCTGATCCAGGTTTTACAAGATACACTTTTCCTTCGAAATCCAAGAGAGCAATACGTAACTGAACGGAAGCAGGCAACTGATAAAGTTGTAAAAGAAGTAGAAGTGTTTGACAAGAAAGGCAAATAAAAATTGGTATGGATGAATTGTGCTTAGGGATACTATCTGTATTTTGGAAGAAGATGAAAAAGATCTTGACAGGATGAAGCAATAATTGATAAACTCAACCAAATGAGAATGGAAGCTATCATGCTTAGTAAATACTTCCCAAAATTAGTTTGTGTTATTTTATTTAAATAACTAATATTATTTTTGTATTATAGTATGTCAAGAAGATGTAAGATAAAGAAAGAACAAGAAACAAGATGCTGATGTGACCTACTTGCTAAAAAGTTTAGAAAAAATAAAGTATGGTAGTTACATCCACCATTATATTCAAAAATTCTATTACAATATTATAAAGTGCAAATATTTATTTACGATTAAATTTTTTGTAGGCCGATAACAAAGTTATGTTTGGGAGGAAGGTCCTTTTCATTAACTCAATTCTTTATACTGAGTTAATGGATCTGTTTTCACAGTTGGGGAGGTTATCGATACATTTTGCTCAATTCTTTTTAGGGGGGCCTCCTCTTCATGTAGGTCATATAACAAGTCTGTGTATTGCTCATCCGTGTTCATTGTAAAGGAGTTAAATTATCTTGTATTTTCACGACATTTGATGTTATACTAACTGCTTAAATATTTTTTCCTCTACACACAATTTCAACAAGATTAAGATTATCGTTGAAGACTGCCACAAGACAAATCATAAACACATACATGAATGATTGAGAGGTTAGATATATTTTTATACCTCTAAATACTGACCAAACTCACTTTCACATGTTGTGTATCGACACAAAAGCAATGAGTTTCAATCATTACAACTCCATTTCATATGGTGGAAGATCAAAAGTCGATTTTGAAGGTGGTGAGTAGTTAAATATTTTAAATATAGATATTCCATCAATTTAACTTTGTTATCTGTTAATGAATAGTTATGTTAACTTAGTCATCGTTAATTATAGGTATCCCAATTTAAAGGATATTCACCTAAGGAGCTGCAGAATTCATCCATGTTTACAAGGCTATTACCCCATCGATGAGTTTCATATAACCGATTGTCCCCAACAAGTGGCAAGGTACTAAAAGAAAAATACTGAACGTGAAAATTATACTTTTGAATTGAAATATAAAATTTTTCTTTGCATGTTTACAGCAATGATTGTGCCTTCTTTGTGATGCAATACATGAGATGTCTGCTTTATGGTGAGAAGATTGACTTCAAACAAGGTATATGATCAAATCTGTAATAGATGTCTCTATCTCAATTTTAAGGGATGAGTTCTTCCTGATGTAATTTTAGAAGTGTTCAGGTGGGAGTATGACAATGCATTGTTGTAATTAATGAAATTTGCTAATTTGTAAATGGTACTGCTTCCCATAGATCAACAGTGACTGTAAATATGTTTATTGTTTGTGTTTGAGCTTTAATAAATGTTATATAATATATTGTTCAATACTTTGCTGGTGCTGACAATGAAATCCCAGGAACACAATGGCCCTGGGATTAAATTTTGCATTACACAGTGGTTCTGGGATTTTAATTCACAGCACCACGTACAATTTCGAACTCACCGAGAAATACGGTGGTGCTGGGAATTTAACTCCCAGGAACACAGTGGTGGTGGGAATTAAAGTCCCAAAGACACGCATAATTCGAACTGGGCGAGAAATAAGGTGGTGCTGGGAATTAAAATCCCAGGAACTCAATGATCCTGAGATTTTAATTCCAGGACCACGTACAATTTCGAACTGGTCCAGGAATACGGTGGTGCTGGGAATTTAACTCCCAGGAACACAAGGGTGCTGGGAAAAAAAGTCCCACCACCACGTACAGTTTCGAACTGGCCAAGAAATAAGGTGGTGCTGGGAATTAAATTCCCAGGAACACAATGGTCCTGGGATTCTAATTCCCAGGACCACGAACAATTTCGAACTGGCCAAGGAATACGGTGGTGCTGGTAATTATAATCCCAGAAACTCAGTGGTCCTGGGAATTTATTTCCCAGGACCACGTACAATTTCGAAATGGCTGAGGAATAAGGTGGTCCTGGGATTTCAATTCCCAGGACCACGTACAATTTAGAACTGGCCGGGGAACACACAGTGGTCCTGGGATTTCAATTCCCAGGACCACGTACAATTTAGAACTGGCCGGGGAACACACAGTGGTCCTGGGATTTCAATTCCCAGTACCACGTACACTTTCAAACAGGCCGAAAATAAGGTGGTGCTGGCAATTTAAATTCTAGAACACAAGGTCTCATGTAGGGCCATCAATGGATTTTGGCCAAAACCCATTGATGGACCTACATGAGTCCAAATTCGGAAATCTTTACATCGACTGAAAGACCTAACGGCTTCACATGGTGTTGCGTCGAGGAAACTTCCTTCTAATCCTCCTACCTCCTGAGCCGCGCCACTGGCACGGGCCCGATTTCAAAATTGGGTGTAAACCTAATCCCGCTTTAAAATCAGTAAATTTTGGACACGATACAGAGGGGCAAGTTCCAAAGCCACCGGAGTCGGGTTTCGACCAAAGTCGAGGTGATAGGGCCATCAATGGGTTTTGACCAAACCCATCGATGGACCTACAGGAGTCCAAATTCGAATTCTTTACATCGATCAAAGACCTAACGGCTTCACATGTTGTGCGCCGAGCAAACTTGTGATCCTCCCGCCTCCTCCGCCGTACACTCGCACGGGCCCGATTTGAATGTGGCCGGGAATTAAATCTAGAACACAGGGTCCCGAAATTTAATTCTGTGACCACGCCCATTTGGCGACCGCCGAGAAATAAGGTAGTGCTAGGAATCTCAATCCCAGGAACACCGTGGTGCTGGTAAGTGAATTCGCAGCACCACGTACAGTACCGAACTGGACGAGATAAAATGCGTGGCCGGAATTAATCCTGCCTTTAAAATCAGAAATTTTGGACACGATACACAGAGGGGCAAGTTCCAAAGCCACTGGAGTTGGTTTGGACCGAAGTTGAGGTGACTAGGGCCATCAATGGGTTTTGACCGAAACCCATTGATGGACCTACAGGAGTCCAAATTCCGAATTCTTTACATCGACTGAAAGACCTAACGGCTTCACATGTTGTTGCGTCGAGCAAACTTCGCTGTGATCCTCCCGCCTCCTGCCTCCGCGTACTGCACGGGCCCGATTTCAAAATGTGGTGCCGGGAATTAAATCTCAGAACACAGTGGTCCCGAAATTTAATTCTCGTGACCACGTCCATTTGCGATCTGGCCGAGAAATAAGGTAGTGCTAGGAATCTCAATCCCAGGAACACCGTGGTGCTGGTAAGTGAATTCTCAGCACCACGTACAGTATCGAACTGGACGAGATAAAATGCGGTGCTGGGAATTAATCATGCCTTGAAAATCAGAAATTTTGGACACGATATACAGAGGGGCAAGTCCCAAAGCCACTGGAGTTGGTTTGAACCGAAGTTGAGGTGACTAGGGCCATCAATGGGTTTTAACCGAAACCCATTAATGGACCTACAGGAGTCCAAATTCTGAATTCTTTACATCGATCCGAAAGACCTAACGGCTTCACATGTTGTCGCATACGAGCAAACTTCTCTGCGTGATCCTCCCGCCTTCCTGGGCCTCGTGCTACACTTGGCACGGGCTTGATTTCTAAAATGTGGTGCCGGGAATTAAATCCCAGAACACAGTGGTCCGAAATTTAATTCCTGTGACCACGCCCATTTGCGACCGGCCGAGAAATAAGGTAGTGCCGAATCTCAATCCTGTGAACACTGTGGTGTCGTAAGTGAATTCTCAAAGACCACGCATGATCGAATCGACGAGATAAAATGCGTGCCGGAATTAATCATGCCTTGAAAATCAAAAATTTTGGACACGATACACGAGGGGCAAGTCCCAAAGCCACCGGAGTTGGTTTCAACCGGTCGAGGTGATTAGGGCCATCAATGGGTTTTGACCAAAACCCATATGGACCTACAGAGTCCAAATTCGAATTCTTTACATCGATCAAAGACCTAACGGCTTCACATGTTGTTGCGCCGAGCAAACTTCGCTGTGATCCTCCCCGCTCCGCTGCCTCGTGCCACTCGCACGGGCCCGATTTCTAAAAATGGGGCCGAAATTAAATCCCAGTGAACACAAATGATCCCGAAATTTAATTCTCAAAGACCACGCCCATTCGCGAATGGCCGAAATAAGGTGGTGCCGGGAATCTTAATCCTGTGAACACGGTGGTGCCGAAAGTGAATTCCCAAAGACCACGCATACGAATTGGCCGAGGAATAAATGTGGTGCTGGGAATGTAACTCCCAGGAACACAGTAGTCCTGGAAATATAATTCTCAGGACCACGTCCATTTGCGAACTGGCCGAGAAATAAGGTGGTGCTGGGAATCTTAATCCCAGGAACACGGTGGTCCTGGAAATTTAATTCCCAGCACCACGTAGAAATCACATCACAAAATCATAAAGTCGAAGTGGTTGAAATATTTAACAAAGTATATATATTCCATAATTGTACAGATACTACACAGATTGCAAACACCTTTGCAGCTGACTAATGACTTTTACAGGCAGGCACCTTGGTATCTGTATAATCTTACAACATATCCCACTATACAGCACAGTCATAATTGCAAACAAAATTGTGAGCTGCGCATTATTCTATTCCCCACCACGAATCTGAAGCTCCTCATATCCTGCTGTCTGAATCTTTTAGGGTACCCAAATAGTAGGCTATCAATGTATCGTATTATAAAAATGTGCAATCATAGTAAAAATTAAAAATTATTAGTCCAATGCTAGCTTATAAAATATGGTATTTACAAAGATTATTAGATGTCTTACGAAGAGCTTTGTCTGGGACCCTGGACTCGACGCACGGAAAAGTTTGCATTATAAATTTTTTCAGCCAGGCCAGGATGCCAGTTATCATAATACGAAGAGTGCATCTTTTTAAAGAATTCAACCTGGGACCGAAATAAATGCTATGAATCCTCCATACACAAACGGTTTATTTAGCTGAAATCTAATCTAATGCTTACTGTTTCTTCAAATTGAGTAGTGTAAGCCTTCCTGACGGACAAGGAGTTGTAGTGGATGAACTCTGAAATTTCCAAGTCGGCCACTAGTAGGTGGCAGTGATCGTCACGGATTATTGGACAAAATATGTATCTGATTGGATTGCCTGGGGTTTTAAAAGTTTGCTCGAATGCTTGGGCGTACATAATATTAAACATATCCTGTGTTTGTATAAAAAAATCTGTCAAAACACCGAAGCCGTAAAGTTTACAATTCCTTGCAAAAGGGCCAAAAACTTACCGGGAATCCAGCCCCACAGAAAATTGAGTTATAGTACGGCTTATCAGTCACCTTGCACTGCTCAGCTAAGACTGAAAAATATGCGCTTATGCAATCCCCATGTGTCAAAACATTCCAATCAAATATTGTAAGGAAAGAGTCCATGTATAAGTTAATAGCATCGTTCTTCCACACTGGTCCTGATACTGTCACACTACACAAGGAAAGGGTTATTAGCAACTCCCAAAACATAAGATGAAAGGTATATACAAAGAATATAAGATTGTCTTACTCTATTTTTTTTAGTTTCAATAAAGACTCCCCGACGTTTGGATCCATCTTACCGACGAATTCTTTATAAGCTTGCTGTATACAAAATAAAACTGTTGAGTTTCAGAAATATTTTGTCTGAAAAATAGGACTGGACAGGATAACTTATGCTCACCTCCAAAATCCTCTGCTTGACGTCGTCGAGTGTTGGTTGTTTTTCTGTGGAGACTTGTGTGCCGGTATCTGATATTTCGGGTTCACCCTCCTCGGCAATTGATTTCCCTTTTTTATCCTGGCCTGACTCCTGCTCAATGTTTGGCTCTGCAGGAGAGATATTAGGGTCTACTGAGGGATACTCAATAGCCTTGGTGGGGACAATTAGAGTTTCAACTCTCCTTCTTTTAGGGATGTTTGAAAACCATGAAGGAGGGAGGCTTCTAAGGCTAGGGGGTGATAGGCGATCACAAGAGTCTTCTTCCTCACACAAACCTTCCGCCTAGTGTATGCGAAGAAGGCATTGGGTTTTATCTGGCTTGTATAATGATTGTAACTCCTCTACATCCCGGGATTGTAAATTGAGTTGAAGCTCCAGTATTAAACTGTCTTTTTCAGCGATTAATGCTTCTTTTTCAGCAATTATATCATCCCTTTCACTTATCTCGTTGTCCTTCCTCTTCCTGACCTCCTCTAACTCTTGAAGAAGCTCCTGTATTGTCTTTTCTTGTTGTTCGATGGTCGCTTCCTTAAGTAGGGAGGTGCTTTCAAAATCACACCTTGCTTCAACTAGCTTGGTGCTTAGAGTAGATACAATTTCTGCATTCTCCTGGCATACTGGACAGGTCATTCCTCTTGCGTCGACCTGAGTTTCGGGTTGAGGAGTTGATGCAGAAAATCTAGGTGGGGAAGCGGTATGTACCAGATGCAGCTCTGACTGTGCTGGAATTAGATCGACAATTATTTTGTCAGGTACGAGACCATCTACCATCTTCTTAACGACCCTTACATTTGTGGAACTCCACCTCCATCTCAGCATTCTTGGCAAAGCATGAGGGGCGTGTGGAGGTAGGATACACAAATGCTCGCACATCCATATACGGAATGACAAGATTAGTTGTTAATAGACAGATTTATCTATACTATTTGCGGAAGACATAAAATATATTCACTCCTGACCAATAAGTGTGCGAAACCCTTAAGCAGCGTTAGTGCGGTGGATCCACCTACGACGTCTGCTTTTGGTCACAATGTGACTCTCATACCAATTGACTCCATTTGAGGAGCCATGTACGTATAAAGTGCTTCGCACCAATTGTACCTGCCTAAGTTATCAAAATCCTCTACACAATCTATAAGTGATCGCATAGCTATTCTAGGCTTACTGCTGGTGGTAGTAAAAAACACACGAGAAAAAATATAAAATAAACAACTGACAATAAAGTTTTGCAGATCCTAAATTATCTGGAGATCTGGAAGTCTTCAATAAATCCTCCAGATGCTTGTTAGAGCAATCAGCTTCCACGAAATATTGAATATATAGTCGATTAGAGCTTCATTATTCATAGGAACTTCGAGTCCATCATCCGTAGACGAGGATGAGGGAGACATCCGTCTTTGTGAAATGCAATTTCTTGTCTTGGAATATAAAACATTTCTCCGTGCAGTCCCAATTATCAAACATATTCTGAACGAGGGGTCTGACATGGGTAATATCTGGAATGTCCAAAACCCACGCAAAGGGGGAGCTCCGAATAAGCGTTTCTTCTTCACTTTCGGCGCACACTTGCAATAAATTTTTAAAGCTGGGAAAGCGTTGCTTTTCCAATTCATTCTCTTGGTTCTTCCTCGCATCAACGCACGGGTTCTTGCAGAAGTATCACTTGATGATTCACCAGTTGAAGCCATCGTTAACTGAAAAAATTTCCCTAGGTTAACAACCAAATGCATTGTAATATGAATTTTAAAGATAGATGAAATGGATTGAAACATGTGTGATGATACAAACAAAGCGTTACCTCTGCTTAAATGGTAAAGCCTAAAACCCTAAACCCTATCGGGCCGAGTTTAAAGCGAGATCGTGAGCGGAAAAAGGCAAAACCCTAGATAGATCGGAAGAAACGATAGCGACACAGAATTTAAGAAATCTACAAAACTTACTTAGGTCGAAAAAGGCGTTGAGGTGGTGTTGAGCTGGTGTTGAGATGTTTTAACTCACAGGAAGGTTTAAGCCCGACACGGGGTTTTGGTAGACAGGGAGTTTGAGCTGGGCAGAAGAGTTTGAGCGAACCGAAGAGTTCCGAGACGAGCCAGGCGATAGAAATGAAATGTGGTGTTGAGATGTTTGAACTTCCACCGGGAGTTTTATATTAGCAGTCGGGTGCGGTCGGATTTAGAATACTTTGGTCTTTGGTAATTATAATCCCGAAACAAGTGGTCACGGGAATTTATTTCACGTCTGCATAATTTCGAAATAGCTAAGGAATAAGGTGGTGTTGGGATTTCATTTCCCGATACCACGATTTAAAGTGGTCGGGAACACACATGTGGTCTCGAGATTTCAATTCGTGACCGCAATTTAGAACTGGCCGGGAACACACGGTGGTCCTGGATTTCAAGTCCCGATACATACACTTTCAAACAGTAGAAATAAGGTGGTCTTTGGAATTTCAATTCCGGACCACGCATAATTTAGAAGTGGTCGGAACACACGGTGGTCCTGGGATTTCAATTCGACTACATACAATTTAGAATCGGCCGGGAACACACGGTGGTCCGATTTCAATTCAGACTACGTACACTTTCAAACAGTGAAAATAAGGTGGCCGCAATTTAAATTCCAGAACACGGTCCTGTGTAGGGCCATCAATGGATTTTGGCCAAAACCCATTGATGGACCTACAGGAGTCCAAATTCCGAAATCTTTGTATCGATTGAAAGACCTAACGACTTCACATGTCGTTGCATCGAGGAAACTTCCTTCTGATCCTCCTACCTCCATGTTTCGGCCGCGTGCCACTTGGCACGGGGCCTGATTTCTGAAAATTGGCTGTGTAAACCTAATCCTGTCTTGAATATCGGAAATTTTGGACACGATACACAGAGATATTGAGATTACAATTTTGCAAACTAACGTAACAAAATTTTCCATTACAATTCTGCAAAATAGCTTAACATTAACATTAGCATTGACATTGACATTAACATTGTTTCCTTTAAAAATATTTACACAACCACAATAAACATACTTAGGAATTAGTAGCCGGTGGCATTCTACAAGACCTCCTATTATGCCCAAGCTGTTTGCATCTGCTGCATTTATTTTTCACCCTCCCAGTATGTTTGGACTCTATGCGTGTCTTTTTTCTTCGCCCGGGCTGCACAAGGCTACGAGGAGGTAGAACTCCGAAAATTTGTCACCATTAGGCCAAAATTTCTTACTTCGACATGGGTAAATACGATCCATGTAAGTGGCCTCCCAGGTTTCCCTTAGAAAATAATGCTCATGATAGAATGGTATGGATCCATGTTAGATATATGATGATCGATAGCATGCGAGCAAGGAATTCCTGAAATTTGAAACTCACCGCAGATGCAACTTCGCCTATCCAAATCAACAATATACGAAGATGCTATTGTTTGTACTTCCATTTCCGTTTGTGAATATGGAAATACCGAATATAATAGAGTTCTTTCTCTCCTTTCATCAATCTCTTTAATGGCATAAGGTGTGAAAACCCACCTTTTGAAGATTCTTCCCTACGGTTATAGAACCATTGAGCAAGCTTTCTTCTAGTGTTGTCAATTAAACTGGTGATGGGGAGTTCACGTGCTTCCTTGAATAATGCATTTAAACTCTCGGAACAATTAGTGGTTAACATTGTGTACCTCCTGCCAGGAAAGTGTGCATTGGCCCATCTTTTTGGATCGATCTTTTGTAGCCACGCATATGCTTCCTTGTGTTTGTCATGCATGTTCTGCATTAATCGATCAAAGTCAACTCTTGTATTTGCTCTTGCTGCTGCCCAAAATAAACCTAATGAGGATCTATCCCGGGTATCTGTCACCATGTTACAAGACAAGTGATAGCAACAAAAACCATGATGGGCAGATGGATACACTTTGTTAACTGCTGATATAATCCCCCGATGTCTATCTGAGACAATGCTCAATGACTCTGGCAGGACATCAAGGAATGTCTTTACATGATCCAAAAACCACTCCCAAGCAGATCCACATTCAACTTCGGCAATTCCAAATGCAACTGGCATAATTTTTGCATTACCGTCAACGGCAGTAGCCATTAGCAAAACACCAGGATACTTGCCAGTCATATGTGTAGCATCAATTCCAATTAGTTTTCGCAAATACAACCTGAATACTCTTCGACAAGCACCAAATGCCCAAAAACATCGCTGGAATTGATTTTCACCATTTCTTAGTACTGCAACATATGTATCAGGATCTCTAACTCTTAACTCACGCAAGTACATTGGAAGATCAATATAGGCCTGATCAAAATCACCTACCACTCTTTTTAATGCTTTCTGTCTGGCTGTGTATGCTTTCTTGTATGAAATGTGAACACCAAACCTAGCTTGCATTTCTCTTCGAATTGAACTTGGTTTGTAATCATCAGAGGTAGCTAACCGTCCTACAATCTGGTTTGCTACAAATGTGGATGTGCAAGCATGGTGATCTGCTGTTTCCCTAACACTGTCACATTCATGCTGCTTTACATATTTTGTGACAGTGAACTCCACGTCTCCACTTGCAACTAGACTCCATGAACAAGGCTGACTAAAGCAAATAACTTTAATTCTATTGAGTCTGGTGTCAACTGGCTTGTATCTGAAGTTTTTTAGCATCGCATGCCTTACTAGTGCATCTTTAAACTCTTGTCGAGAGGAAAAACACATCGTTGAAAAATCATTTGGATCGATGAACCGGCATCCGATAGTCTTATTTGTGGATTTAAAGCATAGGGATCATCGTGAATTGGGAACACTTCCTCTAAGTCATCAGATCTTGATCCGATTTAACTCACCTTCTTCATGTTGGATATCATCAGCGAAGAATTCTTCCGAAGAATTTGTATATTCTACCTCTTCTATCCCATGTATATCACTTACCTCCTCTTCACTCCAAGTTTGTTCAAAATATTCATGTTCTACTGTGGTAGCAGTGACAAACTCTTCTTCGAGTATGGAAGAAGCGTCTCTATTTATATCAAGGTGTTCATCACTGGTAATTCTATTGCCCACATCAGTAAACTGAGATGAAGATGGAATATTACTTGGGCACAGATTTATGGAATCTTGATCATTTAACTCTCTATCCTTCAAATTTGATTCAATGGTTTCCAAAAATGTTAACACTTCATCGTGAAGGGGTCATCCTCGCAAATGTTTTTAAAATCAACACTGTTATATATAGTGTGCTATGAAAGTAGGCTGAATTTTTTTAACTAGGCTTTAGAAGTCTGAAGATAAGTGGAGGATGAGAGTTTATGGTTAGGTTTCCCAATTATGCACTTAACTAATTATAACATTTGATGTTGATAGATAGGGCCATTAATGGGTTTTTAACGAAACTCATTGATGGACCTTTCAATGTTGAAATTATGAATGGTTTATATGGAATGGAAGAGGAAGACATTTACCGGTTTATCTTGTGAGAGGGATACTTAGTTCCCACACTCCTACAGCGATTATGGGTGCGTGCCAATTGCACGCGATGCCAATTGGCACACTCGTCTCAATGTTGTACGCAGCATTAATTTTCATAACTACTGTTTGGAAGCATAAGGAAAGGTGGAGAATGATAGTATAGGTCACGCTTGGCCCACGGTGGTGCTGGGATATAAATTTCCAGCACCACCATTTATCTCGACCAGTTCCATCTCCCTGGTGCTGGGATTTTTAAACGCAGAACCACTGTGTTGCTGGGGTTTTAGTTCCCAGCACCACCAACAATTCCGGTAATTTTTATGTACATGGTGCTGGAAATTTCATTCACAGCACCATGGTGTTGCTGGTGGTTTTAATCTCATTACCACGGTGGTGCTGGGATATAAACTCCCAACACCACCATTTATCTGGACTGGTTCCATCTCCCTGGTGCTGGGATATTTAAACGCAGAACCACTGTGTTGCTGGGGTTTTAGTTCCCAGCACCACCAACAATTCCGGCAATTTTTATGTACATGGTGCTGGAAATTTCATTCCCAGCACCATGGTGTTGCTGGTGGTTTTAATCTCATTACCACGGTGGTGCTGGGATATAAACTCCCAGCACCACCATTTATCTGGACTGGTTCCATCTCCCTGGTGCTGGGATATTTAAACGCAGAACCACTGTGTTGCTGGGGTTTTAGTTCCCAGCACCACCAACATTTCCGCCAACTTATATGTACATGGTGCTGGAAATTACATTCCCAGCACCATGGTGTTGCTGGGGGTTTTAATCTCATTACCACAGTGGTGCTGGGATATAAATTCCCAGCACCACCATTTATCTCGACCAGTCCAATGCCAATGGTGCTGGGAGTCTTATTCGCAGGACCATAGTGTTGCTGAGGTTTCTAATCCCAGCACCACCTTTAATGTCGACCACTTATATCTCCTTGGTCTAGGGAATTAGATTCCCAGCACCAAGGTGTCGCTGGAAGTTTGAATCTCATTACCATCGTGGTGCTGGAATATAAATTACCAGCACCACAATTTATCTCGACAAGTTCATTCCCCATGGTGCTGGGAGTATTAAACTCAAGACTACTGGTGGCGAGATTTAAATTCCCGACCATATTTTATCCCAAATTTGTTGAACCTTAATGATGCTGAGAATTTGCAGCCCAGCGCCACGATGTTACTGGGATTTAAATTCCCAGCATCACTTTTTATCCAGACCAGCGAGCTGGGAATTTCATTGCCAGCACCACCTACTCTCTCATGGTGCTGGGATTTTAAATTTTAGGGATACGGTGGTCTTTGGGAATTTCATTGCCACCACCTACTCTCTCGAATGATTGAATCTCTAGTCTTAAAATATCAATCAGGGAACTTCAGTAATCGTGAGATTTAATTGGAAGCATCACCTTTTAAGTTAGGTGGCATTTGTTCAGGTGAGGACAAAACTCGGTTATGAATCTCCTGCATCGCAATTATGGGTGCATTGGTCTACTTTGGTATGATATGCCTACATCGTATTTATGGGTGTGTGGCAAACTTGGTTATCAATACCTCTGATGCATTTATTAACCCTATGCGGATCTCAAGAATAAAAACACATACATACATGATAATACTATGTGAAGCGGCTGGTGAGTGAGCTGCGCCAACTTCTGGATTAACTGCTGATAAATTCGTGGGAGCAGTGATGTCGTTGATAACTACTAGGGTTTCATCAAAAATGGTGTTGCTCAGTTGGTTTGCGGAGGAAAGCTGCGTGTGGTGCTCATCAACAGCATGGGGCTGGCACTCCCACGTGGCTGGAAGAGACGTTTGGATGACTCGGGATTTCCAGATGTGCCTCGGATGAATGCAAACCTCTCTCTGCATTAAATTCCAAAGCTGTTTGGCGGGAGGGGTATTTTGGGAATTACGCGTGCGATTTGGTCATTATGAAACTATAGTGTGCGTTTTGGGTAAATCCGAACTTCGGCTGCTGTGTTTGGTAAATTGCTGCTTAAATTTCCTTCTCCTTTTCTTTTTCCTGAGAGGATATTTTGTTAACAGCTAAAAAAAAATTATGACAAAATGGTAATATAATTACTTTTTTTCACATAGTAGACTAAATAATTGCACGGAAAGCGAAGAGAAAACAAATGAAATGATAATGATTCGGGCATGTACATTACTAAACTATTAGGCAATCGTCAAAGCAAAGCAAGAGAGAAAGGAAAAAAGATGTGATTCTATATTGGGTGCCCCCTAGCTAAAGGGTCGAGGGAAGTGCCTTAAAGTGTGGGCCAATGGCCACCACATGCTGGGGCTCCTCCATTATAATTCAACTCAAGCCTCAAGGTGGATCGACAAGCTTCATGCCCCCATTGTTCATGTGTTGAATGGGAATGTTGGTTTGTTTGAATGATCATATTCGGGTAGGCAACTGCACAAGTTAATGGACCGCCTTCTATTTGGAAAACTCAACCAAGCTGTTTGCTCTGCTTCTGTTTTGCAAAGGCTTTCATCTTACTTCCTCAATTTATTAAATTACAAAATTTACTAGTCAACTTTTGCAAACAAAGAGGACATTTTAAAAATATATTTAGCGGGTGAAGTATAATTTACCATGGCAAATTTGAATTTTTTTTTTCTACATCTTTGTTAGAGACTTTGGTATTTCTACAAGTATAATAAACTAGAAGTATAAAGATTAAAAAAAACCAAACAAAACTTAAATGAATGTAAGGAAAGTAATTTAATAAATTTGAAGATTTCCAATAATATGATTTTAGATAACGTGCGATTGAAGGATACAATTTTATATACCTATCTCAAATAATTACTATTAACGTGACTTTAATGATGATGATCCTAGCAATTTAATTACCACGAAAATGATTTTAAATAATAAATTTATGATTTTTTAAGTTTCCCACTTTAGTTGCTTTTTAACATACCATTGCGATTTTAAATTTAATATATATATATATATATATATATATATATATATATATATATATATATATATAATCTAACATACAACTGACGTGACCCAAAGCTGATCTTCAAAATGACTATAAAATTTTTAATAGCATTTAAAAAATATCTCTAGGTGGCCTCCAAGTTTTATTAATGTTAAATAACTTAATAATTTTATTTTACTATCAAAATCAATGATTTTTCTTTTTAAAAAAATAGAGAAAAGAAAAAAGAGGTTGAGGAGGGAGAGGAGGAAGAAGAAGAATGATAGTGGGAGGTGGGTGCAGTAGCAGTAGGAGGATTTTTATTGAATGGACTTCACGTGTGCACGAGGCGAGCTCAGCTGCCTTCTTCCATGCGCTTGCAATCTCACTGTGCCACCATACAATCATTCATGGACGTGGGGGCGATCCCCAGCATTAAATACTTGTGGGCACTTCCCAACCCCCCTTCCAATCAAATCCATATGCTCCTATGTACTTAGCTGCTCCTTCTCGAACACCAAACCAAACTCATGACTCAACCTCCTCCTCCGGCGACGCTATTAGTATTATGCGAAATACCATAACCTCCTCCTTAGAAAGAAGTAGAAGAAGCGGCAGCAGCACATGGACGACCAATCGCTGACTATGTCGCTCGCGCTTTTCCTGTTGCTCATATTGCTCATCTCCAAGACTTGCAGGAACAGAGCAAGCAGGGATGCAGGATGCCGCCTCCCAGCTGGCTCCGGCGGCTGGCCTCTCGTCGGCGAAACCCTCCACTTTGTCTCTTCCGCCTACTCCCCCTGCCCAGAGCGGTTCATGGACAAGCGCCGCCGTCTGTACGTCATTGATTCATTAAAAAAATTAAATATTGGCAGACGAGATATGTATCAGTTAACTCTCTGTTGCTGCTGCTGTAGGTACGGGAAGGTGTTCCGGTCGCACCTGTTTGGGAGCCCGACGATCGTGTCGACGGACGCGGAGGTGAGCCGGTGCGTGATGCAGAGCGACGCGAGGGCGTTCGTGCCGTGGTACCCCAAATCTCTGACGGAGCTTATGGGCCAGTCCTCCATCCTGCTCATCAACGGCAGCCTCCAGCGCCGCATCCACGGCCTCATCGGCGGCTTCTTCAAGTCCGCCGAATTGAAAGCCCAGATCACCCGCGACATGCACCGCTACGTGCGCCACTCCATGGTCAACTGGCGCCACCACCACCGCATCCTTGTCCAAGACCAGACCAAAAATGTGAGTTACGTTGCGTTCCTCTCCCATCCCCACGTGCAAATTCGTGGCACCACATGATACGCCTAAAAATAAATAAACAAAGTTATACTAATTCTCTCGATGAAATCGTGAAACAGATTGTGTTCCAAATTCTAGTCAGAGCATTGATCGGTCTCAGCCCGGGCCCGGGGAAGGAGATGCAATTCCTGAAGCAACAGTTCAAAGAATTCATCGCCGGCTTGATGTCTCTGCCGGTGAAGTTGCCCGGTAGCAGGCTCTACCGATCGCTGCAAGCGAAGAAGCGGATGGTGATGCTGATTAAGGGCATCATCGCAGAAAAGAGAAGCGAGCGGGCTGACGGTGGCTGGAATCAGCGGCGCCCACGCGACGCCGTCGATGTGTTGATCGACGATGCAAGCGATGAGTTGACCAACGACCTCATCTCCGACAACATGATCGATCTGATGATCCCAGCGGAGGACTCTGTGCCGGTTCTTATTACTCTCGCAGTCAAGTACCTCAGTGAATGTCCTCTTGCTCTCCAACACTTGGAGGTAATAATACGTATAGAAATTACAATATTAATGCATACGATCAATTGCTGATTGTTAGCTGCTAATTAATCAATCCTCAGGAGGAAAATATGGAGCTAAAGAAGAGAAGAGGCGTAGAAGAACTGCAGTGGAACGACTACATGTCTCTATCTTTTACACAAGATGTAAGTTTTTGTCTGGTACTTGTGAATGAAATCTGATATGATGTTGCCAATTAATGTACGCGAGAGCAGGTGATCACGGAGACGCTAAGGATGGGGAACATAATTAGCGGGATCATGAGGAAGGCAGTGAAGGATGTAGAGATAAAGGGGCACCTCATACCCAAAGGATGGTGCGTATTGACCTACTTCCGATCAGTTCACCTCGATGAGAGCCACTACGAGGAGGCCTACAAGTTCAATCCATGGAGATGGAAGGTAAAGTTTGATCTGGTCTCAGGGGATACTGATTCATCACCTACCTGCCTCTCCTTTGGGGTGTTGGAGCTGGCCAACTTCACGATGCATGCCTCAATGACCTTCCCTTTTGTTTATGTTTTATTTGTAGATGGATAACTAGATAGAGATCTCCATGCTTATGCTTATTAGTGTTTATCTTATCCGAGTGCAATCTTCTTCCTTCATCTCTTTGCCCCACAGGACAAGGACATGAGTTCGTGTAGCTTTACTCCTTTTGGAGGTGGGCAAAGGCTGTGCCCTGGGCTGGATCTCGCCAGGCTGGAGGCTGCCATCTTTCTTCATCACTTGGTCACCAACTTCACGTAAGATAAGATTAACTCATTAACACTCTCTCTCTCTCTTCCCCCTCGTTTGTTCTAGTGCATTGGCTACACGTGGTGTGGCTCTGCCATGGAGTGAGTAACAAATAGTGTTAAGTTCTAGTATGTACAGCGTACACAGGGCATGGTAGATTACAGTCCATGTCGGCACATGCAGCCCACACGTGTGGGGGTGTCGCAGTCTGCTATGTATCAGGGATGATGAAAGTCTAAATCTAATTTAGCTTCGTGACCACAGGTGGTTGGCAGAGGAGGACCACATTGTGAATTTTCCAACTGTGAGGATGAAGAGGGGAATGCCCATCAGAGTAAGAAGGAAGAGCTGAAGACGGCACAGAAAAGGAGTTGATTTGCATTTGCACACAAGGGCTATAGCCTATGGGATGGGACCTGGAGCTGGACCACTCCTCTGTCAAATTGAGCTGGGACCTCACAGTGAAGCTCCAATAGGGTATACAGATAGATACATATACTTTATGTGAATAGAATAATAAATGAGATGTATAAAGTATGAATAGGGGCCATATCACAGACATAGCTAGGATTGCAATCCCCAAGACAGAGAAATAAATAGAGAGAGAGAGGATAGAAAAGAGGAAGAGGGAGGAGGGGTTTGAGTTTGACCATGCAAAAGTGCTTTTGGGGAAGGGAAGAAGGGAGTATGCAGACCCTAGAGCAAGGGCTAACAGAGCTAGTGAGCGCTTCATTGAGAATTCCAAGTCTTGGATGATCTGATGGTGATGCTGATGCCGCTGCCGCTGACAAAGTGGGGGAGAGGACAATGAATTGAAGTGGGGTTGCTTTCATGCAGTGGGGATTGTGGCAATTCAAGGCAAGGGCATCAACTGCACACTCTTCCACCTTGGTTGCTGCTAAGCCTCCCTACAGGAAAGATAGAGGAGCACAGATGCTGCAAAGTCCAAGTGTTTTTTTTTTCTTTTCTATACTTTTTGTACTATAATCTCTTCAGACCACTGTTGCTTTTTGCGATTTAATCTTTGGGCTTCACTTATTCCTACCTATGGGAGATGCTGCAGACATTCATATAAATATATAAATTACTTGAAGGCAAAAATATACCGGCAATTGTTTTTTAAAAAAATTTGACAAAGGAGTATTCATTTTTAAATTGTTTTAAAAAAAAATATTCTATCCGAGTTGTGTTATGTTTTAAAAGTTTTTATCGTCTGAATAAATAGTCATTTTTTATAGCGTTCGAATGATTTAAAAGCAATTGTATAATAATTTTAGTTAAAATGTCATATACTAATTCTTGAATGAAAAATATTAATCAACTAATTTAAAATTAAATATGAAATTTTGTTCGAAATTTAACAATTTTAATTAAAATCATTAAATATTTATATTTATCTCGTTTTAAAAAAATATGTTATTTAAATTGGTTAGGCAGTCAATTGATTGTTTTTAGAGAATGAAACAGTTAAGTGAAATTGAGAAACAGTGATTTGATTGAAAAAAAAAAAAAGTCAAGTCTTCTTTTGATGACAAATTAAAAAATATATCAAAATTATTCATTTGATATTTATCCAATTCTTGAATGATGATTGAGAATCACCATGCCTCTCTTTTCCTAAAATCATTCCTCTAATTTTTGAATTAATTGTAAAAAAAACAAGAAACAAATTTGTCGAGCATATATCAAGAACAAAAAATTAAATCATCAGTACAAAAATGTACATTGTACAAACATATATACTTGGAAGGCAAGTAAACCATGTTAAACAAATTTTAAAAAAAAGACTGAATTATATATAGAGCAAGAATCAATATTTAAAAAAAAATCAAAATCAAGCATCATGTCAAACACAAAATTTACATGTCAATTTTTTTTTTCTCTGTTTAACATTCATTCTCTTCGCCTAAAATCATTATTATGATTACGAACTAAATTAAACTGTATACCGCAAACAAATTCAATAACATTTTGTTAAGCTCATGATTGTTACAGATCCTTTTCCTTCTTTTTCTTTTATCTTTCATAGATAAGACTCAAAAATGCCTAGAGGAGTCGGAAAATAATGACAAAACAATATCTAATCACCAGCTAAATAATGCTCAGTCGTCCTTATCGACGCATATCATTATTGCACGTCACATTGTTAGATATGTGGCGCAATTTTTGTCTTGTACTAAATAAGATTTCTAACTATTGATTAAAGCTGAGAGACTCCAATAACTTCTGGCATCTCTATTGGAGATACATCCCTTTCGTAAGATGGCAGAAATCTAATCATAAGAAAATTTCTAGCATTTCTCATAAAAACATATTACACGTGGGATCCAATGCGGTAGGTTTCATCACAAAAACACAACAAAACGATTCAATCAATCAAGATAATGAAAATGACTTTGGAGACTTTTACGATTTAAGCAATCCACTTGATTCGTTCTTCTTCTTCTTTTTTTTGCCTATTCACAATGTGTCTTTTTCGTGTGTTATAAACAGTTGATAAAGTTTTAAAATTTAAAGGGAGATGACGATGGATGGCTGAGCGTACGCCAAGGGATGTATACAGCTAAGCCAACACTCATACAGCCGAGCCACATGCATGCTAATTACTTATACAGATGTATGCGTCCACACCCGTTGCCCGTTGGCATGACAACATGGCACTGACTACTGAGGGCGCCTGATGACTTTCTCAGATGAGGAACCACGTACCATGCATACATAATTTATTTGTACAAAATATTACAATTAACTTAACTAATAATTTTTTTTGAATAATTAAATAAACTAGCTAGAGTGCTAGACCACTTTACGAGCTGACTGTGTAATTTGACGTTGACCTATATTATAATTAAACATTCGGCGGTCTATGACAGGTAGATTATTACTAAGATAGCTAGGCAGGCTGAGGCAGTATCTCACATGTCAACAGCTTATGGGATAGTATCTTCTCACAAGAAGCACTAATGTGTTGTCGAGAGTGCAATGTTGCACTCCAAGCCAAATATATCATCGGCGTTAATTTGCATCCAATGTTTGATGGGATCTAGAAATACATGCAAGTCCACGACACTTCACATGGAGATGTGTGAGATATCATCATTGTGGCTGGTCTTGACGTCCTTGCGGTCGATCCCTAAATTTGAGCACTAACTTGCGCTTAGCTTTTATTTTATTTTGTCCTTTATTGATTATTTATATTTATTTTTATTCTAAATGATTCTTTTTTTTTTATCTTCGCAAATGACTTTTTGAATATATATATATATATATAGTAAATTGAGCATCTACAATGAGTTTAACCGTTGCAAATATCACGATTCTTTGTAATATTAGAATTAGCTATATAGTTCCGAAGATCAATTCAAATAAATTTTAATCTTATAATTCCCTTCTACTTAATTTGTTTAAAATTATAGATTTACAGTGATAATAAAACTAACTGAATTCTAATTTTAAAGCATTATATTATAAAATATAGTAAATATCTCAACTAATTAAAGGTTATACAATTTTGATGGTCATAACAATTGGACGAGGGCATAATTAGCTAGCATCCAACTTTAGTAATCCTATGTTTATAAATATATATAGGCTAATTAATGAGACATTATTAAAATAAAATTAGATATATCCTAGCTAGTTTTTCCAACTCTACGTCACTCCTCTGTGATAATTATAATGTTAATGATTTAAAATAGACGCATGTTATCTTAATTCTCTTCTCTTCTCTTCGCTTTCATTCTCTTTACTAGTCTTTAGTGATTTTTTTTTTCTTGTAGCCAACAAATAAATTTAAAAGATGAATAATAGTAATGGTATAGTGAATAATGTACATAGATAGTTTGGACAAATACAGTCGGAGAACAATGTTAAAAATACATAATATATATTGTCCATCGACTAGCTAGTGACCAATCGTTTGTTTCTGAAAAAAAATGTTATGTTGTTCAAAATACAATTTAGATAATTAGGAGCGAAATTCAATGTTTTTACAAGGGGCTGGAGAAGTAAAAGTAATCGAGTAAACTGGATTAATTGAGGAGCTAGAGCGTAGAGTTTTTGTAGAATGAAGATTCGAAGCATAATTGGAATTAATCAGGTAAAGTCGATCGAACCAATATAATTATGATGAAAGTGTACAACGTCTGCGGAACGGTGTCATCACGTGTAAGAAAATCAAATCATGAATTGAGTGTTGGACCATCTTTAGACTCCCCAAGTAGGCGTAGTGTCCATTAGTACATAAAAAATTGACGACTCGTTGTGTTAGGTTCTCAAGCATCAAAGTCTCCTACCATCCCTATTAAACCACACCACCCAATGGATTTGTTAGCGATTCGATTCATAATAGTTGGTCCATCCCAATATGTCCTTTGAGATCTTGTGGTGGCTGGGCGGAGGTGAGTGGTCCGACCCACCAACACACGTCTGACAACACTTCCTGACCAAGGACCCCCTTGCCCTTCAGTTCTTGCTGTTGGATGGATGGAATGAAAGATCAAGCTAACCCTCGCTGCTGTGGCCAGCGCCTACCGACCTGCTATCTTTTGCAGCCTCTGGTCTGGTCTGATTCAATCGCGAAAAAACAAAAATTGAAGATCAGTAGAGCAACCGGTTCATCTATCTGCTAGCAGCTGGTTGGATTTTTAAATATGGTCGCCAAGTGTACATGTTTCGACGCCCAAACAATTTGTTAGTTACATGAATCATATTGTTGTACGTATTTTTCTGTTATTTCCCCTCGCTATCCATCATCCAACCAAGTAAATTAAGCAGACCTAAATTAATTAATTAACAATACCAAAGTTGATCTAACCGGCCCCAATAGTAGAGTAGATTCTCTTCCTGACTCCTGAGACGCTAAAAAAAAATTCAACAAGCAGAGGAGATGCCTGTCCACAGTTAAAACCAGTGCAAAAAGGGGAGAAGAGTCGAGGACCAGGACAGGCCCCTCATGGCTCCCTAGTCAAAAAGGGCAGTCAGAGACGCAAAGTTTTACCCACCCTTAATTAGACGCTCTCAATTATCCAACTATGTCCGACTTGAGACCTTGGAGCCTTACCCTACCAAACCGAGCAAGGATGAGAACATTCCCTCATGATACAAAAGCTTTACCAGGAAGGGTCATGTGAGAGAGAGAGAGAGAGAGAGAGAGAGAGGTATTCTATCACGTCGAGCCTCCACCAGATTGTGACATGATGCGATTTGGAAACAATCATTGGGAGGTTGATTTCAAGGGCACAGTCGATAGCTAGCTTTATGCGCGGTAGCTCAGTGTGAAAATTTTAAGTCGGAATCTTGCATTGTGGCAGATCTGACAAAGGACATCCACTTATTTCTAGGAACCTCTCATTTGCTGAGCATCAGTAACAACTACTGACAACTTTTGTGTTTGAGGGAGGAAATTGATGTAACATCCTTCGAGGATTTCACATCAAGTGCCTGCCTTTTATCTTTCGATCTATCCATCTTGATCCCCGATCCATAAGAATGACCAACCGACATGGCTGTAAAGTTTAATGAGGCATCGAATTCATTAATTAAACCTTGCTCCTTAAAAGTTAAATTTAGCCAGAACAATGACGCGATGTGAGGGAGATCTAAGCTATGCACACACAGTTTCAGCCCCCGCAAGGCATGCATGCATATAATGTTCTTTCTTCTATTTGGGTTGGAAAAGGAGTAAAGCCGTTGGCATCACAATAAACAAATGCTGTCTCAGACATGGTCAATCATTGGTTTCGACCGAGCAGGTGGCTGGTCTCTCTCAGAACTCAGGAGGTGCAGCCTTAGTGATACTAATCCCTTCATAACATATCCGCAATAGATTCTAATCATTTCCTAGTGTTTTGCCCGTTGGAATACATTTATCAATGAGAACTAGCTTAGAGTTTCTTCACTAAGGATAATTGATTGTAAAGACAATGTGAACTCGATCGTAGCTGTTATGAAGGAAGATAAAAACCTCTATTTTTTGTTTATCTCACATCTCCAACCTACAATTTTTAAAATACAATTAAATACTGAAAAGATCCCCTACTCAAAAGCATGGGATTCATTTATTGGTATTAAACTCCCTCTTAGGCTTTCGCATGGTAGATTTTGTTTCCCAAACCTTTTCGTCTCGCATATCTTATAATATACTTTACTTAAAGAGGCTCTCGACCTAAGAGGCTTGACTTTTGAATTAGATTGAGCTCTGCTAGGCCTTTCACAATAGTACTATGTTATGATATCACATTTTAAGAATTCAAACAAGTATATCTAAGGTCATATTGGATGGGATTTCTACTCCAATTTTGGACGGACAAAGATGGAAACCATCATTCCAAAGGATGAGTCATTCTATTCTACTCATTTCATAGTTAAAGCTCTTTTTTTTTTCCGTTATACCTCACATAAATTATTGTGTCCTTTTTAAATTGAAAACAAAGATAAATAAGATGGGTGGACTAAACGGAGCAAGTGGACCAAAAGAACAAAATGAGCCAAGTGGTAGAACAAGTGAAGTGAACTTAACAGGTTGAACATATCTTTTGCTCAATTAAGTTTGATAATGTGGAAGTCAAGGAACTGGGAATGGTTCATTTGTTCCACATTTTCACCTGTATAATTGCATGCAAAAGTTGAGGGATGACATAATCATTTCGAGGAATTACCCATTTTATTTGACCGATTCCATAGTCTAAGAGGTGGTGGAATGCCTTAGAATTCAAAATTTAAAATAAGATGGTTGTACAAAATGAGCTCGACAGGTCGAGTATTATCAACTAAAGAAATAGATCTAGAAGGTTGGGCAAATTAGCGTAGCCTAATTGTAGGCCAGAGCTATTCTAATTAATACAACTGAAGGGTCCTGGAGGACCAAGCAAACTGATCAATAGATCAGGCAAATGAAAGTGAACTAGATAAATTCAACAGACAAGAACGTATCTCAAATTTGAAATTGTTCAAACATAGTCAATGATTTCATATTTATCAAAAGACGTACTTCATTCTCTTTTTACCTCTCTCGTCAAACGTGGATTTAATGTTCATATATTGCATGCATCCAAGCTACAACTGAAAATCCCAAATCATCCAAACGTAGTACTGGGAATTCAAATCTCATGACCACTGTATTCCTAAGAATATAATTTTCAGCACCATCTTTTTTCGTCCTGATTTCTAAAATATGGCTGTGGATACCTAATAAAATTTTGAATATCAAAAATTTAGACACAGATACACAAAGTGACACTTCCCAAATCCAATGGACTTGGATTGGATCGAAGAATAGGTGAATAGGATCATCAATAGATTTTGACCGAAATCCATTGATGGACCTACAGGAGTTCAAATTCTGAAATCTTGACATGGACTGAAAGATCTTACAACATGAATTGTTAATGTGTCGAGGAAACTTAGTTCTCATCCTCCTACCTTTCAATTTTGGCCACGTGTCACGTATAAATTCAAGCTAGGCGAGAAAAAAAGTGATGCTGAAAATTATATTACCAGGAACACAATGGTCATGGGATTTAAATTTCCAACAACACGCCCAATTTCAAACTGGTTGAGAAAAAAGTGATGCTAAAAATTATATTACCATGAATATAGTGGTGTTGGGATTTAAATTCTCAAGCACCACGTACAATATCAAGCTGGCCGAAAAAAAATGAGGCTGGAAATTATATTCTCAGGAACACAGTGGTCATGAGATTTAAATTTTCAATACCACGTATAATTTTAAGCTGGCTGAGACAAAAGATGGTGTTAGAAATTATATTATCAGGAACATAGTGGTGTTGAAATTTAAATTTTCAATACCACGTACAATATCAAACTGATTGAAAAAAAATGGTATTGAGAATTATATTATTAGGAATATAGTGATGCTGAAATTTAAATTCCCAGCACCACGTACAATATCAAGCTGATCGAATAAAAGATGATGTTGAAAATTATATTCTCAGGAACACGTGGTATTGAGATTTGAATTCTCATCACCAAATTTGGATGGTTCAGGATTTCCAGTTGTGGCTCAGTCAGTGGGAGGGATAAAAAGGAAATGAGTTGTGCCTTTTAGTAAATATGAAACTATGAGATTATATTTGGATAATTCGAAATTTGAGGTGTGTCCTTTGGTAAATTACTAATATCAAACGAGGTTAGACAAATTAGGCAAGTCAAACAAACTAAACAAATTGGAATTAAAAAAAAAACTAGACGAATCAAAGTTGTTAGATGAACTTCATCGCCGATCAGTCTGGTCGAATGGAAGAATCAATTAGACTAAACAGTCGAATGAGCAAAATGAGCCTTATACGCTAACTTATTTAGAAAGACCAAGTAAATCGAATTGACAGACATAGAATCAAATATTCCAGTTGTCATTACAATAAACCAAATAAATTAAGGATCATTCTATTTGTAATTTAATTCCTTTCCCTCTCATCGAACATGCACTTATGACCCTTCTGGTAAGAGGATCGGAAAGGTTCTGAGAAATTAAATGGAACCGTCATTTTGGGTTTGATTCCATTATGACATTACGATTGACCGATTTGAATTGAGTGTTCATCCTGATGCACGGAAAGTTTGATTCCATTAATCGTTCGCGTATGGAATGAATGCTGCACCTTTAACACGCGCATACAAAAATCATTTTACCCTTAACAGTGGGCATACAATCAAACAACTACTGGCTGAGAATTGATACTATAATACTTAGTACCTTACCATACATGAAAACTGTTCCTGTTAACTCATCAAATATAAGAATGGAAATGATATATATCAGTTATGGCTCCATTCCATTTCATTATTAATTCAATTCTATTCTGTTTCTAGTTCATTTCGCCTTAATTACTAAAAGCTACACGGTAATAAGAACACGCGCGTTCTAATTCCCTGAAAACAAAAAGAAACAGATGAAAGGAAGACAATCTGTCGATCAGATCTTGGTTGGTACCTAGCTACGGGCTACGGCATTAAGCTATTAACTTTGCACCTGTATCAGCAGACATTTAATTTGCACGAGGAATGCAGCGGTTTGTAAACAAGTAAAAGATATAAGATATTTATCAGGCTAACTAAATTTCGGAGCTTTATTTCTAATCCTAACGAGTGTCCGACATTGAGAAACAAAATCATCTCTATGCTACCGGCCACGGATTTTCTATCTCTTTTTTTTTTTTGGGAAGAATGATGATATCAAAAAGATTTGAGATCCTTTCGATCGCAACAGTAAAAAAGAAGATGATAACGATAAAGCACTAGGTTTAACGTAATTTGAAATTTCAATTCCTACTCCACAGGGTGAGCTCTAGAGCGAGCTCCGATGCTAGACACCTTCACTCTCAAATCCCTCCTTCTCGGAAGTACTTCTGGAGGTAAAAAAAACCTCTTACAAACAAGAAGTATGTATAATGTAGAGAAAGGGAGTAAAGCTGTTAGGATTGTCCGCCCTCTCGCTTCCTTTTCAATCCTCCTCTCCTGAAGGTTGATCTCCGTTCAGCAAACTCCTGCCCCTCCGACTGTCTACAAGTGAGCGAGGATGAGAACCCAAAGAACGCAAGTCCCTGAACTGGTGTGTAGAGATATTTTTTCAATGGAATCGATCCCCTAGCTATCTCTTCCTTCCTTCCTTTTATCTTTGTTACTCCTAGAGTCAGTTTGGGATGTAATAAACTATTTGAATCACTGTCCACGTGGAAAACCCTCCCTCCTGAGAAATAATTCTGTTACAATATCAATAAATGGAAACCTTTGGAAATCTTATGTGGGGTCCTAGTTTGTTATGTCGCGTAACAAATTCTTGCGAAAGAGCATGACGAAGAGTACCTTCCCCCTTTCTCTACTCACACTTTCCCTTGAGCCACCTATTCTCCCTAGTTACCTCTCCTCACCTTGATTTCACCCCAACCCTATTTCCCGAGTTGCTCCCAATCTATTCTCTTCGTCGACTTACTTCCTTTCCACTCTCTTGGTTTGTTTAGGTCGAGATATATATATGACCCAATTAGATTCATCGAGTTGATATTTGGTCTTGCTTTGGCCATTCAACCCCTACATCTATGACTCCCTTAATTTTTCGAGTCGTTTCCCGACTTACTTCTCCGGGTAACTCATTCGGGTTCTTTCTGACCATTGGGCTTCTTCGTCCTACCCCTGGCTGTCACCTCATCAACTCGGTTTATTTCTTCGAGTTAGGTCTACTCAGACCAGGTCACATATCCTACACTATATTCCCTTCCTCAGACTTTACCTTACTTCTCGTAATTTCTTTCTTCAACTTTGAAGTCATATTATAGCAGTATCAATATTGTTCATCCGAGTGCCCCTCTAGATCGGCTCTACAATATCTTAAGAAAAATAAATCATGACAATCGAACGACCTCATAAGTGAAAAGACATTAATATATCCCAAGTGACACATGCCTTTGGAGAATCAATCCTTGTTCATTGCTATAATTCTTTAATCCAAGTACCACTTATGCTATTTGATATAGTCTTTTTTTGGTACGCTCGAACTCCTCCTCTTCCTTCACCTCTAGAGAGCAGAGTTCACTAGTCTTGGGAGAATGTCGTTGAGGATCTTGGTCTGCAAATGAATGGAACATTAAGGGTGGACTGGCTTTATCGATGTGACCCCTTCAACGCTCAAGTCGGTGTTCACCAAGGAAATGAGTAGAGAACACAATAGAGACAAAGAACAGAGAATAGAACAAGAGAACAACGAAAGGAGAAAGTTTATGGAAGAAGAATTGTCTCTATGTATTAGAATAGATAAAGAACCATCCCTTTCCTATGTCGCTGACATACCTTATATAGCAGCTTGAAACTGTCTTATTGACCAAGTGTATTTGACACACATACCCTTTGTTAGGCTATCAGAGGACAAATGTTATCAGGAATCTCCAACTGACCTGTCACATTCCTTGTTAGTTACCAAAATATAATACGTAGATGACCACCGTGGGAAGTGTTTAGTCAGACCTAGTGGTTTACATAAGAAATACTAGTACTTGAGAAAGTTGTCATGGTTGTCTCCGAGATGGGTCACTCCCTAGAGTGCTCAGGTGAAAGTAGACGAGATAAATGTCATGGAAAACCTATATCTCCCGAGTTGATCATGTCGCTAGTGCTCGAGATAGCTCCATGGTGCATAGGAGATTCTATATTACACAGGAGAACCTACCGTGCTCGGTAAAGCTGATATTGCTCTGGAAACCTAGCAGTGTTCAGGAAAACCCATGGGACTTGGGAAATCTCGAGATAGCTCCATGGTGTATAGGAAAATTCATATTACTCAGGAGAACTCACAGTGCTCGAGAGAGTCGATAGTGCTCGGGAAATCCAACAGTGTTCGGAAAAAACCATGAGACTTGGGAAATCTCGAGATAGCTCCATGGTGTATAAAAGAATCCATATTACTAAGGAGAAACCACAGTACTCGAGAGAGTCGATAGTGCTCGGGAAACCCAGTGGCTTTCGGAAAAACCCATGGAACTTGGGAAATCTCATGATAACTCCATGGTGTATAGGAGAACCCATATTACTCAGGAGAATCTACAATGTTTGGGAGAGTCAAAATGTTCAAGAAATCTAGCAGTGTTTGGGAAAACCCATAGGACTTGGAAAATCTTAGAAGTGGTGACAAGTCCTTAATCGGAAACTTCGGATACCATCATAAGTCCCCCTGATCAATCAGATTGAAGAGTAAAGTCAAATAAAGTATGACAAATATATACTGAGAGAGTAGTTATCTGATCATTAAAGGAAACCAATAGTGCTCGGGAGAGTTGATAGCATTAGGGAAAATCCATGGTGGGAGAATTGATATTGATCGAGAAAATCAAAAGATGACAATACACCCTTACCTAGGAAATTGAAAAATAGTTTCCGACTTGAGAAGACAAATGGTGTTCAAGGAAAATCAATAGTGTCTGGCTTGAAAAGGCTAGTAGTACTTGGAAGAATAGATAATGATCAGCTCGGAAAGACAGATGATGCTTAGGAAAAATCAATAGTGCTCGACTTAGGAAGTCAGTAATATTCAGAAGAATAGATAGTGCACAGCTCGGGAAGACATATAGAGCTCAGGAAAAACTAATAGTGCTCAGTTCAGGATGACCAGTAATACTCAGAAGAATAGATAGTGCTCGGCTGGGGAGACAGATGGTGCTTAGGAAAAACTAATAGTGTTCGGCTCAGGAAGGCCAGTAATACTCAGCAGTATAGATAGTACTCGGCTCGGGAAGATAAATGGTGTTCAAGAGAAATCAATAGTGCTCAGCTCAAGAAGACCTATAGTACTTGGGTGAACTGAAAGAGCTCGAGAAACCATATAGATAACGAGAAAGCATTACTCGAAAACACCGACTACCATCAATAGCATTACGACCTTACTCCGAAAACTCGGGTGCCATCACATGTCCCCCCTCTCTTTCAGATGTAAGAGCGAAGTCGAGTGAAGTCTGAAATGTTGAAATGGGGTATCACTGAACTGTTGAATATGTTCTTGTGCCCAAATGAATCAGTGGTATCGACCGCTTTTTATTTTCGTATGGGTTGCCCTATTGTGGACCCCTAGGAGCATAAGTCTACTAATTAGCTAGGGGTGTATGGGATCTCAATCTCCCGATAACTTTGCATTCACGTGCCCTATTCATCTTGCCCACCGCCACTCTTCCTTGCTCTGTAATGGCTTCTTCTTCTCGTTCTCTTCCACATTCAGAAACTCCTATGGAAAGCCTAGCGTAGTACGCGGGTATTGAGAGCAAGCTATCTCTAGGCACTCGTTTTTAACCCATTCCCGTGATTATATCACAGAAGAGCTCCCTTTCATCATACCCGAGCAACCCTATCGACCCCATCAGCCTCCTCCAGGGACCACTAATGTCCGGTTGACATTCAAGTATTTCTACCATTTGAGATTCTCTCGACTCTTGACGAGCCCTCTGACCCTCTTCCATATTTATATATTTCTTAGCCCGGGTGAGCAGGGTATCATAATCTATAGGAGGCGTCTTGGATAGAGACCAAAAGAAATCCCCCTCCCTTAGTCCTTGAGTGAAGGCTCTCATCAGAATTTCAAGAACGACTGAAGGGATTTCTCATGCAGCATGGGTAAACCTCTAGATATATCGTCATAGGATTTCCTATGCTTTTTGATTGAGGTTAAATAAACTAAGAGGAGTTAGTGGGTACCGCTTAGAGCTGAAAAAGTAACACAAAAATAATATTGTGAAATCATCAAAGGTTGTTATGGATCCTAACTTCAAGGTGTTAAACCATTGCTAAGTGGATCCAACCAAAGTAGTGAGGAAAATTCGACATTTGATGTCCTCATAATATTGATGTAAAATGATGGTGTTCTCAAATCGATATAAATGGTCTTCGGGATAAGAAGAACTATTATATTTAGGAATATGGGAGGAAGTGTCGGGTAGCTCCTTTAAGATATCATCCATGAAGGGCATTTGTCTTGTGGCTACCATTCGAGCAATAGTGGGTTGGTCAAATTCGTCTAGAGCGGTTTGTTTGACAAAACGATGAACCGGAGTTGCATTATTACTCGGTTGCCAACTAGAATGGGAAGTAGAGGTATCTCCCTTTGAACTTTGTGTTATTGATGAAACCCTAGTTGACATTTCAATTAAAGTCATATCTTTATTTAGTACTACAAGTGGACTTCGATGCAGAACTACATCCACAATTATGGCCACCACCCGAGTGAGATCATTTATAGACATTAATCCTTCAACAACTCCTTCAGAGCTTCCTGGTGGCGGGTTTGAAGTCGTGTCCTCCACTTATTGCTTAGCTATAGTTTTTCGAGTACAATTAATCGTAACTTTTTATTCAGGTTCCCACAGACATTGCAAATTTGATGGAGATCTCTTTCCGACACGCTCAGGCTCCATCTCTTCCTTCGCCTCTAGAGAGAGGAGTTCGCTAGCCTTGGAGGAATATTGTCGAGGATCCTAGTCTACAAATGAATGGAATGTTAAGGGTGGGTTGGCTTTATTGGTGCGACTCCTTCGACGTTCAAGTCAGTGTCCACTAAGGAAAAAGCTAGAAAACATAGTAGAGACAAAGAACATAGAATAGAAGAAAATAATGAAGGGAGAAAGTTCATAGAAGAAAAGTTGTATCCACGTGCTAGATTAAAGAAAGAAGCATCCCCTTTCCTATGCCTCTCACATACCTTATATAGCAGCTTGGAATTGCCTTGTTGACCAGGTGTAGTTGACACACATACCTTTTGTTGGGCTATTAGGAGACAACCATTATTAGGAATCTCCAATTTGTTTGCTACATTCCTTGTCCATTACTAGAATATAACAAGTGGATGACCACCGTGGAAAGTGCTTAGTCAGGCCCAAGTGGTTTGCATTGGAAAGACTAATACTTGAGAAAGTTGTTATGGAGATCCCCAGGATGCATGGGTCACTTCCTAGAGTGCTCGGGTGAAAGTAGATAGTATAAGTGAAAAAACCTATATCACCCGAGTTGATCCTTCTAGTAGTGCTCGGGAAAGCTCCATGGTGCATAAGATAATTTACTCAGGAAGATCCACAATGCTCGAGAGAGTCAATATTGCTTGGGAAACCTAGAGGTGTTTGAGAAAATTCATGGGACTTGGGAAACCTCGGGATAACTCTATGGTGTATAAGAGAACCCATATTACTCAGGAAAATCCACAGTGCTCGGGAGAGTCAATAGTACTTGAGAAATCTAACGGTGTTCAAGAAAACTCATGGGACTTGGAAAATCTTGGGATAGCTCCATGGTGTATAGAACCCATATTACTCATGAAAACTCATAGTGTTCAAGAGAATTGATAGTGCTCGAGAAATTAAGTGGTGTTCGAAAAAATGCATAGGACTTGGGAAATCTTGGGATAGCTCCATGATATATAAAACTCATATTACTCAGGAGAATCCACAATGCTTGGGAGAGTTGATAGTGCTCGAGAAATCCAACGGTGTTCGGGAAAACCCATGAGACTTGGAAAATCTCTAGAATAGCGACAAGTCCTTAACCGAAAACTCCGGATACTATCATAATTCCCCTCCCCTCCAATCAATCAAACTGAAAAAGAAAGTTGAATGAAGTTTGACAAATGTATACTAAAAGAGTAGTAATTTGATCATTAAAGGAAACTAATAGCGCTCGGGAGAACTGATAGCATTCGGAAAAACCCATGGTGGGAGAATTGATATTGATCATGAAAGCCAAAAGATAGCATTACACCCTTATCCTGGAAACCAAAAAAATAGTGTCCGACTTTGGAAGGCAAATGGTGCTCAGGAAAAATCAATAGTGTTCAACTCGAGAAGACCCGTAATACTTGGAAGAATAGATAATGCTCAACTCGAGAAGACAGATGGTGCTTATGGAAAATCAATAGTGCTAAGCTTAGGAATGCCAATAATACTTGGAGGAATAGGTAGTGCTTGGCTCGAGAAGACAAATGATGCTCAAAGAAAATCAATAGTTCTCGACTCAAAAAGGTCAGTAATACTCGGAAAAATAAATAGTGCTCTGCTCAAGGAGACAAATGGTGTTCAAAGAAAATCAATAATGCTCAGTTCAAGAAGGTCAGTAATATTCAGAAAAATAGATAATGTTTGGATCGAAAAAATAGTTAGTGTTTGACTTGGCTCAGCAAGTCCAGTAGTACTTGGACGAAGCAAAAGAGTTTGGGAAATCCTATAGATAACGAGAAGGCATTATCTGAAAATATTGATTACCATCAATAGCATTGCACTGAAAATATTGATTACCATCAATAGCATTGTACCCTTACCTGAAAATCATCACTATTTATGCTTGATATTTAAATTCGCCTTATACAAGTTGAACAACTTCACTACTTGCTAAAGTGGCTTCATCGATCACCGACATGTTTTGTCAGAAGTTTGAGCGATCACACAGTTAATCGTATGTCAAAATCTAGGTCCACTCTGTCGCAGCCTCTCCCATAATTGAAAATTGGAAAAAAAAAAATAACAACAACTCAACGTATCAAATGGTTACCAAACAATGGATTAACCTTATGTGGCGGCAGAAAAGACGGATGGCAAGGACGCTTCGATGGCGGTTTATCTCCAAGTTGAGTCCCTCAGCGGCGCATGAGGTCCAATGGCAGGGTCGACCCGGGAGATATTCAAGAAGTGTATATATATATATATATATATATACTTTTCGATATTGAACTAAAATATAATGCTTGCTTCACAAAATTTCAGAAATTATGTTATATAATTTCCTTTATCTTTTCTTTTTTTTTGTGGTATTGACAACAAGGGATATAAAAATGAAGGAGGTTAGCTTCATGGCATAATCAATAATTCTGTATCATACTATATTATATATACCAACTGGATTGTGTTCTTAGAAAATTAGGTTGATCACGTTGACTTGCCGACATGCAGTCGGACTTTGAATTCGTTAACTGAATAAATAAATAATATTTTTATGAAAAAAAAGCATCAAGTTTGAAATCTTGACCACCTACTTCCTCCTCATAAGTCACAAGGAGAGTGACTCGAGAGAATATACATTTGAATATTCTTTACAACCTTCTACTGTTTTCAAAATTGGAATCTATCTTAAGTCACAATTTTCAGACTGAATCACATAAGAATTTGTTTCTTCAACTTTGTTTAATATCACTACTCTACGACTGAATAGATTTGAATTTTTCCTTTCCGCACGGCCATTTTAAAATTGCAGAATGAATTACCTGATCATTTAATTTGTTTTATATTTGATATATAAATTGTTAGATTCTTTCATACAATCTGAATTTGATTCTAGAACCTTAATAACAAACATAATTCTAATACCAAACAACTGCAAAACAATACATAATCATGAAGAACCATTTGTACAATTTTATTTTTATAAATTTATTTACACAACCAAAATAAAGTAACTTAAAAGATGAACACATTTCTAAAAAAACAAAATTTGAATAGAAAGGTAGACCTCGATTTAGTTGATTCCAAGAGCCGACAATGATGCTCGCAACTTCCATTCTTGTATGGCTGAATGCACTGTGAAATTAGGAATTATGTATTTATGAGAAAGCCTTTGTTTGGTCACAGGAGATGTCTCATATTGTTCAAGCCATGCTTTAATAGCTCTGTACTCGTATGTATAACCATCAGCAGCAACATAGGGATCATCCATCACTTCCTGCATTCAGACATTAAAAAAAAAAAATTATGTTTTCTGCAAATTATTGCCAGGAAATTAAAAAAAAAAAAAGCAAGGAGATTTTAGTTTTACCTGTAGTATGGGACAAAGACAATGCTTTGGCAAATCGATCTCGTCTCGTCTACGTTTGAAGTACCTATTTCCCTTGTTCAGTATATTTTGAAGCTCTGGTAAAATTTCCAAATTGAGGTCAGGCCGATCCCTGCATTTCAATTGTGTACACTGCAGTGCGAGTTTAGCTAAACTCTCAGCCTCAGCAAGGGGCCAATTTGTGATTGATTTGTCGAGCACATGAGTGAAGTTTCCTTCTTTGAATGCTTTCTCCATACTCAATATCAATCCGTTTGGATGCTTCCCTGTCAGCAGTTGTAGCGCAACCATGCCCCAGGCATAGATATCCGACTTGGGGCGGATTGTACCTGTCCTTTGGTATTCTGGATCCATGTAAAAGAATGTACCAGCAAGAACAGTTTCTTTGTATTCTGTAAGACCATCGGGCACCACTTCTGATAGGAGTTTAGCTAGTCCGACATCTCCAATCTTGCTCACGTAGTTACTATCCAACAAGATGTTCCCTGGCTTAAGATCACGGTGAACTATTGGCTCAGGCTTGTTACCGTGCAGAAAAGAGAGTCCAAGAGCTACTTCATAAAGAATGCGGAACCGGATAGTCCAAGGAAGTGGCTTCTTGCCATCACCAAATAGTACATCTTCTAAGCTTCCATTTTCCATGTATTCATACACAAGACAACCATTCTCTGGGCAGACTCCAAGGAGTGAAACCATGTGAGGATGATGAAGTTGGCTAAGAATTTCTACCTGCACAAGTTTGAAATTAGTTACATCTATTCCCTCTGTCAAATAGGCCAATAGTATTTTATGATTAACATTTACCTCTCTAAGAAACTGCTCTCTCTTATCTCGTTTATCATGAAGAAGAACCTTGACGGCTACAGAGGTATGATCGAGAGTGCACTTGTAGACACTCCCACAACTTCCCTCTCCTATTTTCTTGCCTTGAGAGAAGTTATCAGTAGCCACTTCTATTTGATCCTTGGAATATCTTTGGCACCATTTGCTGTTTGAGAAATCAATTATTTCTGACTTCTGAAAAGACACCTTGGCAGTTGCTGGTTCTGCATTCTGTCTTTGTAGGGCCTCTTGCACAAGTGAAGCTAATTGCTTAGCTTCCTCAACTTCTTTCATAGCTTTCAAATGTTTTGCTCTTTCTTCTGCAGCAATTTTTTTCAATTTCTCCTCTCTTTCTAACGCATCCTTCACTTTCCTTTCAGCTAAAAAACATTCAGTGGAAAGTAATTGAACCTGCACAAAGTAGTAGATTTTTCAGGAAACAAAAGTCAGGCAATAAAAGCGATGAAACAACAAGAGAATCTGTGTCGAGAGGAAAAGAAAACGCCAATGGGAAAAATGAAAAAATTTCATCCAGAAACAAACCAAAACTTCCAACAAAATTGAAAAATAAGAAGGTACTACGACACAATGAAAATCCCCTTGGCAGAGGACTTGACTTCTTGATCAGACAAACATCAAAATTAGTACGCATTGCCACACGTACAAAAGCAACATGTGTTTCATATGCATCCTTGTTTCCTTGTAAGGTAAATAATTTATATGAAGCCCCTAACACAAATCCAGCTTTAGTCGAAATAGCAAGAAGCATTTTTGGAAACCTTTGTCTTTGCATGAAACAAATCGTCACAAACTTGATGATACTTGGCAAGAGTGGTTTGTAACTCCATCCTTAACTTTGATACTTCAGCTGAAGATTCACCCTGGAGATTGTTTAAGACAAGTCTTATTAATTCAGCGCGTAGCACCATCGTTTAATACAAGCATAAATTCAAAGAAGCCCTGCTAACATAATTATACACTCGGTGTCACAGAGAGAGAGAGAGAGAGAGAGAACCTTTTTCGTCGAGTGGAACATCATTGAAGACATGTCTTTAATATAGGCCAGAAAACCCAATTTCTTGTGTGTAGGAACTTTTACTATTTCATTACTTAATTCTCCTTCATCATGTACTTCACTAAATTGCGACATTTCAGAATATGTACTGATGAATGACTTCTGGTCGCTGGTGGGATAAGAATGCATTCCAACACCTGTCAACATTGATTTTAAGCCTTTAGGGTCATCTTCAGCTTAATACATGCAAACCAACGATATTCATCAAGGCAAGAAAACCTACCTCTCCGACCAAGTAACTTGTGACTGATGGCTTCTACATGGGTGCTACAGTTAGAATCTGTAATTAACAGTATTACAAAAGTCATGTGTATATGCTTGTAGGTAAGCGATGATATGTCAAAACATGATTTATTCAATAGGCTTTCATGCATACCATCTGTCGGAGGTTGGTTAGCAAATTTCACTACGAGTTTGTATCTTGATACAACAAAAAAGTTGCAAGAATTGGATGAGTGTTTTAGGACTGTCGTTGGCACATCCGAGCTCTTCAGTATCCTATGAAGTCAGAAGCAGTAAGAATTATTCAGTGAAGCCCTAGAACTGATGAAGAATTGTATGAGGTGTCTGATGTGAAAGATCTAGACCTTCTCAACCAATTTGATGAAGATCCCAAGACCATGTTCTTAGTTCCCGAGTCCGAAGCATATTTTAGTAGAGCGGAAGAAGGATCTTCTCCTTCCAGAACAACAGTGTCAAACTGTAGAAAAAGTTGCCATTTCAAAACCAATAGAGAAGAATGTTCAAAGGAAAGACAAGGAGTGGCACAGGTCTCACATTTTTGGTACCGCAAAGTTGTTGGAACTCGAGGAACACGCGCTGGGCGATCAATTTCTGGTCCTGCACGTACATTTCCACCTCATCTTTCCCCATGCAATCCACAGGAACCAGTTCTCCCGCTGCGAAAAGGGGATAAAAATCCCATCTTTGTTCTAGAGTTTGAAGGGATGAAGACAGGAGGAGAAGGGGGCTTACACGGAGACGGAATGGAAGTGATGGCGGGGATGACATGAACGAGGACGACGCGGTGAGCGTGGGGAACGAGGTACTTGGCAGCCCAACGAACCGCGCGTCGGCTACGACGCCCGCCGCCGAGTCCGCCGCAAACAGCCACCACCACTGCCGCTTCTGAGGCTCCGTCGCGAGCGTAGGGCGCCATCATCACAGCGATGCTTGGAAGAGGTGCGTGGATTGGGTGCGGAACTGAGAATTTAGAAGTCATGAGAAGCAATTGACTTAGAATGTACAACACTCGAGTCAACGGCTTGAGCGCAGAGGAAACTTCGCGTGGCAGATGAGAAGTGACGTGTCCTTGACAGATACAGTAGGATAAAACATATGTATAAATGCTACAAATATTTAAAAATTAGGGAAAAAAAATTCCCACATATTTCTTGCTGCTTCTTCGTAAATATATATACAATTTTAATATTCTAAACGATTATATATCTCCGTGTATGTGAATGTACAATAATGAAGAATACACAATGCCTTGTTCACTCGCTCGTCGCTTGGCATCATCATCGCTTGACATCTCGCGATCGCTCTCGGGATGTAGAAGGTTGGTTCTCCATATTTCGGAGTAAGATATAAGGGACTAGATAACCGAGCAAAAAAAATATAAATTTTTTTGATCCTTATCGGAGAGGGTATCTCCTAAAAAATTGATAGTCGAACTGCCACACGAAATAAAACACCTTGACTCTGTCATTTTCGACTTAAATAAATTATAAAATATAGGAGGAGAAAGAGGGAGTTTCAAGTGTTCAAAATCGATGACAATACCGATAAGGAGGCGGAAGGCATTAGAGTTAATTGGTTTACATTTATCTCGTAAAAATCTAAAATATGAAGATAAATAGGAGGAATAAATAAACGAAGACTACCCTCCAATTGACCTACGAAGAAACAAGAGCAATCGGAAGAGGGTGATGAGGTCGATCATCCGACCTAAGAAAGAACGTGAGGATGGTTTTAGAATACTCTATAACTTTTGTTGACATAAGGGTTGAGAGGTGGTCTGATAGAAGGTTAGGGTATTGAACCAAGGAGGAGCTTGCGACCCTATCGATTTGAGAGGTCATAATTGGAAAAGAATAAGAAAAGGATGTGGTACTTACTCAAATCAAGAAAAGGGAGAGCATCGAAGAAAAGAAGAAGGCACGGGATGAGTGAAGGAAGCAGGCAAGCCCTTTTAAGTACAAAGGTCAAGCCACACAATGATGATTGCATGTAGTGAAAAGGCGACGTATCGACGTCGGGTCTGAGGAAGCAAGAGTATATAAAGAGGGTGGAGGACATAATACAACCCTAGGAGGATAATGGCATGAGGTTGTCGGTCGTTGAGCCGGTCATGATTCGCAAACATTAGACCCCATTAATGGTGTGACTATTTGGGGGGCTAATGATGTTGTTGGAAATGTTTAATAATCGGACTTGTAAGTAAAGAGGCCCACGAGGAGTGGACCCAGTAGAAGGGAGCGTGAGGGCTTGTGGGAATTAATCTGAAGGTCTCTAAGCCCCAATTTGGGAGATTGGAAGCAAGAGGAATGTGAAATCTGGAGTTGAGGAGTTGTAGGAAGTCGAATGCCCATGCGCACAGGAAGTTGGTCACTCAGTCGCGTAGAGAGTTGGCCACTCAAGTGTCCATGGAGTTGGGCATTCTAAAACGCATAGAGTCGGTCACTCGGGTGCACAGAGAGTTGAACACTCGGGTATATGAAACGTCTCAAGGTAGCCACTCAGAGGCTTTAGGAGTCGACCACTCGGGACATCACAGAGAGTCAAGCACTCAAGCGCATAAGGAGTCAGACACTTAGGCGCATAGGGAGTCGGACACTCGAATGTACGAAAGGTCTCAAGGTAGCCACTCGGAGGCTCTAAGAGTCGGCTACTCTGGACATCGCAGAGAGTCAGACATTCGGGCACGCAAGGAGTTGGCAACTTTGCACGGGCACGCAGGGAGTCAGGCACTTGAGTGTACGGAAGGTCTCGAGGTAGCCACTCAGAGGTCTAGGAGTCGGCCACTCGGGACATCGCAAAGAGTCGGGCACTCGGGCGTGCAGGGAGTCGGGTACTCGAGCGCGCAAAGATTCGGACACTCAGGCATTCATGCACACAGGGAGTCGAGCACTCAGGTGTACAAAACATCTCAAGGTAGTCTGAAAAGACCTAACCCAGTATGTATATACTTAACCCCCAATCATCCTTCAATACTACCATGTCATACACATGATTGGAACATCCTACTATATCTTATTCCTTTCAGCTTAGAAGTCTCAACTACACACTTTACTCTCTCAACATGCAGAAATAGAACATCAAAATCAACACCGCTCAAACTGGAAATCCTGCATCTTAGAAGTCCCGGACATTGTGTGTCATGCTTATCGTCATCTCCTCAGTTACACCACTTCCGCTTCTTCTAACTCAATCTGAGAACCCTGTTCCCTACCTGAAAATATTAAGTGAAATCATGAGTTCACAGCCCAGTAAGTAGATCAATGATAGGGACACAGCGCAGGAAGGAAAATTCAAACAGGAATCATATAGCTCAACTACTGTAAGTGTAAAACTACTGTAAGCTCAACATACATTTTCTATTGCACTTTCTGTACGTCAGTATGAAACATAGCCAATACCTATAGCAACATGCCATTATAACAAATACTGTGAACCCAATCATGTCTTTCTGTTATACTAACTGTACCTAAACATAAACCCTCGTGGTACCTCACATTATGCATTTAAAATGCTGAGCCAGACAAATACCTTATTTTATTGTGCAATCCTGAGGTACCTCTAGAAAGAAACTAAGGGAATCAGTCATCACCATCAACAATCGATTTGGGTGGGCCCTCCCCGAAGCTCAACCCAGGGAGCCCAACCCGTCCAGGCACCACTAATGCTCATATACATACAGTTAGCTAAATAAAGAATTTCTGTCATTTTCTATCATACTCAGTCATAGAAGGATAACATAGAATATCATGGGTGAACATTTATATCTATATATAGCATCTAACCTCATACACAGGTAGATGGTAATTACACCCATATACATATAACATCTAACCTCATACACAGGTAGATGATAATTACACACATATACATATAATATTTAACCTCACACACAGGTAGATGATAGTATAACTTATTCACATAACATCGAGGCACTAGAAAGATTTGATGAACAATTAGCTAAAAATGATAACATAGAACATCATGGGTGAACATATATATCTATATATAGCATCTAACCTCATACACAGGTAGATGATAATTATCACATATTACATATCATTTACAGCATTAAGAAAAATCTTATGAAAGATTAACTAAGCATGTTGACTGATAACGAATATAACAGGAATCATCTACTGACATAATGCTCATGTACATACAAATTTACATCCACCCTAGCATGCTAATTCCTTTCAAACTAACTGCTCATTATATCTATTAAACATTTATCTGGCTATTAACTGGATATTTAAACCTCATATACATAACTCAGCATTTCCAATTTCATAATGACCCCAACATGTATATTATCAGTTATTACATATCAACCGGATGAAACCCACAATGTCAATCCATGCACAAATTCAAACAGAAGCGATCCAAACTCATAATTTGATCCCCCTTACATCCTAATAGCAGAATCTGTTTACACGTACCCCTTCCCCTGTCCCTAACCTACTGAAAACCCTAAACCAAACGGTCCGAACACCTCCCCATCAAGAACCCCCATCACAACCCAAAAGTTAAAATCCCTAAACCCCTTCCCGTGATCCCCCTATTCTTCAAATCCTCTAATCCGAAGGGTAGCAAAGCTCAACCGATTTCCATAGCTCGATCCATTCCTAACATCCCGAAAAATACACCCACGAACTCTGCTAGAACCCATTCTGGAAAACCCATTGCTTAGACACGATCAAAACCCGAAATCTCGAACTCAAATCCCGCCGCTTAAATCCCAAAAACCCGAGATAAAATCTCCGCCCTCGCCAGCCCTAACCAGAGATTTACTTACCGTGAAGATGACGGAGAAGGATCGGTTTAGCTTTGGCGGCTTTGCGTCATCTCCGGCGGAAGCAGCTCGCCGATCGCCCTACCCGAAGCTTGCAGCGACTAGCGACCAGAAGGCGAGTCACGGAAAAGAAAAAGAAAAGAAGAAAAGAAGAAAAGAAAAGGTTCGGCCAGATATAAAGAATTAGGGTTTTTCCCTTTATGCCCCTCAACTACGCTTATTTAGGGTATAAATAGACCCCCGTAATTTATCCTCCTATTCTGACTATATACGACTGTTTATTTCTATCATTTTATTATTATTATTACTATATATATATATATATATATATTTCGAGACTTGACAACTCTCCCCCCCTTAAAAAAAATTGCGTCCTCGAAATTCGACTTACCAAATAGTTCAGGATAACGGTCACGCATATCCCGTTCGGTCTCCCAGGTAGCTTCCTCTATCTGCTGATTTCCCCATAAAACTTTCACCATTCTGATTTCTTTATTTCTCAACTTTCGCACTTGACGATCCAATATTTGTTCTGGTATTGCCTCGTAGGATAGATCTGGTGTCCACTGTATGGCCTCATGCCCAATCACATGTGCAGGGTTGGAAAGGTACCTCCTGAGCATGGATACGTGAAACACATTATGAACTCCTGCCAGGTTTGGTGGTAGAGCGACTCGGTATGCTCGTGTTCCAATCCGGTCTAGAATCTCAAAAGGCCCAATATACCTCGGACTGAGTTTGCCCTTCCTTCCGAACCTCAGTACTCCCTTCATAGGTGACACTTTGAGAAATACATGGTCTCCCACTGTGAACTCCAAGTCCCTCATTCGACAATCAACATAACTCTTTTGGCAACTTTATGCTAACTGCATTCTGTCTCGGATCTTTGCCACTAGTTTCGCAGTTTGTGTCACAATCTCTGGACCCAGAACTGCCCTTTCTCCTACCTCTTCCCAATGCAGTGGGGTTCTACACCTTCTTCCGTATAGCGCTTCATAGGGAGCCATACCGATGGTGGCTTGATAACTATTATTATAGGTGAACTCCACCAAGGGCAGTTTGGATTCCCAGCTCCCTTTGAAATCTATAATGCAAGCTCGTAGCATATCTTCTAAAATCTGAATTACTCGCTCAGATTGACCGTCGGTCTGGGGATGGAAAGCAGTGCTGAAAGTAAGTTTTGTACCCAATCCCCGGTGCAAACTCTTCCAGAATCCGGATGTAAATTTTGGATCTCTATCTGACACAATCTGATCCGGAATTCCATGTAACCTTACTATTTCCCGTATATACAGCTCTGCGTATTGTATCATAGTGAAAGTGGTTTTCACTGGCAGGAAGTGTGCTGACTTCGTCAATCGATCCACAATAACCCACACTGCATTTGATCCCTTAGTCGAGATCGGTAATCTTACCACAAAATCCATGGCAACATTTTCCCACTTCCAGACGGGTATCGGAAGCGGTTCGAGCAATCCAATGGCCTCGTGCTCACTTTCACCGCTGATGTAAGGCACTCATGGACCATCTTGATTATGTCTCTCTTCATGCCCGACCACCAATATAATAGCCTCATATCCTTATACATCTTCGTGCTGCCGAGGTGAACAGAGTACGGGGTAGTGTGAGCTTCCATCATGAGATTCTCCCTCAGGGATCCACCCTTAGGCACCCAGATGCGGCCCTTGTACCGCACAATCCCATCAACCACTGAGTAGATGGTGCTACCCTTTGCTTCATCTTTGTGTTTTCATTCCATTAACTGTTGATCTGATGCTTGTTCTGCCCGAATCTGATCCCGTAAGTTTGATTTAACCGTCAGTGCCGCCAAACTAACCTGCTCACCTGGTGCTATCACTTCCACTCTCATCTGTTGGAATTCTGATATCAATCTTCATTGGGTTGTCAACTGTAACAGCGTCGCCAACTTGCGACTCAGCGCATCCGCCACCACATTTGCCTTACCCGAGTGATAGTTAATATTACAGTCATAATCCTTTACCAACTCCAACCATCATCTCTGCCGCATATTCAGTTCCTTTTGAGTAAAAAAATATTTCAAACTTTTATGATCTGTGTAGATCTCGCAACGTTCTCCGTAAAGATAGTGTCGGCGAATCTTCAAAGCGAAGACGACCGCTGCTAGTTCCAGGTCATGTGTAGGATAATTCTGCTCGTGCACCTTCAACTGGCGTGATGCATAGGCGATGACCCTCCCCTTCTGCATCAGTACAACCCCTAGACCGGTTTTGGAGGCATCAATGTACACCACAAACTGCCCAGAAGTGTCTGGAACTGCAAGCACAGGTGTTATCATCAGCCTTTCCTTTAACTCCATAAAACTCTTCTCACACTGAGCAGTCCATTCATACCTCACCCCCTTCTTGGTCAACGAAGTCAGGGGTAGCGCAATTCGTGAAAAATTCTGAATGAATCTGCGATAGTACCCCGCTAGTCCCAAGAAACTTCGAATTTCTGTAACATTTCTCGGAGTAGCCCAACTCTAGATTGCCTCCACTTTGACTGGATCCACCTCTATTCCCTTCTCCGAGACTATATGTCCTAAAAATGCTATCTGTCTCAACCAAAAATCGCATTTGCTGAACTTAGCGTATAACCGCTTATCTTTCAGAGTCTGCAGCACCAGCGTCAGATGTTGTCGGTGCTCTTCGCGACCCTGAGAGTAAATTAGTATATCATCAATAAAGACAATCACAAACTGATCCAAGTATGGCTGGAAGATCCGGTTCATCAAATCCATAAAGGTTGCGGGGGCATTAGTAAGCCCAAACAGCATAACTAGAAACTCATAATGACCATATCGAGTTCTGAACGCAGTTTTATGAACATCTTCTCCTTTCACCCTCAGTTGGTGGTACCCCGACCTCAAATCAATCTTTGAGAATACAGTTGCTCCCTGTAGTTGATCAAACAGATCATCGATTCTAGGCAACGGGTACTTGTTCTTGATCAGAACCGGTTGCTCAACTCGGTCAATGACAATGCCGCGGCCTTCTTCAACAGATAACAACACTGGCGCTCCCCATGGTGACACACTGGGTCGGATGAAACCCTTATCCAATAGTTCTTGTAGTTGCTCCTTCAGTTCCTTCATTTCGGTGGCTGTCAGGCGGTACGGTGCTTTAGACACAGGGGTGGTTCCCGATATTAGTTCTATCCCAAACTCAACCTCCCTGACAGGGGGTAATCCTGCAATATCCTCTGGAAATACATCGGGAAAGTCTCAGACTACCTCTACTTCCTCCAGACTTGGTCTATAAGTCTCAGAACTACCCATTATGTTGACTAGAAATCCGTTACACCCCTTGCTTAACATTTTCTGAGCTTTACATGCTGATATAATAGGTGGAAGACTCAACGTGGAGGTTGCATTGAAGATGATAAATTCATCATTTTGTAGTTTCAGTTTAACCATCCTTTGTTTGCAGTCAATAATTGCCTCGTACTGGGTCAGCCAATCCATACCCAGAATTACATCAAAGTCCACCATCTCTAACACAATAAGTTCGGCGTACACTGTATAGTTATGCATCCTCATCGGACAGTTCCTCACTATTCTATTGTTGGTCAGTTCTTCTCCAGAAGGCAAAGACACGCTATAGCCGGTAGCCATCCAATCACATGAAATGTCCAGTTTTGCAACGTAGGCCACAGATATGAAAGAGTGTGTAGCTCCAGAATCAATTAAGGCATGAGCAGGTAGATTGACAATAGAAATTCTACCTGTGATGATGGTCGAATCCGGATCCACCTGCTCCTGTGTCATAGCATACACCCTTCCTCTGGTTGGCTCTTTGAGCTGAGGGCAGTTCATAGCAAAGTGCCCAGACTTCTTGCACTTGTAGCACACATCTGTACCCACCAAACACTGACCTGCATGAGCCTTCTCACACTTGGGACACTGAATTTTGCTTTCACCCTTGAAGACAGTATGGTCAGCTAGTCGGGGTTCACAGTCATTTCGTGGCTGCGTCTGTATGTCGCTTGCCTCGCTGGCGCAGTGCAAACTTCTTCTCGACTCGATGCGGAGGTTCCCTTCCCGTAATGGATCTATTAGTCATGCTTCCTTTATCATGTCATTCTGTCCCTCTCTTCGCCATCGAGCTGATCCATGACCTCTCTCAAGGTGGTAACTCGGCTCACCTCGACATCATGGCGAATTGCGCCTCAATCCTCAAGAAATGTTTCAGCTCCTCTACTGGTTGGCTTGCAATCATAGGTACAAAATACTGCCCCTTCTCGAATTCCTTGACATACTCATCCACTGTCCGGTCCCCTTGGCGAAGCTCTAGGAATTCCCTAGCCATTCGGGTTCTGGTGTCAGCAGTAAAGTATTTACTATAAAATACCTCCTTGAATTCAACCCAAGTAACTGTAGCTAAATCCACTGCTGAGCGTGCACCCTCCCACCATATTCGAGCATCGCCTCGCAACATGAATATGGCGCACCTCACCTTGTCGATCCGTAGTCGCATGAAGTCGTATATTGTCTCCAATGATCGAATCCATCCTTCTGCAACAATCGGGTCTGTACTTCCCTTAAACTCTGTCAGTCCAAGATCCTTGATCTGCTTGTAAACTGGGTTCACACTGGCTGTGGGACCACTATGGGCGTTTCCATGCTCCCTGGCTCTCAACAGCTGTTGGATCTGTTCTCCCTGAATCCGACTATGTTCCTGCATAATTGCGGCAAGCTCAGCGAGAAACTGACTACTCTGCCCCACTTCACCATTGTTTCTTCGGCCCGCCATTCTCCTATAAAACCCGATGCCTGCATCGTTATCTCCAGTTTGTACATAAACCTAAACATGATTACATTAAGACTACTACTTGAAAAGTAAGTTTAAAGCTTACAAACGCGGGGATGGATGTATCCGAGTCCTTGATGAGATTGCATGCACACACTGTCCTTTAGGATCGATCGCTCTAATACCAACTGAAAAGACCTAACCCAGTATGTATATACTTAACCCCCAATCATCCTTCAATACTACCACGTCATACACATGATTGGAACATCCTACTATATCTTATTCCTTTCAGCTTAGAAGTCTCAACTACACACTTTACTCTCTCAACATGCAGAAATAGAACATCAAAATCAACACCGCTCAAACTGGAAATCCTGCATCTTAGAAGTCCCGGACATTGTGTGTCATGCTCATCGTCATCTCCTCAGTTACACCACCTGCGCTTCTTCTAACTCAATCTGAGAACCCTGTTCCCTACCTGAAAATATTAAGTGAAATCATGAATTCACAGCCCAGTAAGTAGATCAATGATAGGGACACATTGCAGGAAGGAAAATCCAAACAGGAATCATATAGCTCAACTATTGTAAGTGTAAAACTACTATAAGCTCAACATACATTTTTTATTGCACTTTCTGTACGTCAGTATGAAACATAGCCAATACCTATAGCAACATGCCATTATAACAAATACTGCGAACCCAATCATGCCTTTCTGTTATACTAACTGTACCTAAACATAAACCCTCATGGTACCTCACATTATGCATTTAAAATGCTGAGCCAGTCAAATACCTTATTTTCTTGTGCAATCCTGAGGTACCTTTAGAAAGAAACTAAGGGAATAAGTCATCAGTCATCAGTCAATCTATCAATTTGGGTGGGCCCTCCCCGGAGCTCAACCCGGGGAGCCCAATCCGTCCAGGCACCACTAATGCTCATGTACATACAGTTAGCTAAATAAAGAATTTCTATCATTTTCTATCATACTCAGTCACAGAAGGATAACATAGAACATCATGGGTGAACATTTATATCTATATATAACATCTAACCTCATACACAGGTAGATGGTAATTACACCCATATACATATAGCATCTAACCTCATACACAGGTAAATGATAATTACACACATATACATATAACATCTAACCTCACACACAGGTAGATGATAGTATAACTTATTCACATAACATCGAGGCACTAGAAAGATTTGATGAACAATTAGCTAAAAATGATAACATAGAACATCATGGGTGAACATATATATCTATATATAGCATCTAACCTCATACACAGGTAGATGATAATTATCACATATTACATATCATTTATAGCATTAAGAAAAATCTTATGAAAGATTAACTAAGCATGTTGATTGATAACGAATATAACAGGAATCATCTACTGACATAATGCTCATGTACATACAAATTTACATCCACCCTAGCATGCTGATTCCTTTCAAACTAACTGCTCATTATATCTATTAAAAATTTATCTGGCTATTAACTGGATATTTAAACCTCATATACATAACTCAGCATTTCCAATTTCATAATGACCCCAACATGTATATTATCAGTTATTACATATCAACCGGATGAAACCCACAATGCCAATCCACACACAAATTCAAACAGAAGCGATCCAAACTCATAATCTGATCCCCCTTACATCCTAATAGCAGAATCTGTTTACACGTACCCCTTCCTCTGTCCCTAACCTACTGAAAACCCTAAACCAAACGGTCCGAACACCTCCCCATCAAGAACCCCCATCACAACCCAAAAGTTGAAATCCCTAAACCCCTTCTCGTGATCCCCCTATTCTTCAAATCCTCTAATCCGAAGGGTAGCAATGCTCAACTGATTTCCATAGCTCGATCCATTCCTAACATCCCGAAAAATACACCCACGAACTCTGCTAGAACCCATTCTGGAAAACCCAGTGCTTAGACACGATCAAAACCCGAAATCTCGAACTCAAATCCCGCCGCTTAAATCCCAAAAACCCGAGCTAAAATCTCCGCCCTCGCCAGCCCTAACCAGAGATTTACTTATTGTGAAGATGACGGAGAAGGATCGGTTTAGCTTTGGCGGCTTTGCGTCGTCTCCGGCGGAAGCAGCTCGCCGATCGCCCTACCCGAAGCTTGCGGCGACTAGCAACCAGAAGGCGAGTCGCGGAAAAGAAAAAGAAAAGAAGAAAAGAAAAGGTTCGGTCGGATATAAAGAATTAGGGTTTTTCCCTTTATGCCCCTCAACTGCACTTATTTAGGGTATAAATAGACCCCCGTAATTTATCCTCCTATTCTGACTATATACGTCCGTTTATTTCTATCATTTTATTATTATTATTACTATATATATATATATATATATATATATATATATATATATATATATATATATATATATATATATATATATATATATATATATATATTTTTTTTTTTGAGACTTGACAACTCAGAAAGCTCTAAGAGTCGGCCACTCAAAACATAGCAGAAATCGGCACCCGGGGACCACAATAGAGATTCCTCCCAATAATCATTACATCTGGTCTCCTAATAATCTCTCTTAATGATAATTACAATATACGGGATACATCATGTGAAAATTCTTGATAGAGATTGTGCCCGCCAAAAAGTATTATGGGGAATGATCATGGAGAGAGAAGATTACTATATAAAGATATGGTTGAGATAAAGAATAGCTCTCTGAATATATTTTCTTTTCTCCTACTATATATTATGCTTGCATTTTTTTTTCCTTATCTCTCTGTCTGACTTACATATCGGAGAGTGGTAATTGGAGCATCGACGATCATTTGACTTGTATTGATTTTGATAGCGTTACTGCTACAGTCAAATCGAACTCATCCTTAGTGAAAGAGGATTAAAAACTGACTGCATCATAGGTATACACATCACTAAAGCTAATGATCCTTCACATTGGAGAAGGTCAATTGATGACATGATAACTTGGGAACAAAAAGGAAGTCCGATGGTTAAAATGAAACTAGATAGCTAACTTGGGAAAGTGAATCGGATTGAGGGGACCAACTCGGAAAGTTAAGGTGGATTATAAGTGCATGTGCTCAATAACCAAAGTAAGGTCAAATAATTAACTCGGAGAGCCGAGTTGATTCGTAGACACCTCGACTTAAATGATTAGAATGATATAGGAAAGTAAGTAAAAAAAAAAAAATGAGCCAAGTTAGTAACGAGGCAACTCGGGAAACAGAGTCGAGTTGGGATAGAGATAAGAAATAATGATTAGAAGAAAGAAGGGGCCCGTGGCAAGGTGAGGGTAAAGAAAGGGGAAGATGCTTTCTATTATGCTCTCTCATAAGAATTTATTACACAACATAATAAACCAAGACGCCTAGAGGACCCACAGAAGATTCTTAGTAACCATCATTCACTGATATCATAACAGCATTATTCTTCAGGATGGAAGGGTCTTCTATGTGAACGGTGATCCCAATAGTTTATTACACACCAACTGGCCTAGGGGTAGCTGATATAAAAGGAGAGAAAGAAGTAAAAAGAAGGGGATTCGACTTCAGCTTCAACCTCGGAATACTGGAACTCTCTCTCTCTCTCTCTGGGGTGAAGGAGTTTTTTCTTTACGGAGATTGATCACCGAAAAGGGAAGGACAAATCCTGGAAGGAAGGAGACGGAAAGTGATCATTCGAGTCTTACTTTCTTTACTTTGTACACATGTATATTTGTAAGGAGTTTTCTTCACCTCCAAAAATACTTTCGAAAAAGAGAGATTATAGTAAAGATGTTTAGTATCGGAACTCACTCTAGAGCTCACCCATAGAGTAAGAAGTAGAATTTCGAACCACGTTAAATCACTTGTCATCGTTCTCCTTATTGTCATCTTACTCTTTCATCATTTTTCCTGTTGTGGCCGGAGATAACTCCAAGCCTCCCTGACATCTTCATCCCAAAAAATATAGAAAATCTGTGGCGCATCATTCATGTTGATATGACATATGTATCATTAATGCTAATGATCCTTTAATATTGGTGTTGTTGTGTTAGGTACTCTAAGTTGAAATTTTTAGGGGTTATTTTGTAGTCATTTTTTGGAAAATAGAAAATATTTTTTTTATTTTTTAATTTTTCAAAAAATTCTCTCTTACAGATGGAAAATATCAATCAAACATTATTTTTTTATTTTCTCAAAAAATAAAAATAAAAAATAAAAAATTTTCTACGTATCAAACGTTACCTTAATTTAGGAAGGATTTGGTAGAATTTGGATCGCATTATGGTTTATCACCCATGCTGGAACATTGAAACCAGATGGCGTTTCGCAGAATCCGAAACTCACTTCAGTGCCCGCCCATGCTGAAACTGATTATAGTGTTGAAGTGGAGTATGCTGAAAATTCGTGCAGTAAATGTCTCTGCACTGCTGCTGTTTATAGAGCTGCTTGACTATATCAGTGAATGTGCACAGTTATTGCTTTAGATTGTTGGGAAAGTATCACCGGATTGTTTGCTGAAATTTTTCGTTCCTTCATTGTTGAAATTGCTACTTGCTGGGATTTCTCTATTTCTACATATCGCGAGGCATATGTAAAAATAACACAGAAATAATTGAATCGTAGAAATAATTGAAAGTAATTTTTATTGATTCGTTTGTACATAAGTATAGTATTTTATACATCAATGAAAAGATTCTGGATAAGATAAGAAAGTTTTACTCACGGGTCGGGAAATACAGAAGTGCAGCTCGCTGAATTGCTTGCTGCAAACTGTACAATGCTAAGCCGTTTGTTGCTTTCTGAAGTTGGCACAAAATACCGAACGTGAAGCGTGCACTGTTTCTTGAACTATATGTTAAATAGTTGCTAAGTCGGATCTGATAATTGAAGCTAGATCTGAATGCTGGAACACAACTGGAAGTCGCCAAACAGTTTGCTGAATAAAAATTCTAATTCCTATATGAATTCTACTTCCCTTTGATTATTTGCATAATAAGAATATAATTATTTCTTAACCGTCTCGATCGCTCCTCCGCTTCTTTGATCTTCCCTAAAGAAACCTTTTGCAGCAACGGGAATTAATTCCCTAAACCCTAGCGGCCGTTTGCCTCCTCTCCTCTGGAACCATCTCCGCCCTTTTACCACTTCCATCTCTGGGAATTAATCGTCGTCCCCCTCTTCTCCGCTAGATCTGTCATGTCATCCACTCTATTTTCCTTTCTGAGAGACGCCCATCGCCGCTCTCTTTCCTTCCGGTGAATCGTCTGCCATGTGTCATATGCCTTGAACGAATACTTGATCATCCCAATTGAGTTTATCTTGACCTTGAAAATTTTATTTAAAGATAAATTAGTGACATCTGATGATCAACCAGTGTTTCATGTTTATCAAAAATATATATGGATAACTATCCAACAATAACACTTTTTAAAGCGAAAATAATACCTTTTATCGGCTTGAGAATTGAGATTTGTCAAATCTAGTTGTTTATGGCAGCGGCACCAAGATGTTCAGTAGATTCGTACGTCTTTAAATGAAGACGGCCGGCATCGATTGAGCAAGTACGAGTCAATATGCATGGTAGGCGAAACTTTACGTGTATCCCGTGGATGACGATGGCCGAAAGAAATGGAAAAACTGTTGGTTTCTTAATTAATTTCTTTGTTGTTTTAATTAAACAAGGAGATATTGTATCGATACATACCATTCATTCATTTAATTAGTGAAAACGATAGATGAATATGGGATGAGGATATAGTTGGATCCATTGAACGTAACAGAGAGGAAGGTACGCCGGCACGAGTCGTACTGGTGGGCTTGCTTGGCTTGGATCGATCGGAACCAGGAGACAAGACGCAAGCAAGACTCCTTCCACTCTACTGGACAATTTGCTTTACGCAGAAAAGAAGTGAAAGATTAATTAGTTATGATAATTGAAGGTGTGTTTTGACGATGGAAAATTAATTAAATGCTCTCACCTTCGACACATCCATCGTGTCCTCATATGTTAGAAGCGGGACCCATCTGCCGCGAGTTAGGCACCCGTAATTAATATAAAAGGCACCCTTTTAAGTTCTCAAGGATCGACATCTGTAAAATAAAAATAAAAAGACTTAAAGGTTGACCAATGTGAACAAAGAACTTTCACCTTATAGTGACGTGACATTTGTAAAATAAAAAAAATAGGACTTGGAGGTTGACTAATATAATGTGAACCAACAACTTAATTTCACACCATATATATATATATATATATATATATACTTACTGTGCATTTTTGGGTCCGTCCCTAAATCTATACTGTGCAAACATGATGAATTGCACAAACATCCTTTTCCTCCATTAAATATATTCAAGTTGAACAAGTCAACATTTATGAATTTTCAACAGCTAAAATTGATAGCTGCATATGTTAGTGTGGATACCATTGCTCCACGACAATTTATGTACAGCCAGATGACGAAGAAAAACTCAATTTTCGTTTTCTAATTAATCGTACGAATGGCCTCACCTTAAATCCGGATTACTTTATCGATTTAGTCGTTTGAATCAAACAAAAAATGAGTCCATTTTGCCTGCCTAAGCCCAATGAAAAAAAGTTGAGTAATTTCCTTTATTTCTAAACGAAGCAAAGTTTTAGATTAAAAACATCAAATCAAAATTTCATATTTCAAACATGTTTTTTTTTTCTTTTATCTCATATATATAATTTGAGAAAAGTACTGGGTGAAAAGTTAGACTAATGCGATTACTCTCGTTTGGTTTCGCATTCTCGCACCAAATATTCCAACTCGCTGATCGAGCTATTTTTTCATAAAAACCAAAATTTGAAGGAAATTGGAAATTAATTAACAAGGATGCCATGCTGTTGATTCTCCAAGTCAACACCAATTTGCGACGTCGACGTTTATCTGACCATCTTTGATTAAAGTGAGAATTATAAATACGTCCATTTACGCGACCAAATTTAACAGTATCAGATCAGTTGATGGCGGATAACTCGGATCATGATCTCACTGACATCTCCTCCTTCCTCCTCGACAGCCATAACACTCGGTCCGTTTTTTCTGAGAACTTTACCACCGCCGATGACCTATTGCCGTCGGGTATCTTCGACGATCATGTAGCTTCTTCGTTTGACTACACCGACTCATTCGGGGAATCGTTGGTGGCGGTCGCCAAAGAGGCCAAGGAAACAGTGGTCCATGTTTCTCCTCCTACTTCTGTGTTATTGTAAGTTAGTTTAATTAATTTACAGCAAACTATATATATATATATATATATATCTCTGGAGGTAGCGAAGCTTAATTAAGATTGTTATACAACGTAACAAACGCGATTAATTGTGATATATGCAGAAACAAGGATGTGAGAGTTGGGGTGGGGTGCAAGATCGGATTCAAAATTAAGTCGGACTTGGAGATTTTGGACGACGGATTCAACTGGAGAAAGTACGGGAAAAAGAGAGTGAAAAACAATCCAAATCCTAGGAATTATTATCGGTGCTCGACCGAGGGTTGTAGAGTGAAGAAAAAAGTGGAGAGAGATCCAGAAGACTCACGATTTGTAATGGTTGTCTACGACGGAGCGCACAACCACTCCAACGTCAATTGTTAGTGTGTGTGTGTATATATATATATTTTTTTTTTTTTGTTTTTAGAATGTTTATCTGTTACTTTTTTTTTTCCGGCTTAAAATTTTCTGAGCATGCATATGTTTGAGGCGAGCAGATCACGTTTGCATCGAGAACGGAATCCCATCTTATTCAGGTACAGGTGGGCTGCAGGCATGCAGATGGTTTGACCCCTCAATAATATTGCACGTTCGGAAAGGATTATTATCAAATCCATCAGCAATTAGCAAATGTTCGATGTCCGATAATATTTGCCAGATAAAACTAAATTATATTTGATATTTAATATGTACTATATTATAATAAATATGTGCAAATTGTGATGTCAGTAGAAAAGATAAATGTATACGCAGAATAATGTTTAAATATAATTAAAAGAAAATGTCTTGTGACAGTCAAATTATCTCTGCGGTCGCTGGCAAAGTGGTGGAGATAGCCATGGTCGCGGCTGCCGTCACCCCCGCTGCTTGTGTATCTCACCGCCATGTATGGGGTTGCCATATCGCTCCTCCCAACCTCCAACCTGTCCCTCGCTACATGTCTCCCGTCGTCCTCGCTCGCCGCCCGAGAGTCCTACTTTCTCGAGCCAAGTTCGATAAGTTTGACGCCGCCGCCGATGGTCCTCCGCCTACGCCGGAAAGCCCTACTTCGGAGGTCTCTTCAGTGGTGGAACGGTTGGAATTAGATGAAGACAGGTTTGATTGTCATCAAATTATGACACTGATGCTAAGTAATGGAAGGGGAAGGGGAGGGGATAAGAAAATCTTGGGATAAAACTTAAAAGTCCCTTCCTTCTTCTCCCCTTTCCTCACTCTCTTCCCAAACAAAATTTAATATTTTTCCTCCCTTTGTTTACCCTTCTCCTTCCTTACTTACACTTCCCAAATAAGGATTGGGGTCCTTATGAGATTTGAGAAGAATTATTCCTTCTCCTTTCGCGCGAAGCCCAATTTTGCAAACTTATCTTTGTCCTTTTCCCCTGTATTTTACCACAAAAAAAAAAAAAACTACACTTTTCTTTGAATCGAGGTTGAATAATAACTTCTACGCATTGTTAAATTCGATTATTTAGTTCCATCTTTCTGGACTGGGACCAACAAACTCACTGCTAGGTTTTGCCTTGGTCCAGTGACTTGCCTTCGGATTTGGAGGGTGCGATCAGGCAGTCAAGCCAAGCAAGTGCTTTGTTTGTATCAACCGGTGGAATGCGAGCTATTGTAAGTTTATTAGTGAAACTTGAGTAGGATTGGAGTTATTGTAAGTTCAATTTGGTGTTTATTGAATTATTGTGTAGTATAATCTTGTATCTTTACTTAATACTGGAAAAGATTTCATCACTTTTTCCACCGTGTCTATTTCTTTTAGGCCGCCTGCGGTTTGCACTATTTTTCAACGAAGCCAGTTTCTGTGTCGACTCGTTAAGAAGTTCGCATTCTTAAGCTGTATTGCACTGGGCCAATTTGCAGAAATTGACTCAGGTTGTCAAGTTGCAAATAGCTTTGCTTTGTAAATTCCACTTGTTGGTCTTTCTTCACAGAGGTTGGATTTGTATGCTCTTTTTCCATGCTTACTCAAGTATATCACTGGGAAAAAGTTTCTGCTTGAAAACTTTCAACATTCCCTCCAATTTTTGAATTTTTTATTCTCATCCAACGACTTTTCTTGACACAAAATTTTCTGTGTGTCTTTTCTTCTCCGTGTTCTTGAACTTTCATGTTTTAAGTGTCATCATCGACCTTCAGAATTATTCCTAACTAGCTCCAGTAGATTTTTTCACTTAATAAACATAAAAAATTCAAATATAATTATTAACTTAGGTTCTTAATTTGGAACATGTGGAACTGCCTGCCTTAGTAACTCTAATCACATTCACGGCCATTAATGTGTTGACTGAAACAGTTCAAACTTCTAATCCATATAATTCCAATAGTATATTGAAATGGAAATATTCTAGTTTTCTGATACTAGCTACTGTCACTTGGTCGTCACAAGGTTGTTGTATTTTAGCCGACCTGAAATTTTATTTAGAAAAATGTAGTCAATCAGTTTGGGTTTTCTCTTACAGGTGGAACTTCTAATTCCTCAAATACAATTTCTTGATGACGAAGGTGCTCAGGCTGAGTTATGGGAGCTTTCAAAGATCTTTTTGGAGTCATTTCTTGAAGAATTAGGAAATCAGGTTTGGAGCACTGTTTATATAATTTGTTATATCATTTAGTCAATTGTTTTTCTACACTTTGCATAACCACAGAACTGAAAATTTGCAAGCTATTGGTAAAGTTTGCTTACTCAATAGCATCAGTGACTTGGTGGAGACTGCCCTTGCTCCACAGAATACTAGAATTCTTCATGCTATTTAATTTTGATTTTCTATAGTTTCAACTTTCATGAATTGATAGCTCACCTGAGTTTTGATGCTAAATGTCTCACGATGTGATATCTATCCTACTCCTTATAGGCATTTAGGCAACATCAATCTAATGGTAGACTTATCATGTATGGAAAGATAAAGTACTCAGTGTGATTCGTAAAAGATTCATGAAATGGAAGAAATATTATGCATCTTTCTCTGACTATATTCAAGATTTGTTTCTCCAGCCTGATGTTTTGGAATTAACAATATGGATACAATAATATCAGAACAAGATCGAAAACAAATTAAAAAGATTAAATCTTATATTGAGACAGCATAATACCAATATCACGATGTGTGATGCATTTTGATTTTTTTATTAAATAAATTGTTTTTGAAAAAAGGTTGATACAGCATAATACCAATATCACGATGTGTGATGCAACTTGATTTTTTATTAAATAAATTGTTTTTGAAAAATGGTTGATGCAGCATGATACCAATATTACGATGTGTGATGCAACTTGATTTTTTATTAAGTATTTTTTTTTTGAAAAATGGTCGATACAGCATAATACCAATATCACTACGTGTGATACAATTAACTTATGCCATATAAACTACTTTTCGGAATGCTTAAATGATTTTATTCCATTATTTAAAAAAAAACAGTCTTATGCTATTTAACTTGTTTTATATTATCACATTTTTTTGTATAGAAAATATCATGCACTTCTACACCCCAATTCAAACATACAATGGGGGATCTGTATGTTTAATTTTTTGTTGGAATAAGTTTACTTACAAAAGTACTTTTAATTTTTTTTTCCAAAAAGTATTTTGTAGGGAACTGAAGTTACTTTAGTTCCAAAATTAACAAACAGTTAAAAAAACTTTATTCTTTTGCCATGCTGCTAATGCTGTTAGTTAATTTTACAAAGCATGAGACATTTTCAAATCACCCTTATGCGTTTCTGGTGATAGTGTTAATTGTGTTATCACAGAGCCATGCTTAATTTTGATTGTTTTTTTTATAGAAGATTTTTCATATTTGGGATAATCTCCTGTAGAGGGTAAAAGCCATTTTTCCAGATGCTGGAGCAGCTGCTCTTCTGAAATATCAGTGGAAGGATGCAAAATTTGGTTTCTCCAGGTATTAATTCTCTATTTTACAGTCAGTTGTTTCTGTTTGAGAAAAATCACATGAAGAGCAGTAGCAAAAATCTTCAACAGAAAACAAAAACTATTATTGTCATACACGTGTGTCATTCTAATAGAAATATCATGAAGTCACATGAACTTTACGTGTGAATTTCACACTTAAGAGGCATCTTTTTTTCCTAGTTCTCAATCAAAGGCAGATATAATTTTTTCATTATCTCTCATATATATCATGTATTCCATTTCCATTTGTGAAATCCATGTATCAACTGCAATTTGTTGATTATTACACAATCATGCTTCTTTTTTTTCCTTTTTTTTTGACAATATCTTACAATGCATGGAACTTTGAGAATATCTGTGTCAATTTATCAAGTTGATCTGAATATTTTGGATTGGAACTGATGTAATGGAATGTATATAATGAAATGACTGTGATATAAGCTTGTTTAGACACAAGTTGCACAATTACTGTCAGCCTGAATATTGGGATATTTTTGTCATATAAACCATTCATAAGGTTGTCATCTTAGGCTGTCTTTCCTAGGAGTGAAGGAAAATGGTACCTGCGCTGCTGCAGGATCTAGTTGATCAAAACTTTGTGAGGACTTTGGATGATTCATGAATCCTGAATGACCATACGTTGGAATTCATGGTTGTCTGTGGGCAAGTCTGGAGACTCTGATTGGATTGTTGGTGGCTGCCCATGGAATGACTTTAAGCAAGAAACATGGTATATTGTATTGATATTAGAAGAATTCAATGGCGCTAATTTGTAAACTAGTTGCCCAACTTTTAGGACTTTGAAGGTACCGGAGTGTCTTAGTGTCGACTTTCTATTTGTGTGTGTGCTCCCGCAGTTATAGTTGGAGTGGCTGTAAGTGCAGAAGGACTAAGTCATTCACTTAGTAATGCACATCATGGCGTTGTTGATTATGTTGCATCTTCATGTTATGTGGACTGTTTTTCTGAGCATGTGATTTTATGATCATAGCATGTCATCACATTGCAGCAATTTTCGCTCAGCGGTCTCTAGCTTTCCTAAAGAACAGGAGAACAATCGTGGTGGCTGGCGACCAACATTCGAAGAATGAAGATGAAGTTGTGTTTTTTCTTATCTTAGATACTTGGACTTGAGCTTTGCCATCACATTGTGCAGCTTAGGTGACCGGAAGCCTGTTGACAATGAGGATGAAGTTGTTGTCATGGTGGTTCCTGATTATCAGATGTTGGAAAATGTTGAAAGAATTGCATCTCTTCTATCAGCAGACCCAGTAAGTTATTTTTCTGTCTAAAGAACAATTACTTAGTGTCAACCCATTTTAAATATAATTCGTCTGATTCTTCTCTCGTGCTTTAGTCCTTGTGACCTGGTTTTATTTCCCAAATGACTAACTTAATGCTTCAATCTCTATCCAGACACATTTCTCAATGAAAAAAACGTGGAAGCAACCTATTTAAATTGCTAGAGTCCATTTCTGATACATATTATAGCTTTTATTGCAGATCTCGGTTCCTTAGCTCTTATATGAAGCTCTGTAAGATCTCCTGTGCAGCTAAAAGTTCCCTGTTTTTAAATCAAAGGATTACTTATTTTGTTTTTGTGAATAAAACAATAAATTCAATTGTTTCGCAGTGCTTCTTTTCCTATGGAAATTTTACACTCTGAGTTGGATCATTTTACTTACACAGCATTCATCCTTATTATGTTGTTAGCCAAGACCCCTTATCATGTGGAACCCACGGCTTGTTAGCGAAGATGTTGGAGTTGGAATCAATGTTCGGAATCTACGTAGATATTTCTTAAGGCAAGAAATCATCAAATTCTCATTAATTACTAAGTTATAACCACTACATAATGGCCTCCACTATGATATTTAAGATATTACTTTTCTAATATTGTATTCTTTTAGTTTTGATTGCCAAGCTATGTGTGCAGCACTTTCACTCCCGTTTACTCAATGAGGCCATTGCCATCTGGAGCAATTTTTAGGTGTTATCCTGGGTAAGTTAAATGATCATTTGGATAGAAGAAACTCTTATCAACAGAGAATCTCTTGTTACATTTGGATTTCATTCTAGGATGTGGAAAGTGTTCTATGACGATGTAAATAGACCAGGCAGATATTTGCTGGCCAAAGAACAACCTAGGCGTCCTGATGCAACAGATATTGAGGTCATTTCCTTACATCATATATTTTTCTTGTTCCCCTTCTTTTATTGCTGTTCTATTATCATACTGTTGGAACCTATTTGTAAATATCTTAGGGACCTCTGTGTAAGTTGGGGATCTACTAGGTCATAAACTGTGAAGGTACACTAATGAATATCATAGGGAAAATTTCACACCGTAATCAATCTCTGGCGTTGACCCAAACACGTTTTGCGTTCTTGCTCACACTATTAACAAAAGTCATCGCCTTCATTTTCTCAGCCATTCTAGCAAGTAGCAAAGGAAACTTACTGTGCCATAATTTTTCATACTAAGCTTTTCAGCTTGGCGAAGCTAACTGTTTTCTAGTGGAAGAGAACTTGACTGCGATTTTTTTTTACCTGATGAGACTGATAAGGGAATATACTTATTTCTTTCGTATTTTGGTTATACAACAAGCTGTTAATGTTTGCTTTTATGTTCCTTATAAAAGAAAATGACTCAAGTATAGGAACTCACTTTTGTTTGCATCTAGTTTAGAGAAAATTTATCAATCACAGTTTATCATCTAATTAATGTTTAACAGTATATATATATTCAGCGAATATCTATTATTGCTAAATTTTGCAGCAATTTGGGTGAATATTTACTTAGCAAAACATGGTTATTTTATCTAATATTGTTCCCACCAATCTATTTTTATTTTATTTATTTATTTTTGTTTGTTTAATTGATATTCTTTATGCAGATTATATTTGGAAATCTGGATGAGAAGTCAGCAGAGCCTTCATTCTTAGATAAGGCTCTGACCATATTCACATCGTTTAATAGGTTCATGAAGGCCATCTCGAGGTGAATGTTTTTATATTTTTTAACATTCAGATCTTTTGCATCTTTAGCCAATTGTTTTAATAGTCAATGTTATGAATCTGATGGAGCCATAAGCATATCAAAAACTTGCTTGAAAGCCATGCTTGAGTCCCTATGATCTGTTTTGAATTTGGTTGCTTTTGGAGGCAGTATCATATTGTCCCATGCACTATCTCATTTGTTTTTGAAATCATAGTAATTCTATTTGGCAGATGCCATTTACATGAAAAAAAGACTAAAAAAATGAAAAATGAAAAAACAGAGGTAACAGGGAAAGAATGAAGGAGAGGGTGATTTTATAAATATACCAACTCTAGTATCCAGCCACCAGTATGCAATTCTTCCCCCTATAGTTGTAATTTTGATAGTTGGACGATGATCATTTGAAAAGAAAAACATCAACAGGTCACCTTTCTTGGGTCATTATCAATCTATTTCTATTGGTTTTTGCAAAAAGCTTGCTGTTATTTTGCAAACCATCCACCAGAACATCTCATGAAGCTACTGCTGCTCCAGTCCGAGCAACATCCTATAAAATAAACCATTGAAAAGTCTGATAGTTTTTTATTTTTTAGCACAGAATAACATAATTGTAAAGCTCAAAAGAATTGTGGGTAAACCAAATATTATTTAATCAGCAGCATTTGACAGAAAATTTAAGCTATTGAAAGACTTGAATATTTGTAGGATTTGGTTTGCAAGGCTTATATCTATCTCAACAGCACGCTCAACTATTTATTTAGTTCTCTTCGCTCCTGAATTGATCTTCTAGTAATCTGCATAATTGTGTAGTACCAAATCCATAAATCCCACAGAAATAATGCTTTAGTTAATTGCTAAAGAGACTCATCATTAATTAATGTTTTCTATGCTATGGTCTACTGGTGAGGCAGAAGCACTGTTGCTACTTGCTAATGCTAATGAAGGCTGGAGGAACAAGAGATTCTTTTCTCAATCTTGTGCTTGAAACCGTGGCTATATATCTAAGTAGCTCCAGGAGTAACTATTTCCTCTTCCCATAGTTGTAAAGTATGGAAAAGAGTCGAGCTGTTGTGGATCATGACCCTGATCCCTTCCCCTGCTTTGGAAACCCACACTTTTAGCTTCAATATTAGATCCAACGTACGATGGAACAGTAGCCGTCAGCGCAAACTGGAATCTCGGATCTTTCGCCTTTGCAATTGCATCGGTCAACTTATTCTGGTTGCTAGGACCCTTTGGGTCGGTAGTCTTCTGCAAGTAGTGCTGGCAGAAAGATTCTTGAGATAGTCTACTATGGTTTGATGACAAAAAGGGACCTTCCTTGGATGGTTGAGAGCCATAACTATAGCACCAACTGCTCCAAGCTGGTGTTGCCGTGGTATTAGATTTTGGAGAAGAGAAGCTAAAGATTGATGGCGATGAGTATCTTGGCCTGGTGGCAAATTTTGAAGAGATCAAACTGAACTGGTTTACTCTAGAATGCGTTGCAGTTAGGTCTAGTGTGATAGTCGGGTTGGTGGCAATGGATGGGAGTGTATAGTTTGGGAGGCAGGGTGGTCCTTGCTTTGACATATATGAAACGCCAAAGTTCAAGCCATGGGGATAAGCACTTGAAGTCATGAGGCTGGCAGTCGATTTATTGGCGTGATCTGTTAACGCGGTTGCATGTTGGGTAGTGGTAGATGATCCTGAGAGTAGCATGCATGCTGCTGTTGAGGTGGTGGAAGCCATGGCAGTGGCCGAGACTGGGAGAGGGTGATTGTGGTTTCCTTCGTAGGTTGTGATTAATGTCGTCGTGTCTTCTGCACATCTTTGCACCTGGAATGAATTACCTAGAGGATTTAAGAAATGCTAATAATTTGAATGAAGATAGTTATGTTCTAAAATTTGGAGAAACATACTTTGTTCTCACATGATGAAACATCGAGGGAGATCAAAAGGAACGAATGAATTAATGTACCTTCTTCCTCGCTGGGCATCCTGGTGCCACAGTGCAGCGATAGTAACCTCGTGGGCATGGATTTCCTTTCGCAATCTTCTGACCAAACTTCCTCCATTGGCACCCGTCATTCATCTGTATAAGAAAGAGTACGTAAACGTCTCATTTGCTTAATTACTGAGTTCAGTTTCAAACTATACATCTACTTCTACAATTAGATCGTATTAATCTACCATGTAAACGATACACACCATTGGTCCGTTGCATCTTGTTCTCACACATACTCTTGTTTTCTTCACCTGTGGCTGCTGCAAAGCCTCTGATCCATTGTTTCTCAAATCCTTCACCATCTTGCATGCAGTACTTGCGTCTTCCTTCCTTGCAATCGGTTGCTGCTTGATTAGTCCACTGCTGCAGGCATCGTAAAGTTTACAGTCCAGTCTAAGCGTCAAGTCTTCTTCTAAGTTCTCCCTGCGACCTTTGTCTTTGTCTGCAGTGTTCTCAATGTTCTTGTCTTCCTTTCTATATATTTGCCTACTTGAGCTTGTTCCAAGGCTCAACGAAAGAAACTCATATTCTTCTTCATCAGAAGAAGGAATTGTTTCAACGGCACTTTTAGCGTCTTCTTCTTGTGAAACAGTAGAGAAGTGCGACTGGAGAGACTGGTAATCGTTGATGATACGTGTTAATGTCACCTTTAATCTCTTGTTTTCTTCTCTCATATTGCTTATTTCATCTTTGAGAAGATCCTCCTAGAATAACACTTATATAAAAGAGTCATCCATGAGCTCTTTTGATTTTTTTTTAAAATAAAAATAATGCATTTTAAAAAGTTTTATACCTGATTGTTAAAGCTTAGACTTTTTCTCTCTGAAGATGATGAAATTTGAATCATTTCTTCAGAGTTACTTGTTGATTCAGTTTTGATCTGCACCAATTGCTATTTATTTATAATTAGAGCAAAACATCCCTTTTATTATTATTTTTATTATGATCATCATCATCAAACATGCACTGCAATTTAGCTGCCAAAATCACTTTAATTTACTAGCAAAAATAAAACAGTATGGAAACATCATGAGGATCTTAAAGAGAAACATGCGATGTTGGAAAGGAGAAAATAAAGGGAAAAACTTAGAGAAATCACAAATAAAATAAACCTGTGCATCGACTCCACAAATTTTGTCTTCACTTGGAGTTGGGAGATTTTCCTCCATAGCTAGATGGAACCACCAAGCTCTCGTCTCGCTTCCATCCAATCTCAACTCTCCCTGTTCTTATATAATTTCAGTCACCAGCTTTGACTTTATTTATTTATTTATTTTACGATATCAAATCTCAATGTTATTATAAGCACTTAATTAAAGGCTATTGAAGAGATGAATAATGTTTCCTTATATATATATATAAAATCGGAAAAAACTATGCTAAAGATTTCAAACGTGTGATTCATATTGAGTCGTGTTGTCTAATTAGGTGGAGATTTTTCAGGCGCAGTCCTCGGAAAAATTATAATTTAAATTTTTTTTTCATTTTATCTGTTTTTCCCATTTTATTCCAGAGCTTTTATAAAAAAAACATTATCTTATAGAAAATAATGAGTTCTTATATTTAAAAGTTTGGTATTGGCCTCTTCATCCACTGATTTCTTATCTATAATTTTAAATATACAGTGATAATAAATATATAATTAAACTATTTCACCGAAACAAATCAGTTGACAATGCTCAAAATTAAATAAATTAGTTTGTCTCGTGAAAGCGAAGAAGTACGATGCGATCAAAGTCTTCAACATTTGTGAATAAATTAATTAATTAGCTGGCGGTAAACTTATATTAACAAGTACAATTGGTTCCGATCATTGATATTGAGATTGTTCAATATAATTTGTTCTTTCAGATCCCAAAGCGTTAATTAAAAACCGTTCGATTCCAATTTTATTATTCGTTATGCTTTTAAAAAAAGAAAACAATATCAGTGTGCAATGTGCAATGTGCATATTAATTACAGATTAATATTCTACAAGTTGGCCTATTACGGCATCATTACGAGTGCCTAATAAATATTCTACATATATTTTTCCGACATGACATCAAATTGAATTGATTATGTTTGAACCACATGAGCCCCTTCTCCCTCTTGGTTTTAAAATTTCATGGATTGACATCGATCGACATTGTTTGGTTTATATATATATATATATTAATGTCAGCTCATAAGATCTCATGTGATTAGACTAAGCCTCTTGATATATAATTAATTAACTTCGATCACACCGTTGACGAAAATAATTAAGTGCATGCAACAAGAAGTAAACTCACTCCTAATGGCCAAATTCAAATATTACATTATGATTACATACAAATGCATCGGCTGTTCTTTAATTAATTTAAACATTAATTAAGCATCCTTTCGATTTTAAAAAATGACCATTTGATTGATAATTAATGTATATGCACTATTTTTCTTTCTGGGCCAGTTCATCGATACAAGTAAAATGGATTTTGATTGTGACAACGAAATTTAAATCAATTGAATCTCACAGATAAAGTTTGAATTATGACTTACTATTTTAGAAAAGGAGAAAGTGGTTGATTAAACCATATTTTACAATGGACTTAATTAGATAAATATTATTGACTAAAAGCTCAAATAAGTTCTCAAGAAGAATAAAATTAATGTCGTTCCAAGGCATCATTATATTCCTATGCGATTAATTAATTAGAATTAGATGAAAATGTCTAATCAATCAAAATTTACGTTATATATATTATATTCAAATAGCATCCAGTACTTGGAAAATATAAATTGACTCCGATCCAATTGTAAATTAAATAAACTTTATAGAAACTAAAATAGATTAGAAATATGCATTAATAGAATCAATTTATTTTGTGGGGGTAGGAATTCTCGAAGGCATCTTCTTGGCATTTTTGCCCACATCTCTCATGAGCATGCATTCTTAATGATAATAATAATTAATGCAGTTATCTATCTTCGTATGTATGTCTTGATCACTAATTAAATACTCTTCTCTGAATCAGCACAGGCCACTTTTTGACTAGGATGATTTTTTTTTTTAAAAAAAAGCGCTTTAGATGTCTGCTCTTTCATCGACGATTATTACTAATTCATATAATTCTAAACATTTTATAGAATTAAAAAAAAAATAGTTTTACTTTTATATTCTTCATATCATATATATCGTTAGGCAGAGGTATTGACTAATATTGAGCTAGCTAGGCCGGGTTACAGACAACCTGGGCTCGGCCCCACCCAGTTCTAGGAATATATATAATGGAATGCAATTTTAATTAGATTTAATTTGGATGCTAAATGAATCCTAATTAAAGTTTCAATAGAATTGAATTGTGTAAATCTTGATCTTCTCCGGCCATAGGTCATATCCATATTCATTCGACTATTAATTTATTGACTTTATTGACCAAAGATGTAACGCATATATACACATCTCCAAACGCACTAAATTTTTAAGGGAACAAATAAAAAAGATCAAAATTTAAATTTCACTAATTATATAGGATGAATATTTAAAAAGTCAATTTTTAAGTATGCACAAGTTGAATTTCAGATTTATTATTTAATAAGTAAATTAAAACATCTGAATTATCAAAAAAATTAACACAAGTAACAAAGAATCAAGATTCTTTAATTAAGAAATTAAAATAGATGGATGGATCGGAGACAATGGGAGCTAGGTGATCTATGCGTCACCTATATATGCTGTGATTGTGAAACTAACACGGATATATGGAGACGGAAAAGAAATCTAAGAAAAAAAATCCACAGTCAATCAGCAGTCTAAATCAGGATCTAGTGCCGGTCTTAAATTAGTCTAGATTGATCCGGTCTAATTTTCATAAACAGTAAAAACTTTGATAGAGAATTAATCCATTTAATTTGGTATATTCTTCGTGCCTCAATTTGGTTGATTCTTTATCAAAGTCTGCAATTTTTATATCAATTAAGTTGGGTTTGGTCGCACCTGAACCGTTCGATTTTATTTTATTCTTCAAGATTTGGTTTTTCTTCTTAGTGGATCCGGTGATCCCAACCCTCCGTTGCTAGGTCCCACGAACAACATCAGGTCACAACTTCTCGCACTCACTCGACCCAAATGAAACAGCCAGCCACACACTGTTTCTCTCTCCACCCACTGCATACCATCTCAGCAAAATGAACCAAGATGAACCCTACCATTTTCTCGAAATAATCAGCAAGGTGAATTACTGGGTATTTAAAATAGGTTAGGCGCGGCATTCCTGCGATCAGCCGCCGTCATTTACTACCCGTCGGCCCAAAGCACGAATTTGAAAGCGCCGGCGTTCCAGTTATAAAAGCCCACCATCACTGTTCTTTAACTATCGTATCTCCGCCGGTAGAAGGAACCATCGATGATGAGTACGTGAGTTAACTATAGCAGTGCTTTTAATCGGTGATCTAGTGATTTTAATATGCTAGCTAAATTCTCTCTTAATATGTTGTTGCATATATATATATATATATGTGCTTTGGTTCATTTTTAATCTCGTCTGTTTGATCCTATTGGAGAGGAGATTAAGGCCAGAAACCTTTTGCGTTGTTGCCTGCTTGAAAGTGAACATTCTTCTTGAAGTTTAGAAGTTTTTTATAGTTGCAGTTTTTGATGAAACTAGGCAATTTGCCAACGGAGGACATGTTTGGAGCAGCTAAAATAATTGGGAAAATCCTTATGTGTGGTTCAGTAGCTACAATGCCATCAACTGAGAAAGGAAAAAGAGGGTTCTTCTCGTCAGTTGTAGCCACCAAAAAAGATATAAGACAAAGAAATCCAATGAAAATTTCCTCATGCAAACAACAACACTCGATGGAGAAAGAATTAGATTCCAGGTGGAAGGATATTAGCAGATATATGCTCCTCATTTCTGCAAAAAGAAGGAAACAAGGGTCATGCCACCACAAAGTAGGTCCCCTGAAGCATCAGGAAAACGGCAAGGATGCTGATAAGATTGGTGATGGTGCAGGGAAGCCTGAAGTTTGCCTAAAGAGTTGCTTGAAGAAACCACCCACGGATGACACTGTTGTAAATGTTCAAGATGGGGAGAGAAAGGTCGTGCACTGGAAAGATTTGCGTGGAGAAGAGCTTGTTGAGATCATGGAGTTTGAGTTCAGGTATGCTTGTTTCAGAATACTAAGTTTTTTTGCTCAACTCAGTTTAGGTATCAGGATTTGGTGTCAGAAGATCTATCAATGCTATAAATTTTGGTTTATGTTAACAAATTCTAAAGGCTACTAGCCATAGTTTAGCTAAGCTATTATATTTATGTTGCAGATAAATAATGCAGATGCATGCAATATTATAGGCCACGCATAAAATAGATTGATATGGAATGAATAAATAAAATAGATTGATAGTTTAAGGGAGGGTTGATATTCATATATATAGTTGTGTGGTCTCAAATAGTCCTAAGACTTAACGACTTAACTAGCTAGGAGGCTATATTTTAAATTTCTTAATTTTCATGAATTTATAGATCCTATCTTTTTCTTTCAATTTAAGCTTTTGATGATACTGACAATGATCGAACCTCAATCTTTTCACCATATTTATCTATTTCTTACGTTACCTTGTCTTCTAATTCTCAGCTGTTTGAATTGTAGTGATGAAGCAGCAGAAGAGGATGAATCATCCATCGAATGTTTGCCTTCTAATTAACTAAAGACCATCATCTCCTTGCAATGCGACAAACTGCTGTATTTGAGATGAATTCCTCCAACAAGTCTGATCTCTCATCAGTTGCAGATTATCGCTGAGGTTTTAGATTCTAAATCTTTTCAGATAGATATAAATGTCTGGGGACTCATAGCCATGAATAGATACTTTCAGTTGCAAATACTGTTTGAGTTGGCATTGAATTTGCTGCTAATTTCATCAAAGAGCTTTTGTATCAAATGTGTATCTTCACTTTCATGTATTCTGTGAGAAAAAGATAATTTTACAGAAATACAATATATCGTTCATAAACTATAAACTAAAAAAAGTAGACAAACGTAACTCACTAAAGTTTTGAGAGAGATTATTAAATAAGCTGAATGGCTTACACATGCTAATAATCAGATGTGTTTCCCCGGCCCCTTGCAAGATAAGAATTGACACTACTTGAAAAATTAGGAAAACTGTGCTTTATTGTATCTTTAATTATTTTAACAAACAGTTATGTCTAATGGTCTGTTAGGTATTAAAGCATACAACTAATTCTAGCATTCAATTAAATGCCCAGATTAAATAATCTGCCATCTTTGAAACGTCTCAAATGCGACAACAATTAATTAATCTACTAAAAGCAATTAGCTAATGAATCTTCTCAGAACCTTAACTAGCTATCGATATCCACTCCAGAACAATTAGTCAGCTGAAGTTAATTAATTTTATCATAGTACATTAATTAAGGGAGTCCACTCATTAATTTTGTTTGGGTTAAAACGGGGTGACTCATTAATTAAATAACTTCACTTATTCCACACAAACTGAACACCAACCGCCTATTGTACGTTAGCTTCATAATTAATTATTATGATTAGCTTAATAGGATCAAATTTGGAGGCTCTAGGTATTAAAATCACAGGTGTTAACTCTCTCTTTCTGTATATATACATATCCACGCATCGACTTAAGCATCAAGCACACTTCTTCATTAATTATAATCTCGATCAATCACTTTTTATTTTTCACTTGAGGGCAAATGGCTTCCATTAAGGCTTCTACTCTTCTACTAACCTACGTGTTGATCGCAGTGTTTCTTCGTCCATTGTTGTGCCAAGGAGCGACCATAATGACGATGACGAATGAAATACGAACTGCAACAAGTGATGGTAGTCGACAGAGTTCATGCATAATTATTTGTGCAGTTGATATTAAATAAATGCTCTTGAAGGAGAGCAATTATAGTCTGTTATCGAATTCATTAAATGTGTTCTTTCTCTTTGCTGCAGGTAAAATGATAGATCAAGGAATAGCTTACGCCCTTATGATCATTGCGCTTTTTATGGCATATCTCCTCCATTGATTACCCATTTTCATGCATGGCACACTCCATGTTACTTCTTGCTGATTAGTGAGCCAAAAGAATGGAGATCATGTTCTTTAAATTGGAGTTGGGGATCCACATCAATTATTAGAAAGTTCCCTTGGGGCAATTATTATTCGAATGTTCCCACATTCTGTATGAAGTCGGAGAATCAAATAAGACATTTAATTTTAATTAGATACTGTATTTAAATGTTAATTTTTCTTTTTTTATTATTTGAAAATTTTCATCGTGAATGAGATTATTTATGTATTCATTTTGTTGCCAAATATAAGATAATACGTCAGAATGTTTGCTGCTTTCTTCCTGGGAAGTTAGATCGAGTGTGATTAATTGATTGACTAAATTAGGTCCCTAATTTAAGTGAACCAAGAAAATATAACTTTTTCCCATAAACATCCAATATAATTATGTTCCAAGTCTCAAGATGGCTTGATCAAAGTTTCACATCCCTTTAAATTTTTGCTTGAAATGTTTTATATATAATGAAAATGAAAAAAAAAAAATTTGACAGAACATGCATGAAAATGAGATTAGATGGCTGATGAAGTCGAGCCTTCATATGCTGTACGTGTTCAAGTTGTCTCTGAAGAAGCTGGCCATATCTATATGTGCATCGCACTGAAGAATACAATGAGATTACGCGCATGAAAAAAGGGTTGAAGCTTCTGTTGCAATTGCACGAAGCTGTCTATAAAAAGAAATCTCAAGGCATAATTAATGAATCCAGACGCATGCACCAACCACATAAGCATGGCTAGAAAATGGAACTATATTTGAGCACACAACATATATGGTTTGATTATTCCATATAGAATACTCAATTAATGTTTCTATATGCTAAGTTTCTTTGAATACCTCAATCTATTGGATAAACTTCATGTTGCAAAATATACCTGTTCTTGTGATTTTGGCTTGTGTCGAAGGAAAATTCACGGTGGAAAATACCTCAAGTATCACCAACCAAATCCGCCGAACACTTCTACGCCTCTCACCGTCTTCGCCGAGCAGCCGAACCCTCGCCTTGGACGCGCACTCCTTCCCTTTTAAGGGAAGGAGACACACGCACGGCTTGCTCGAGGTGGTTCCACGAACTGCCTTTGTGCAGTTCGTGGAACTGCCACGAATTTTCATCATCTCCCACTCGTCCAAGGTATGTCACATAGACAAAATGATCACACAGACTATTTTAGAAGAGGTGTTTAGTCACATAGACTAAATCGAAGCAACATCTATTGTCCCAAAAGACCAATAGAATATAGATTAATAGTCACAAAGACTAAATGAAACATCAAATTAGAAAATGGTTCGTGCGACAGCAAGCACATTGAGCGTTCAAATGCTAAGAAAGTTGTTACACCTTACATAGCTGCTCATAGAGTGATACATGCTAAGAGAAGTTGTTACGTCTAACTTAGCCACTCTTCATATGATACATAATCATTATCCCGATGACACAGAGTCATCTCCAGGTGGTACAAAACCATTTATCTTATGACACACAGACATTTTCCAGGTGACACACAGTCATTTTCCAGATGATACAAAATCATATTTCTGGTGGTACATAACCGTTTTACCTGAAACATTCATGTCTTGCTATTTACCCAGATTAAATAATCTCATTTACATCAATATGAACACCTCTAATCCCTTAAATTGACCATCATGTCAAGAGCATGTCTCATATTCCAAATATTCACAAACATTTCTGTACACAACAGAAAAGAGTCGACTAGTGAATAATACTCATTAGATGTAAACCTATTTAATCTTCCTTTTTAGTGTGAATCTATTCATTTTAATCAATCGCTTTCTTAGTCATGTTCCATAGACCGAATCATACATAGTCATAGGTAGACATGCTAAAGTAGCAAACCTTGATTAAAACTTCAAGTAGACACCTAAATAGTCACAAAGGGCAAATTTTGAGATCAACATATAATCTCAAAGGGCTCACATAGTAGAGAAGCAGGGATCCATTCTCCTACTACCCTTAGTGTCGTCTTAGCACATGTGGTATGATTCACATGCTACGATGTTGTCCTCTTTACCAATAAAGAGCGCATGTTTCCCTTAAATTAACATCGTACAGATTTCGATCTAGACATTCCCAATGTCTAATCCAGAATTCAACACATGAATCCAGAATTCAACATATGAATTCTAATCTGGCTCGAAAGAGGTATAGTAAATGGTGGGTTCATTTACTTCGATCATTTACCACAAAATGATCTTATCTTGATACAAATATCAAGACGACCCTAACTTATAAGAATGTAACAAATTTTACAGCTTCCAAAGCTAACAACCACATAGGTTGACCTATAAGCATCGGTCTTACCTCTATTCATCCGCAATAAATAGAGATGATTGTTCATGTGAGAGGACCAATCACTACCTGCCAACATGCTTATCGAGATCTTATCACTAGAATGTAACCTAACATACACTGAATCGATTATGGCTGACATTTCAAACAATCAAATCATAATATTCAATTGTCATTACAAAATCTGTTACATTCTACGAAGTCCCATGGACTTTACATGCTCATTAAATGACTCTTTAATCATTAGCTTAGTAAAAGGATCTGCAAGCATAGATCGTGTAGGGATATACTCAAGAATCACCTTCTTTTTAGCAACAATATGTAAGGGATCGTTTGAAGGCTAGAGGGGGGGTGAATAGCTCTTTTCGTTTCTACAAAAATAATTAGCGAAAGCAAACACAAGTAATATATGTAAAAACAAAAACCAATGCTAACAAAGTCTTTACGTGGTTCGGAGATAACGCTCCTACTCCACGGCGATCCTTAAGGTGGATCAACCCAAGCAATTTCACTATGAAGCTTTCTCTTTACAAAGACCTCCTCTTCTTACAAAAGATGACAATGAAGATTTGAGAGGAGAAAGGAGATTAATATACTTAGAAAGCTTTGGAAAACTTGTAGGAGCTTAGAAGGAAGATCAGAATATAAGCATTAGGCTCTTCTTGCTCTCCTTGGGCTCTTTTTATAGGAAAGAGCCTCTTTTTCCCGTTGGAGGTCTATCGATCATTGGTGACTTTCATCGATCATTCCGCCGATTCTAACGGCCGAACCGGATTCGGGATTTGCCGTCGTCATCGCCAACGGGAAGACTATCGATCACCGATCGCCAAAGCGATGGCGATTCGGCCAGCATCGCCGGGCGATCGGCTCACGCCATTCATGTTCAGCCGATCGCGCCCAATTAGCGATCGGCCACAGCCGCAGCTAAATGATCAGTCGGATCGATCAGATAACCCCGATCCTTCCAAACTCTAATGCTATATTTTAAAGGCGCCACCATGTTCCAATGATCTCATACTTGAAAACATAACCTAAGCCTAGACTTAACCTTCTAGCTTCTCCATCGACCTTGCGCCTCTAGGATTTCTCTGAGTCCACGACTCCATCCATGCGCTTGCCTTCAAAAGCTTCCTTCGGTTTCGTCATGCTTTGGGTTTCTTCTTTGCCAAAGTATGCTTGGACTTTACGCCGCCAAGACTACATGCTTGGACTTATGCCGCCAAGACTTTCCTTTGGTCTTCCTTTTCCAAGGATCGCTTGGACTTTACGCCGCCAAGACTACATGCTTGGACTTATCTTTGCCAAGACCTTTCCTTGACTTCTCTTTGCCAAGATCACACTTGGACTTGTCTTTTACCAAGTCTTCATACTTGGATTTTCCACTTAAACATGTATACAATTAGATCACAAAACATTGCCTAACTTAGATGATTATCCAAACTGCAAAATATATAAATGCTTGGGGCATTGGTGCACCAACAATCTCCCCCTTTTTGATGTTTGACAATCATTTAAGTTAGACCTTTAATACATAAACATATTTCAATATGAATTTTAACTTCAATGTCCCTTCTCCCCCTTTGACATACAACTAAAAGGGAAGATGTTATTCAATAAGTGCAGGAAAGAATTATAATTAACACATCTTGAACAAAGGTATAAAATTGATATGAAGCTCCCCCTAAATCCAAGACATGTTTCATGATAAACAAAACATAAGCAATAGGCAAATATGTCCTAGTCTTGCACCAACAATTATCTAAATAAGGGATTTAGCTCCCTAAACCAGGCACCAAGAAAATCCGCTTTCCATACAAGGTATCATATATATATTGTGAAATTGTATAATGTCCAAAATTGAACCTTTTAACCGATGAAAAAACCACTTTCCATTCAAGAGCAAAGTGACACCTTCGATCGAACAATCAGCTAATAGAGCCAATGCCGATTATATAGCCGATCGATAACGGCATGATCGTGATATCAGACAAATCTAAATTTTGAGTTTTTCAGTCAAAGTTTGAAAATGCGTAGAAAATTACGTGGGTGTCCAAAAATCACGAAACTTGGCATACACATTCTATTCGACTAGTATAACATATGAAAAATATTAGACGAAAAACATGTTCATCAGATTGATGGATTGATACGATATTTAAAATAACAAAAATCATGACACAAAAAGTGTAATTGTATCGTATCAACATTCAAAACTTCGTACTATATTCTCAACTTCTAAACTTGATAAACAATAAATTGTAGGCACTAATAGAAGTGAATAAAAACAATTTTATATCATCAATCAAAAGTCATTACATAAGTAGGAGTTTATGCCGTACATAAGGCCAAAAAGAGAATAACAAAGAAAATAAGCGATCTAACGATCGTCGTCGTCAGCATCCATCGGTGCCGATGACGAACCATCGTGAGGTGGGTGTCCAGTGTGCGAGGCGAAGAATCGCCAAGATGTCCGGCCCTCTCACGAGGAGAGGAGCTCGATGCTCTAGGCGCAGCTCCTCTAGAGCGATGTGTCCACCCGCTCAAAGCATCGGCGGGCACCGAGGATGTGTGCGGTAGAATAGTATCGCTGCGGAGTCTCTCTGCGGCTCCCTCAAGAACACTGCGGCACCACCTCGGCTACTCCTGCGGCCATCCTCGGCCAACACCTTCCGCACGGCATCCTGCAGTGCCGAGCGGCCGCTACTACCCGCCGTGTTGGGTCCCAGAAGACGGATCCTCTGTCGGCCTTGTGCCCGCCATGATGAAACTCAGTGAGTCATCTGATCATATTTCCTATTCATGATTTTAATGACTCTATATTCACATCAATGCCACAGAGCCGGTATTGGTGAGGACATTTCCAAATGGTATGTGAACCTTCCATTGTTTGGTCTTATGAAATGATGCATTGGAAGGTATTTAGACCAATGTTAATGTCTAAGTATTGACGAAAGAAATGCATGAGAAGTAGATGTGGAGGGCGAACCAAGGCCAAACCACGTGTAACAATGGGAAGAAGACAATGAGCAATGACCTTATAAAGGACATTGTCAGAAGTAGACAGTTCTTGTGATTGAAATAAATTGGTGTTCAAAAGTCGAGGATAGTGATAGAAGGTATCATGAAGGGAATCTAAAGAAATCTCCTCAAAGGGAGATGGAAGAGGTTCACTCCAAGATGGATATAGAGTGAAATCACTCTCGGAAGGAAGACATCCGAGAAAATCGGTCCAGATCTGGGGACTGAAATCCAGATCGCGCTGAGCAACGTGAGTCCGGTATCTCAGCCCATCTCCAACCGGTCGTAGGTTGTTGAAAAATTCAGAGAGGAGGGTGATGTTTACGTGATGTTCACAAAAGACCAACGACTCAAGGTTGTAATGTTGGATGATTTGAACTATGTCGAAACAAAAGTCTTTAAGAAACTTGGAATCCATTGACCTAGGTGGAATAAGTTGGAATTTGTTTTTATGAAACGCACTTTCAAGGGCGGAATTTGGAAATCTAGGATCAACAGATGGTTGAGGGTTCGACGGGCCCTCATTGGTCGGAGGTGCCCGGGTGCGCTTAGTAGCAACATGCTTAATTCTAAATGGGCGAAAAGACAAAAAATGCACAATGTAGGTTGATGATGCATGAGCAAGATAAGCATGGGTTAGTGAAAATCATAGGAACAAAACAAAACAATGATCATGAAAGAAAATATACCTAGGTGGCATGGTGAACAAGGATTAGTGCCGGACAACGAAACCCTAGCAAGTATCTGGACCCTAGAGCGCGACCGGAGGGACACGAGAAGCTTCTCGAGTTAGAGAGCACTGATTACGTGTCGATGGAGTCGTCGGAAAACAAAAAGGAACGGCAAAGAGGTGCGGTGGACGATCGAAGAGGAAAGAAAGAGAGAAGTCGAGAGGTTCCGCGAGTCGAACCGGTGGAAAGCCCTAAAAATCGACGATACCGGGCCGATCGCTGTTAGTTTAGCCGAATCGATGGATATCGGGCCGATCGGTCGCTATGATACGAACTATTTCAGACGCGATCGGCTGCCGATCGCTATAAATGGCGGCCGAATCGATGGTGATCGGGCCGAATCGACGTGATACGAACTATTTTCAGATCGGCTCGATCGATATAAATGGCGGCTGATCGATGGTGAGAGCTTGGTTCGATATTGGCGTTAATTCAATAAAGATCAAAAATCACGAAATTTCGGGTAATATTGTTAGATCATTTCCTATCAAGGAAAAATTATTTTAAAGGTATATTACCTCTAGATTTTGATATTGACACAATCTTGAGATTTTGCAAAAGTTATGATATCTTTGCAAAACTTTGTATCACTTTGGCTTATCAATAGGAATTTGTTTCTCAAGGTTTGATAGACATAGTTTATATTTTATTTTATTTGACATTTCAATCATATTCTTGGAGCTATATGCACATTAATCGTACATAGGCCTTCCCAATGATTGGTCGATGAAGGATTAATGTTTAGATGACACTTTGGTTCATAGTAATGCATCATAACAAACATGATGAACCAGTGCATCTCCTAACATCTCACATGTTGTCTAGGTGGCTCAATACAAAAATCATGGTTTCCTAAGTGTTTTGTGAGATGGTTAAAGGTATAAATCCTAGTATTTCTATAGAATCATGCAAATACATACATTCTCTACAAAGCACATCCCAAGTTCTCTCCTAAGTGATGAAAATTCTAGTTCGGGAGAGGCTTGGTAAAGATGTCGGCTAGGTTGGACTTAGATTCAATGTAATTAAGCTCAATGTCCCCCTTTGCCACATGGTCTCTAATGAAGTGATGTTTCACTTCAATGTGCTTGGTCCTAGAGTGATGCACCGGATTTTTGGTCAAGTTAATGGTGCTCACATTATCACAAAGTACTTTTATGTTGGAGTAAGTTAGCTCATAATCTTCTAAGGTATGTTTCATCCATAATAGTTGAGCTACACAACCACCCATAGCAACATATTCCGGTGGTTGATAAAGCAACACAAAGTTGCTTCCTACTACTCCAACTAACTAGGAGGACCCAAGAAATTGGCATCCACCACTAGTACTTTTCCTATCCAATTTGCACCCAGCATAATCGGAATCGGTATACCCAAGTAATTCAAATGACCTAGTCCTAGGGTACCATAGACCTACATTTAGTGTGCCCTTGACATATCTTAAAATCCTTTTAACGGCAACTAAATGAGATTCCTTAGCACATGATTGATACCTAGCACACATACCAACCACAAATAATATGTCGGGTCTACTAGCGGTTAAATACAAGAGGCTACCAATCATGCTCCTATAAAGGGTAAGATCTATTTGTTTTCCTTCACTATCACTATCTATTTTGGCATTGGTTGCCATTGGAGTTGACACTACCTTAGCATTTTCCAAACCAAATTTCTTAATCATTTCCTTAGCATATTTGGTTTGATAAATGTAAATTCCCTCACTAGTTTGTTTAACTTGCAAACCTAGGAAGAAATTTAATTCTCCAACTAGACTCATTTCAAACTCTTTTTCCATATTTTGAATAAAGTCTTCAAGAAGCTCATCATTTGTTGACCCAAAGATAATGTCATCAACATACACTTGGGCTACAAAAATGTCCTTAGATGTTGACTTTATAAAGAGAGTTTGATCTATACTACCCCTTCTGAAATCCTTGGAGATTAGGAAAGTTGACAATCTTTCATACCAAGCCCGGGGAGCTTGTTTCAAACCATATAAGGCTTTCCTAAGTTTGTATACATGGTTTGGGTAGTTCATATTTTCAAACCCGGGAGGTTGTTCTACATACACCTCTTCCTTAATAACCCCATTTAGGAATGCCGATTTGACATCCATTTGATGGAGTTTGAAACCCATATAGGAGGCATATGCTAAAAGTATTCTAATGGACTCTAATCTAGCAAGGGCATATGTTTCATCATAATCAAGTCCTTCAACTTGATTAAAACCCCTTGCAACTAATCGTGCTTTATTTCTAGTGATATTCCCTTGGTCATCTAGTTTATTCCTAAAGACCCATCTTGTAGTAATAATAGTGTTTTCACTTGGTCTAGGAACTAACTCCCACACTTGACTCCTATCAAATTGAGCCAATTCATCTTGCATTGCTAAGATCCAATCCGGATCAAGCAATGCATCTTTAATGTTTTTGGGCTCAATTTGAGAAATTAGAGCTATATGACTAGTGGGGTCCCTATGGAATGACCTAGTCCTAACTCCTTGAGATAATTCACCCACAATTTGATCTAATGGGTGACTTTGATGAACTCTTATGGTTCTAGGAGGTGTATCAAGTTGAGTTTGATCATGATCTACTTCAATTCTATGTTCATTATCGGAATCATCCCTTACTTCCCCTTGATCCAATCCTCCCCCTTGATTATTACCCCCTAAGTTTAAATCTTGAAATTGTTTGGTAATTTCTTGATTTTCATTATTTATGTCATCATCAATAGGGGATTTTCTAGGGTATGTATTTGAAGTTTCATCAAATTGAACATTTGATGATTCTTCAATCTTTGAGTCCTTTTATTGTAGACTCTATATCCTACACTAGTGGATGAGTATCCAACTAGGATTCCCTCATCCGCTTTGGACTCAAATTTACTTAGGTTGTCTTTGGTATTTAAGATATAGACTTTACATCCAAAGACCTTAAAATAATGAATTGTTGGAATTGTACCATTCCACAATTCAAATGGAGTTTTTCTTAAAAACCTATGAATTAATACCCTATTTTGGATATAGCAAGCGGTATTAACCGCTTCCGCCCACAAGTAGCTAGGTAAGGAATATGCATTAAGCATTGTCCTAGCCGCTTCTTGTAGGACACGATTTTTTCTTTCCACAACCCCATTTTGTTGGGGTGTTCTAGGACAAGAAAATTCGTGCTTGTACCTTTGTTCTAAGCAAAAAGTTGAAAAGTTAGAATTCTCAAACTCTCCACCATGATCACTACGGATCCGGTTGATTTTGAGTTTTCTTTCATTTTCTACTCTTTGCTAAATCCTATGATTATTTCTAAGGTTTCATCCTTATTTTTCAAGAAAAACACCCAAGTAAACCTAGAAAAATCATCTACTATTACCAAGCAATATTTACTACCAATTATAGATGGGGTACTATGGCAATCAAATAAATCCATATGTAGCAATTCTAATGGTAAAGCGGTACTAAGTAAGTTTTTACCTTTGTGTGATGTTTTTGATTGTTTCCTTCTTGACAAGCATCACACATCTTGTCCTTGAGATATTTGACTCTAGGCAATCCTTTGACTAGCTTCAATTTGGCTATTTTGGCTATATTCTTCATGTTTATGTGACCTAGTCTCCTATGCCAAAGCCAATTTTCTTCCTCTTTTGCAATAAGACACTTAGTGGAAGGATTAGTAGCATAAGATAAATCAACATAATATATATTTGATTTTCTAAAGCCTACTAACATGCAATCATTTATAGTTTTGTGTCTTATAAAGCATTTTGAGGAATCAAACTTAACATCAAAATTTGCATCACATAATTGGCTTACACTAAGTAAGTTAAATTTCATATTCTTAACTAATAGAACTCTATGAATAGCAAGATTGGGAGATACATCAATGGTGCCCTTTCCTAAGATTTTAAGTTTGCCGCTATTACCAAAAGACACTTTTCCTTGGCTAGTGTGGTTGATAGTGGAGAATTTTCTCATCCCCGGTCATATGCTTTGAGCACCCACTATCAACTATCCACAAGCTTGGATCTTCTACCTATGTCACATGAAAAACACAATCCTTAGGTACCCAAATCTTAAGACCACTAGCATTAGTTATAAATTTCTTTGGTACCCATGCTTTTCTCCCCTTACTTTTAATCATGGATTTTCTACTAACTAGGGATGCAAATGCTACCTCTTTCTCCTTAGGTTTATATCCTAAACCGGCCTTATTGTAAATTGCCCTTTGGTCCTTGATAATCATATCTAGATATTTGGAACCATTAGTGAACTTTTCTAGGCATGTTCTTAATTTACTTATTTCTTTTCTTAACTCATCATTTTCATCCCTAAGAGTACACTTATCATCACTAGATGATTTATCACATGATGCATCTATATTCTTAAATGATTTGATTTCTAATTTTAGATCCTTAATCCTAGTTTTTGATCTATTTAAAGCATTTTGTAAGCATGCAATAGTCTTATAAAGTAAATCTACTTTGGGTGAGTCATTTACCTCATCATCATCACTTGATGATGATTCATCACTTGAAGAGGAAGAAGACTCTCGCTTGAGCTTCCGGTTTCTTCCAATGCCATGAGGGCTAAGTTCCGGTTGAATGGCAAACTTCTTCACCGCTTCGAGACTCCTCCATACTTAGAGTGTCCCACGTTTGTGCCAACATCGCCTCCTTCTTCTTCTTTTCCTTCTTCTTCTTATCCTTCTCCTCCTTTTCTTTAGTTCCGCAATTGGGCTTTATATGCCCTTTCTTGTTGCAACCAAAACACGTCCACGTTAGAGATAGAATTTGAATTGTTAGAAGATTTACCTCTTGAGGATTGAAACATCCTCTTCACATCCTTCTTGGTGAGCCTCCTTGACTTCCCACCAAATTTCTTGACGAGTGTGCTACCTCACTTGACAACTCATCCTCACTACTTGATGAGTCCTCCTCGGATTCGGATGAGGAAGACACCTCCTTCTTTTCCTTTTTCTTCTTCTCCTTCTTTCCTACAACAAGAGCTATACCCTTCTCTTTGGATGAAGTGTTAGCTTGTTCATGCAATTGAAATTCACAGAATAACTCATCTAATTTAACTAATGAAAGATCCCTAGAGACCTTATAGGCATCTACCATTGAGGCCCATAAGGTGGTCCTAGGAAGGCTTGTAGTACATACCTCACAAGGTCTCGGTTGCTGTCAACCTTTTCACCTATAACGTGTAGTCCGCTGACTACCTCCTTGAAGCGCCCATGCATTTGGCTCACTGCTTCATTTGTCTTCATAATGAAGCTTTGGAGTTAGCCAATCAAAAGATCCTCTTGGCCCTTCTTGTCTCTTTGGATCCTTCGTTGAGTTCGATGAGCTTCTCCCAAAGCTCCTTTGCGGAGTTGAAAGGCCCGACCTTAGATAGTTGCTCCTTGGATAGACCACATTGAAGTGTGGTCGTTGCTTTTGCATTCGCTTGTGCTTTCTTGGCCATCTCTCTTGTCCAATCCTTTGTTGGTAGTGGTGCTCCGAATTCGGCCGACCGGCTTCTCAAAACCATCTACAATGCTAAACCAATTTTCAATATCGCTCATTAAATAATACTCCATCCTACCTTTCCAATATCCAAAATCGCTGTCGAAGAACGGAGGCCTCGCTGCGCTATACCCCTCTTGAAATGCCATCTTTGCTCGGTTGATTGCTAGATCTTCCGATGCGATCCGCTCGATACCACTTGTAAGGATCGTTTGAAGGCTAGAGGGGGTGAATAGCTCTTTTCGCTTTCTACAAAAATAATTAGCGGAAGCAAACACAAGTAATATATGTAAAAACAAAAAACCAATGCTAACAAAGCCTTTACGTGGTTCGGAGATAACGCTCCTACTCCACGGTGATCCTTAAGGTGGATCAACCCAAGCAATTTCACTATGAAGCTTTCTCTTTACAAAGACCTCCTCTTCTTACAAAAGATGACAATGAAGATTTGAGAGGAGAAAGAAGATTAATATACTTAGAAAGCTTTGGAAAACTTGTAGGTGCTTAGAAGGAAGATCAGAATATAAGCATTAGGCTCTTCTTGCTCCCCTTGGGCTCTTTTTATAGGAAAGAGCCTCTTTTTCCCGTTGGAGGTCTATCAGTCGACTGGTGACTTTCATCAGTCGACTGCCGCCGATTCTAACGGCTTCTGAACAGCCGGATTTGCGGGATTTATCGTCGTCATCGCCAACGGGAAGACTATCAGTCGACTGCCAACAAGCGGGCCGATCGATGCCGCCAGTAGCCGACCGCTCGGCCACGGCCATTCGCTTAGGCGATCGCTAATTATGGCGATCCGTACCGAAGCCGCAGTGAGTCGGTCATCATCGCCGACCGATAACCCCACCGACCGATAACAGCCTTCCAAACTCTAATGCTATATTTTAAAGGCGCGTCGACCGACACCATGTTCCCCGATCGACACACTCCAAGTATGACTAATTCATACTTGAAAACATAACCTAAGCCTAGACTTAACCTTCTAGCTTCTCCATCACTTGCGCCTCTAGGATTTCTCTCGAGTCCACGACTCCATCCATGCGCTTGCCTTCAAAAGCTTCCTTCTGGTTTACATGCTTTAGGTTTCTTCTTTGCCAAAGTACGCTTGGACTTTACGCCGCCAAGACTACATGCTTGGACTTATGCCGCCAAGACTTTCCTTTGGTCTTCCTTTTCCAAGGACTGCTTGGACTTTACGCCGCCAAGACTACATGCTTGGACTTATGCTGCCAAGACCTTTCCTTGACTTCTCTTTGCCAAGATCACACTTGGACTTGTCTTTTACCAAGTCTTCATACTTGGATTTTCCTTTCACTTAAACATGTATACAATTAGATCACAAAACATTGCCTAACTTAGATGATTATCCAAACATCAAAATATATATAAATGCTTGGGGCATTGTTGCACCAACACAATATCTCTGATAAAGTTGTATTTTATAGCAATATGCTTGCCCTTGCTGTGATATTTGGGATCCTTGGAAAAAGCTATCGCAGCTTGACTGTCACAATAGACAGTCATTGGACTCCCACTGTCCTCAGCAATCTTCAAATGCTTTAGGAACCTTCTCAACCAGACTGCTTCTTGCACAGCTGCTGAACATGCCACATATTCAGCTTCCATTGTAGATAAGGCCACACATGCATGTTTCTTGCTGTTCCAGGAGATGACGTCATCATTCAACAAGAACGCATAGCCTGATGTTGATTTTCTATCATCTAGGTTCCCAGCCCAATCTGCATCTGAATAGCCCTTAAGGCTCATATCTGATCCTTGATAACAGAGACAATAATCTGTCGTCGCCTTCAGATATCTGAAAATCTTTTTCACTGCCTTCCAGTGTCTCGATCCTGGGTTTGACTGGAACCGGCTGACTAAGCCCACTGCATAGCTGATATCGGGACGAGTACACAACATAGTATACATTAAACTACTTATGACACTTGTATATAGTTTTTTATTCATGTCGGCTATTTCAGCTGGAGTCTTGGGACTCATACTTTTGCTAAAAACAATACCTCTCGCAATAGGTGTCTGTTCACTGTTACAGTCAAACATGTTGAAATGTTGTAACATCTTAGTAATATAAGACTCTTGTGACAAACCCAAAAGTCTCTTAGATCGATCCCGGATGATCTTAACCCCTAAGATGTATTCGGCTTTTCCCATATCTATTGTGTCAAATTGAGAAGACAACCACTTTTTGACTTCCACTACAAAACCTATGTCATTTCCTGTTATCAGCATATCATCAACATATAATGATAAAATGATATACTTTTCTTTTTCCTTCTTTAGGAAAACGCAATGATCCTCATTGATCATTTCGAAATCATAAGATAAAACCACTTTGTTAAATCTTATGTTCCATTGTCTTGACGCTTGCTTCAGCCCATATATAGATTTCTTCAATCTACATACTTTATCCTCTTAGCCTAAAGCAACGAAACCTTCTGGTTGAACCATATAGATTTCCTCGTCAAGTTCGCCATTCAGGAAAGCAGTTTTGACATCCATCTGATGTAATTCCAAGTCATAATACGCCATAAAGGCTAAAATAACTCGGATTGACACAAACTTCACTACGGGAGAAAATGTCTCTTCAAAGTCAATACCCTCTCTTTGGGTAAATCCTTTTGCAACCAAACGAGCCTTGTATCGGTTAATCGATCCATCAGACTTCCTCTTTATTTTTAGAATCCACTTATTCCCAATAGCCCTTCGGCCAGGAGGAAGATCGACTAACTCCCAAACTTGATTCCGAATCATTGACTCCATTTCTTCTTCCATTGCACTTTTCCACTTATCTTTAACCCTACATCCCAACGCATCCTCAACTGATTGAGGTCCATCTTCGTCAACTGGGAGTGTCATCATTGCCTCATTCTCAATATCAAACCTTCTTTTAGGTATGATCTTACGAACACTTTTTCGTAAGTTGGGTTGTTGAGAAGTCACCCCGTGATCAGGCACATTACTCCCACTCGGTTGACTAGGTTCAGGTATCCCACTGGACATCTGTCTTGTTGATAACGACTCATCCTCCTCAAAAAGAGAAACTGTCTTATCAACTTGACCCTTTGTTGGGAACTCAGTTTCTAGAAAAGTGGCATCTCTCGACTCAATCTCAGAGATTGTTCTATCTTGTTGCTCACCTATAAAAACATAACCTTTTGAGGTCTCAGAATATCTTATAAAGATACATTTCTTACCTCTAGGTCCGAGTTTTCTATATTTGTGAGAACTATCAACTGACTTCGGTCTCGGTTGCTCAAATCGATTTTTCGCCTGCCCAACGTTCATATGGGGTTGATGGAACTGACTTTGAAGGCACTTTGTTAAGTATATATGTCGCAGCTAGTAATGCATCTCTCCAATAGGAGACCGGCAAATTAGTCTGCGCCATGATAGACCTAACCATTTCAAGAAGAGTCCTATTTCTTCTTTCAAAGGGGATCGTTAGTCGCCTATAATAATTCCCTTATCATTACATGTCGCTCAACAAATCAAACAGATATTCACCCCTGGGCCCAAGCGTAAGGCCTTAACCTTACGCCCGCTTTGATTCTCAACTTCGTTCAAATAACGAATGAAATAATCCAACGCTTCAGATTTTTGAGAAATCAAATACACATGACCATACCTAGTGAAATCATCAATAAATGTAATGAAGTAGGAAGCTCCATGCCTAGCCTTCACACTCATCGGATCACAAATATCCGAATGAATCAATTGCAATGGCAAGTCTGCTTTTATAGCCTTTCCAAATGGTTTCCTAGTTGTTTTTCCAGCAAGACAATGCTCACATATAGACAAGCTAATCTTAGCACGAGAGCCCATCAAACCCTCTCTAGCTAATCGATTCATGCGATCTTGTCCTATATGTTCCAATATAGCATGTCAAACCTCATCAGATATATCCGCATTACTAGTAAGAGCAATGTTTGAAAAACAACTATAAATCGCACAATTCACATCATGCACCACATCTAGTACCATAAAACCATTAGATAAATAACCATATCCGATTGACACAGAGTCAATCTTAAGTTCTACACAACGACTGAAAAAATTTACAGAGTATCCCAAATCAAGAAGACTAGTAATGTATACAAGATTCCTTGAATCTCCGGAGCATACAAGACATCATGTAGAAACAAAGTACTTCCACCACGGTTAAGTTTACAAGTGTCGACTCCTTGACTTCGACTCTTGCATTGTTTCCTACATAGATCCATTTGTTGCCCGCAGTACGGCAGACTCCACATATGTAACCCGCCTCGAGCTACATGGTTGGTTGCTCCGAATCTATAATCCACAAAGGATAAGAATCAGCCATCAACACAAGATTAGCAACAAAATGCTCAAGACAGATTAGAAGTTACCTTCTTCGGCTCAAGACACTCCGAGCAAAGTGGCCCTTCTTGACAATTAAAGCAAGATAACTTGCTTTTAGGTTTCTTCCCGCCTTCTTCTTCTTGATTCGATCCTTCCAGCAGAGAACGCTTTTATTCTTTCCCTTTCCCTTCTTGTACCATTTCTTCTTGGATCCGGATGATCCAGAGCCTCAGCCAAATAGCTTGGCGAAATCCTCACGATTCTTCTCTCTCACCTCCACCAACATGCCAGTGAGACATCAACAAAGTCTTAATACTCTCACCGTGTGAGTTAAGGTCGCTTCATGGTCTCCCAAGAATCGGAAGAGAACGAATAACCACCGAACTCGTTGTCATCTGACAACTCATGACCGGCAGTTTTCACTCGATCATATTTGACATCTCCCCGAGATGTTGAACCATCGCCAGATTCGGCGATTTGTAGTCAGTCGAACTCGATCGCCACCGCTTTACTCAGACTTATTCCATCAGTATCTTTCTCTAAGGGCTACCTGCATCGCATGAAAGTGAAGAATATGTCTCATACTCTAACACTAGGTCATCCACCATCAACTTATCAATATTCCCTTAGCGGGAATCCTTCCTTTTCCATACCTTATAGGCATCAAGGTCACGTCTCAGACAGGTCATTTGCGTTACTCTCAACAGTTCTAACATAACCCGATTAACAACCTCTAGGACTTCTGTCTCTCAAGAACATATCTGAATCTGAGGTGTCATATTTTATAGTTATCCCCATTCAGCTTTTTCACCTTTGTTCGGGCCTTATGATGTTTTTAGTTGTCATAACCTAACATAAATAAACACATTATTTAGTTACTCACAGATGCTTTTATGTATGTAATCTCAAAATAAACTCAAGATAAATGATCCGTTTACAAAATCAAGTGACAAATCGTGTTATCACTCATCATTCAGATGTACAATCGACTTATATTGATATATTTTATTACATACATCCCACTTAATGATATTAATCATTATTACAGCATGATATTACACATTAAATGAACATATCATTATATACTCATTTGAACTAATCAAGGGCATATTCAATAATCATGCATCATGTAGAATTAACAGCATTAAATAAACTAATCATTTTAAATGAACACATCATTAAAATAAACATGTTGTACAATGTTAACAAATAATAAAGTCTACTAAGAATGTAACAGATTACATTCTTCCTACTCATAAACTAAAAACAACTCCTAATAGACTAGATAAGCAATTACTGCTCCCACTAGGACAAGCCCTAGCGCAGCAGTAATCATGACATGTCCCCTCCGTCTGGACTCAACTACAAGATTCTCTCTGACACTCACAGCAACACACATGCCGCCTGACATGTAATCCTTTAAAGACTTCACTATTCGAGAACCAAAATCCTCCACAGGGTCTTCTTCAGGATCTTCTTCACAGTCAGCATAATTAATCAGCTCTGTGAACAACTGGGTATATGAAACACGTCCTTCATGTAACCCCCAAAATTGTCGTGTCGCGTCAGCAAGATTATCGGGCAATGAACGAATCAACGCCCAAATCCTGTAGTTGTCTAATATTGAAAACTCCTGCATCTCGAACTTTCAGAACAGTCTGTCCAGCTTCCCAATATGTCCAAGGACTCCATGGTAAGGGTCATAGTCCAAATCTTCGATAGCCTCCCTATACCGATTGCGCAACACATCGCGCCGGGTCATAGTGGTATACATCCGCGCTATCTGTAAAATTGAAATAAATCATGTCAGTACATAACCGACAAAACCAGTACAAATACCGGTATATTCCAATTAATCAAGGCACAGAACAAATACACATATATCAAGAAGAACTAAACTTCTTGAATTTTAGGCTATAATTAATTGACCCATTGATCAATCAATTTTGACCCATAGACAGTCATCAACTAGTTCTATCCTTAAGTTATCCACGTCAGATTCCAATTGTTCCATAACAACCCATCTAACCATAGTTATGAGTTTAGTCAACCAAAGTCAACTTTACACAATTCTTGTGTAAATTTAATAGGACACTTAGCTTTTTGTTGGAATCAAATTAATTGAACCCATGTCCAATTAAAATTTGATTCAAAGCCCATTTAATTCGGCCCAATTAAACCAAACTAAATCTAAAGCCCAATTAATTTTGCCCATTCAAATTCGGCCCAATTAAACCAAACTAAATCTAAAGCCCAATTAATTCGACCCATTTAATTCGGCCCAATTAAACCAAACTAAATTTCTCCCCCTTTTTTTTTTAATAAATAAAAAAAATTAATCTGTACAAAACAGATTAATAAAAAAAACTCTTTTTTTATTTAATAAATAGAAAAAAAATTTCTATCCGTGCGCCCTAATCCCGGGCGCGAAGGCGCGTCGCCTGGCGATAAGGTTGCCGCTGCCGCCGCCGCTTCCGCCTCACGCGAGCGCCCGCCGCCTCCGACGCTGCCGCTAACGCCATCACGCCGCCTCGGCCCCGGCGCGCCGCCTCCGCCGCGTCCTCGCGCCGCCTCGACGAGCTCTGCGGCGACATCGCGGCTCGAGCGCCGCCGAAGTCGTCGGCGGCGGCCACGCTTATTGGCGCTCGGCGAAGTCGCCTCCGACGGCCGATCGCTCGCTCGTGTTTGCCGAGGCGTCCCGGCCAAGGCGAGGAGGCAACTGTAACGCGCGGGCCCACGTGCCTCCGGAAGCGACGGCTTGGTTGCCGCCGAGGCTGCTTCCTTCGACGGAGCGTCGGTGAGGCGCCATTCAAGGAGGCGAGATACTGCTCGTTCTTCCCGAATAGAATTTTCTGGTTGCAGCGAAAAAAATGAACAGGTAAATTCTATGCTCTGATACCAATGTTGCAAAATATACCTGTTCTTGTTATTTTGGCTTGTGTCGGAGGAAAATTCACGGTGGAAAATACCTCAAGTATCACCAACCAAATCCGCCGAATGCTTCTACGCCTCTCACCCTCTTCGCCGAGCAGCCGAACCCTCGCCTTGGACGTGCACTCCTTCCCTTTTAAGGGAAGGAGACGCACGCACGGCTTCAAGCCGTGCGTGCTCGAGGTGGTTCCACGAACTGCCTTTGTACAGTTCGTGGAACTGCCACGAATTTCCATCACTTCAAAGCCTAGCAATATCGTCTACATTTCTATATTGGATCGATGAAGAGTTAACTCCAAAGACTGATTCAGTTAACTAAAGAATGTCATGATGATGTTGTTTTTCTTCATCATGTTGTTGATTTTAGTTCAGAAAAGTCGGAATCTGATCTATATTATCCAAAGGCACGGTTAAAGTGTGCAAAAAAGCAGCGTGGCAAGCCAAATATTTATCGAAGAATAGATTTAAGTCTTGGGGTAAAAGGCTATACTCTTTTTCTAAACTTCCTTAATTATAGATGAAGAAAGATAAATTAGAAAAGATATTTTTTCCAATTAAAAAATAACATAGTAAAAAAAAAAAAAGCATCCTCAACAAATTTTACAATTCTTAAAAATTAATTTTTATTTTTTAGAATAATTCTATTGACCACTTGATTCTTCTATGATGCAAAGGTTGGAATTCGTCAACCTAGCGGTCTCTATCAATCTGCCTCCAGACCATCGTAAGGGAGGTAAATCACGGTAGACCTTTGGCCCTTGAGACTAGTAACTAGCGCATGGAGGGACGACACCCTCACATTTGCGAGAGATTGACCCGTTGTCCTATGATGCAAACGTCTACATGCGCTAACCACTAGGCCCTTCCCGCGGGGGCGAAACTGTGGTGGTAAACTTTTTAATGTGACCGACTCCACCGCTGAAGCAGCCCCTCATCAGAAAGTCCTGAAGAGATTTTCGGAGATACGGTACCACGATGTTGATAAGAGCCTATCTGAGTCAGCCCAGTATCTTAGTCAACAGTACCTACTGGTGAATTGTCGCTGAAGAGGACTCGAACCCGACACCTCTCGCAACATTTACTTCCATGCTTACCAATTTGGTAACAACACTTCAGTTTTAAAACTGTGGCGGTAAATTTTTTAACGTGACTGATCCCACTGCCGAAGTGGCCCCTCATCAGAAATTCTGAAGGGATTTTTGGAGGCACAATATCACGGTGTTGATAAGAGTCTATCTAGGTCAGCTCAGTATCTCAGTCAACAGTACCTACTGATAAATTATCGTTGAGGAGGACTCAAATCTGATATCTCCCGTAACACATATCTCTATATTTATCACTTGGGATAAGAGACTTCGGGGACCACTTGATTCTTCAGAAGAATAGATTTATAAGCCTCATACGTACTGCATAATTTTTTTTTGTAAAAAACAAAACATCCTTCAACTTTTAAAATTTTAATAAGACATTTTTAAAAATTTTTGAAAGGTACTTCTTTCACAGTAACTTGTAAAATTATGATAACTCTTACTATGGCTAATGTCCGTGATTCCAATCTCTACCATTCCTATAATATTGTCTAACAATTAAGGCCAGATATTAAATTAGTAAACCATGTCCGGCTATCCATGTATTTTCATGTATAATGAATCGATTAATTAAGGTTATTAATTAATCATTTTTTGACTTCAGGATATATAATATTTCCACATAGACATCAAGCCCCCCAGTTTACGTCAGATTAATAATTATCTTAACTTGATCAAATTGGCCATTCGAATTCCCAGTGTATACTACTATATATATCTATATCGATGCAGTTATAAGACAGATTTAATAAGGCATCAACCCATTGCTCAGCAGTCATACTTTATCATTTCCTCATTCGAGATCACATATGGCCTCCATTATGGTTTCAGCTCTCATACTAACCTACGCGTTGATCACGGTGCTTCTTCATCCTTTGATGGGTCAAGGAATGACGGCGGCGGCAGCAGAGATGATGACAAGTACATCAGGAGCTGCAACTAGTGATGGTAAGTAATTGAATTCATTTTCACAGTTATATATCATCATGTCTTTCAGTTTTCGTAAAGTGATTAATGATCACTTTTCAGGTAAAACGATAGATCAAGGAATAGCGTATGTGCTATTGGTCACTGCACTTCTTATTACATACCTTATCCATTGATATATGGTATCATGTAGCACAGATGACATGCCTTTTTTTTTTTTTTTTACTGTATTTGTCATTGTACCAAGATCAATAATTATCTATGATTCTCTATTGTATTTGTCATCACATCAAAATCAATAATTATTTGTGATTTACTTCCTCTTATACTTATAAAATCGAGATGAAGAAATTGTAAGATTAACGGTTCCAATCTTCAATGCAAATAGTTTGTATCTCTCTCTAGTATCAATGTATCCATTATTTGTTAACAAAGGATGAAATAAGTCACCATTGTTTAATTACACACTATATTTTGTGTGGTGGCTTTTTGTTCGAATGTTTTTTTTTTCTTATGAGAACATTATATGAGGTAAAACGATCATAATTCCATTTCAATAAAACAGAGTTCAACCAATCTGAATTACCAAAGGATTATTGAATAATGAAAACAGATTGACCAGAATAGTTGCAACATTTAATTTCATTAGCAGGTGCAAATTAACATTACATATAATTTCACGGATGTGAAATGATAAACAATCGCAGAGCCCATTCATGAGATTCATCAGTTCTCCAGATTGATCAACGAGCAAAATTAATCTTATGACGATGCCGGACACGGTTGCATGATTTTGTAGAATTTATGTATATATGATGTCAATTGACGAGCAAGTTATGTGGATGTCGATGATCCATTTGTTGCATGCTTACATTGAACTTGTTGCCTTTGCCTTGACATCTCATTCCCACCCACAAGAAAGTAAGCCGTGTGCCTGAAATCCCGAATAATAATAATAATTATTATTATAATAATGCTCATATAATCAATAAAGGAAGACACATCGGGGGTTGATATGTGCCTGAAAAAATTCATCATTTTGACTTTTGAATCAGGATCGATGCTCATGGTGCTATTGAGTGCTTGTTGCATGTGGTGCAACCACCTCTCAGCAGCTTGGTGAGTAACAGGGAATGGTGCATGTCGTCCAATCAGAGCTGGATGACCTGAAATAATGATTCGAATGAAACCATGTTGCAACAATTCGGCCAGAGGTTTCTTTCATTACAGAAGCAAACTTGGAACTAGAGGGATGTAGTCAATTTCTTGTATATTATTCAGATTTTCTTTTCGTATCAACCGAAACACCTGAGATATGATCGATTAATTATCTCATATCTCAGCATTGGAGTAGCACACCAACAATTCCTGGACTTCCCAACCGCAATTCTCCTAAAGGTACAATGAAGCTAATCCTGAACACAAGGTGATTATAAAAGAGAATAGAATCTTTAAGAGGTCATATGAAGTTACAATGATATGTATCGTTACTATAATCAATTTGTGTAAGATTTTGGTCTCCCTCTTGTGATATAAAACAAATACAAAATGACAAATTTTGGCAGATGACAGATGATTTTGCTGCTTTAAAAGGCGAAACAAATAGTGCAAGTGTCAGAAAGTAGCTATCAAACATCAAAAGAACAAGTTCCCTTCACCTTTCCTCTGGGAATACAGATTAGGGCCTCCCATCCTCTGAACGAAGAACTCGTACTGGTTCCGGATCGCGTCCTCCTTCTTCGAATTCGAAAAGATAGATCGAAACCACTCTTCCTCATCATCGAAAACCCTACCGACCAACGGCGTTAACAAAAATCAAAGATGGTCACAATCGAGCAGCTACAACGAAGAGGGCCGCGGAGGGACAGGTAGATCGACTCACCTGTTGTAGAAATTGGTTGAGAGGTCGATGAAGGGTTGGATTCCGCCTAGGGTTTCGAAGAGGTTGGTCTCGTCGATAGCGAAGGCGTCGCTCGCCGCCACCCCACTCCACTCCGACGCCTTCTGCTGTAAAGACTGCATTTCTTTTAAATATTTCACTTTTGCCCTTTTTACTTTGACGAATTAGGAGAGAGGGAGATATTTATACGGCTCGTTCATCGGAAACTTGAGGACGAAGGTAGCGTATTATCTACGACCATCATAATTGTGGCGCCCACCCATTTTGCGAACCCCACTAGCTACTGGACTAACTATGAGACTTTTTCAGGTTAGGCCCATATATATAACGTATGTGTTTGGCGGTACGAAAGTGTGTGCATGGAATTGCATGCTGATAGTTTCTTCGCCTTTCAATGTGGCCATGTTGTCGTCACTTTTCATTCAGATGGAGCAGCCGATTTAGTTGGGCTGACAATGGGCCAACGTCAGCCCACTCTTTCAATGCTTTTAGGAAAGAGTCTCATCCCATCACATGGACTTCTTTTTTGTAACCTAATTCAATTTGAGCACTTTAAATCTTTGATTGGTTCTCTTTAATTTGCTTTGGATCAATTATTATCATTCCCTTTGCTTACCAACGTCAATTGTTCCCTTTGATATCAATCTGCCATGGAATAACACAGCTTCTCACATACCATCACTAAAGCAATTCTCTTGAACGAGGACAAGGATCCGTGTTAGGTTGAGCTTAGGGACAACAATAACTCAAGCAACTACAATATAATAATAATAATAATTACTTACACTTTTTAAATTATATCCGTTAATCTAATTTAATATAACAAACTATGTTTCATAATGCCATTAAAATTACTAAGGAACCATCCCTTTTCACAGCAATTCTAATAAAACTATTTTTTTAAAATAAATCGAAATAATATACTAAAGGGAGAGCGCAATGCCTTTGACAATAATATAAATAAAGACAACTTTTGATAATTTGAGAATAAAGTGGATTATTTTAATTTTAATTTTAACTGTCGCTCCATTTTTTTTTTTCATATAAATAAAAAAGAGAAATATAGTTTTTGACGTGCGCGACATGGTACACGTCTCAATGCACGTGACACCCAACCGCCTACGTTTGGTTAAGCTGTGCCTTGCAAGGAACGGTTGAGATCACGCGGGCCCCCTGAAGAATCTCTCGGTTCAACACGATCATTCGGTCCGACGGCCAGGGGCCAGGGGGATCTCAGTCCGCTTCTCCCAAATGGACGCGTCAGATCACGAGGCCTGCGTCTATAAATAGGAAGCGGGGAGGACTCACAGAGGACTTGACAAGGAATGAATCGGACTGCTACAAAAAAATAATAATAATTTTATTATTATTATTTTGAAGGAAAAAAAGTTTAGCGTCTGGTTTCTCGGTTCTTCCCAGATTCGATACTAGTAGCGGCAGCAAGGCATCTCGATCTCTATCTCTTACTCCCTTCGCCAAGAAAATGATCCAACACATGCAGCGTCTTCTTCCCTAATGAGGTCAGTTATTGTCCTTGATTCCCGTTATTTTCTCCAATTTTTGGGTCGTTCTGCTCTCTTTTATTTGTATTATTTTGTTTCTCGGAGCTTTCCTGATCGCTAAATTAATTGCTCATTCGAAAGAACAGCCATTTGGTGAGATAATGAAGAAATTGTGAGCATTACCGTTCATTAGAATACGTACATATCCAAAGACCTAAGAAAGATATTTATGAAAATGGGAAAAATGCTCTATTTCGAAAATCATTAATCCTGTAGATTAATTGGGCGGCATTTTTGCTCCTCAGAATAAAAAGAAAAAAAAAAAATACTGGTTCCGTGCAATTCTTTTCATGTTTAATTATCTTTCTTTTTTGCTTTATGAGACTTTTGCTTTACTCTTTTCCAACTTGCTATTTCTATCTAGGTTAGTTTTCTTAAAATTCTATATATTGAATCTCTTTCATTTCTAATTAAGCTCAATTTTAAGGAAAATTAATTATCTATTTACAAAAGCACGCAAGATGGGAACTTCTAGTAACCTAGTACAAGTTGATAACTCTTGAAAAAAATGTGCTAAATTACAACTTACAAAACAATATATATCAAAGTCTAAATCATAGAATCTGAGTGTAATAAAATTCAGTTATATTAAATAACACATAGATGGATGTATGACCAATTTCTAGTAAACATGCAATACAAGAACAATAAAAAATAGGAGGTGCTAACATTTGGCTTTATAGAAATTCATCTGAGTGTTTTTCTCAGCTATAGGAAGAGGAAACCATAATGTGATGTAAAAGACAACTCATGTGGAGGTTTTCTGCCTAATCACGTAAATGCCCCCCTTACAGACATCGGATCATGCTATAATTTTATCTCAGCCATTCACATGCAAACAATTAAATAAGTTCAATCCTACTACTGTATCTATGGTCTTGCGAGTTCTATGTGAAGGCCACCTGCGTATTAGTGTTTTTTCCCTGACTTTAGGCAGAAACAATTAAAACTTAACTACATTGCATAATGGAAATTAATGCATCGTATAGTAAATTTCTCTCTTTTGTTAGACATTATCTTTTTCTTACTATCTCATGATTATTCATATATTTCATGCATTAGGGACTCCATGATAAATAAAAGTGATATAGAAGAACAAATAGATACATCAATGTAATGACAAATATGGTAATGGAGGACTACACTCGAAGCAATGGAAATTTTAACCCTAGCAGTAAGGACAGATTTTCTGAACTCATTGAGAACACGTGTGGCCGCTATTGCTTTGGTCCAAATCCTTCCTTGGCTCGCTTCATCTACACCCTCATCTTCCTGGTCACCTGTCTCCTCGCTTGGAGCATTAGAGACTACGGTCACAATGCCCTCTCTGAGCTTGAGAGTGAGTCCTACCTTGCTTTATTTGTTTGTCAAAATTTTTAGAAATATGGCAATTATAATTATTCTGGTGACATGTAGGGCTGAAAGGTTGCCATGGTGCCCGTGACTGCTTGGGAGCAGAAGGTGTGCTCCGCATAAGCTTTGGATGTTTTGTATCCTTTTGTTAATCGCATCTATGTCAACAATACTTGTTATTTTTATAATGATTAATCCATGTTGACTAAGGTACTTGTTTACAAGAAAAATTGTGTGAAATTCTTTAACTTTGCTCCAGTTGTTCTTCTTTCTGATGTTTCTGTCAACTGTGGGAACGAAGAAATTGGAAGACACTAGGAACAATTGGCACTCAGAATGGTGGCCTGTGAAGATCATTCTTTGGATTGGCTTCATGGTGATACCCTTTTTCACTCCATCCGCTTTTGTCCAACTCTATGGTCAGATTACTTATCATTAATCTCTTTGATTTTTTCCCTTCATTTTAATTGCTGTGATTTTAACTGACACATTATTTTTCTCAGGGAAGATTGCACACTTTGGAGCTGGGTAATGGACTTATATTTATCTTTTTTATTTCTTGAGTTTGATTTTCCTTCATTTTTTTTAGAGCGCTAATTAATTTTCCTTGTCTTTCCAGTGCCTTCCTCTTGATTCAGCTCATCAGTGTCATCAGCTTCATAACTTGGCTGAATGAATGCTGCCATTCAGATAAATATTATAAACAATGGTAAATTTAATTGTTAGGCTCATTAATTTATTTGTTAGTTACTCTCAAACTTCATAATTTCAAACCTTTTGCAGTCAATACCAAGTAATGGCACTCTCAGCGATGACATTTCTTGCATCTATTGTTGGAATTACCATGATGTACATATGGTATGTGCCCAACGTATCTTGCAAGCTTAACCTCCTCTTCATCACCTTGACTCTTGTGCTTCTGCAACTCATGACACTCACATCGGTCCATTTGAAGGTAAACCATTGAGATTCTTCAAACATTTACTGTGTCTAAATATACCAAAACGACAGCAAGTTGTGAGTTCCAGTTATTAGAAGTTTGTAACCAGAAGAAGTATTCTGCACCTGACTAATAGGACAGAAAAGGATTCCTGGCACCTGGACTCATGGGAATGTACATTGTGTATCTTTGTTGGAGCGCAATTAGGAGGTAGTTAATTACTTCATCTGTTAATTCTGCTGTTTTCCTCATGTTATTTCTTGAATTTATAATCGAGATAGTGTGATCCTTAACAATTCAGTGAGCCACAAACAGAGATTTGCAATAAGAAGGTAGAAGCTGCAACAAGCGCAGACTGGCTTACTATTGTGGTAATTAAATTTCCTAAAAGTTCATTTGCTTTAGTATTCTACACTAATATTTAATATTTCATTTATGTGATTCACAAAATAGTATATTCTTTTGTATGCTACGGAGCTTTGTTATTGCTGTCCTTGCCATAGTCATTGCAACATTCTCAACAGGCATAGATTCCAAGCGCTTGAAGGAGCAGCTCACTTACATTGTATGCGTTATAATTAGTACTTTTTGGAACAATTATGTTTGTGATTCTTTGTTTGATTTATTGTTACTCTTGTTTGGACAAATGCAGTTCAAGAAAACAGAAGTAGTGTCTGAGGATGAGGTTCCTTATGGATATGGCTTCTTTCATTTTGTTTTTGCCATGGGAGCAATGTACTTCGCTATGCTATTTGTTGGCTGGAATTCACACAACACTATGCCAAAGTAAGTTGAGTCTTTAAAAGTACGTGCGCTTAATTTTATTGATGGACCTTCTTGGTTCCTTGCAGGTGGACAATAGATGTTGGATGGGCCAGCACATGGGTTAGAATTGTGAATGAATGGGTAGCAACTCTTGTGTACAGTTAAGTCATTTACATATCATCTTTTCTTATACAATTTGTTAAATTTATTTATTTATTTATTTAAAAAACACACACACACACACAGATCCTCTCTATTTAGATGTTTTTATTGTGATGACAGTATGGATGCTAATTGCACCCTTTGTTTGGGAGACCAAAAGACAGGCAGATCTAGTGTAGTGAGGAGAGGATAATTTCTTTGATTTCTTACACAAGATTTCGTGGAGCACATGTTTTAATTCCTCGATCCTGCACCCGAAGAGATGCTGTCAAAGCATGAGATCCACTTCCAGATTTCTTCGGCTACATTTAGCATGCTTAATTATTGTATGATTTTTAGCTGCCTTATAAATTTCAAAACTTTGTTATAGCTTTCATTCTTTGTTTTTGCACAAGTGTATTACTTAATTACTACAAAATGCTAATTTACATGATTAAAAATTTAATGTGATCTGAAACAATATAATACTGAAAGGAAACAGATAAAAAGTATAGAAAAACTGCAATCTCCTCGTTCCTAAAAAAAATGAGGAGCGATCTTACCGACAAGAAAATAAATGAGGATCCAAATGATAAGTACGAAGGAGGGGTCAATCGATGGCTTAGAGTTGCGATTTAGAATTGATTTTTACTCATTTAAAAATTTAAAAATTATTCTTTTGTATTTATTAACTTAGATTAATTTTGAGACTAATCTCCTCATTCCTCGAGGTATAAGGTATGCCTCCAATGACTATACTTGATACTATGCGGTGATCCACCTCCGCATCTCCTCACCTTCGCTCATCGCCAGCTCCGGCGCCTTCACTCCCGCCCCTTGTTGTATCTCCATCAACCACTCGTTCGTACCCTGCTCCATCGACAGCGGCACGCCCAACACCGGATGCTGCCTCACAACAGCCTCCGCCGTTGAGTTCCCCCCTGTAGTGCCTCACGAAGTACCCTCTGTAATCAGAAATCAGAATTTATAGCGGAACGAAATTATACCTCCAGCCATCGCTCTTGGCAAAAGTTTCTGCCTGTGAAGATTTGGTGCTTCCGGCCCTTTCTCCATGCAGAAAATGATGGTGTATTTCTAGGAAGAAGATCGCACGCGGAGCAGGTACCAGGGACCAACTTATAGCATATGACTCTGTCCAAAATCTCTTCCATCATCGAGAAGTTGGAAGAATCATGGGGTGGCAGTTACGGTGGTTTTTGGAACCATAATACATAGACCACTTGGTTGGTTGAGTCAAAATAACCAACATTCTCCCACTTGGTCTATGTGTATCCACTGTATAATAATATTAACATATGGATCATGGCGATAGTTCCTCTAAATATGAGTATTATCTTCCATGTATCACAATATGTTACACTTCTCAATGTCAACCCCAAACCAGTTAAAATAAACCCTATGTTTATTTGTGGTCCAAACATAATGATATTTCTCAAAACAATAAATATGTATACAACTCAAGAGAGAAATATTCAAACTAAATAAGAGTTTCATGAAAGAACATTAGAATTTCATTAAAGAAACATTACATTATGGAACCAAGTCCCATTCGCGCTACATGATCCTTGAACCCTTTGGTGGCATGCCCTTAGTCGAGGATCCGCGATCATCAATTCATAATGTGTTCAATAACCACTTTCTTTTCTTTAACACGCTCTCTTATGGCTAAGTACTTAATGTCAATATGTTTACTACGACTACCACTCCTGTGGTTCTTAGCCATAAATACAGCTGCTGAATTATCACAATATAATGTCAGAGGCTTTGAAATAGAGTCCACAACTCTAAGCCCAGATATGAAACTCTTCAACCATACACCATGCGAGGTTGCTTCAAAACAAGAGACAAACTCAGCCTCCATAGTGGAAGTAGCAGTCAAGGTCTGCTTGGCACTTTTCCATGACACAGCCCCATCGGCTAACTTAAACACGTAACCAGATGTTGATTTTCGTGAATCAATACAGCCAGCAAAGTCCGCATCACTGTACCCAATGACTTCCAACTTCTCAAATTGGCCTATACATGAGCATGTAATCCTTGGTTCCTTGAAGGTATCTCATAACCTTCTTTGCAGCTCGCCAGTGGTCAACACCTGGATTACTCTGATATCTCCCAAGCATTCCAACAACAAATGCAATGTCAGGCCTAGTACAGACCTGAGCATACATAAGGCTTCCAACAGCTGAAGCATATGGAATGGTTTTCATTTGTTCCCGTTCGAGCTCATTTTTAGGACACTGATTCAAATCAATCTATCACCTTTCACAATGGGTGCTACACTTGGTGAACAATCTTTCATTCGAAACCTCTCTAGAACTTTGTTGATATAGGTCTCTTGAGACAAACCCAAAATGCCTCTAGATCTATCTCTATGGATCTTTATGCCAATGACATAAGATGCATTACCCATATCCTTCATATCAAAGCTCTTTGAGAGAAATTGTTTCACCTCATATAGCAAACCCTTATCATTAGTCGCCAGTAAAATATCATCCACATATAGAACAAGAAAGCAAATCTTGCTCCCACTAACCTTCTGGTATATACAAACATCCATGATATTTTCTTCAAAACCAAATGAAGTAATAACATCATGAAATTTCAAATACCATTGACGAGAGGCTTGTTTTAACCCATATATGGACTTATTTAGCTTACAGACTAAATTCTCACCACTACTAGAGGAAAATCCTTCTGGTTGTTTCATATAAACCTCTTCCTCTAGATCACCATTGAGGAATGCCGTTTTCACATCCATCTGATGTAGCTCCAAATCAAAATGAGCTACCAATGTCATGATTACACGGAATGAGTCTTTCTTAGATACAGGAGAAAAGGTATCAGTATAGTCAATCCCTTCCCTCTGAGTAAATCCTTTGGCAACAAGTCTAGCCTTATGTCTCTCAATGTTGTCTTTTGAGTCTTTCTTAGTTTTAAAGACTCATTTACAACCAATGGTTTTTACACCATTAGGTAACTCGACAAGATTCCAGACTTTGTTATATGTCATAGAATCCATTTCTTCTTTCATGGCTTCGTACCATAAATCAGAAACATTAGAACTCATGGCTTGTGAAAATATTTCGGGATCATTTTCAGCTCCAACATTGTAGTCACATTCTTGTAGATACACAACATAATCATCAGAAATTGTTGATTTCTTAGTCCTAGTAGATCTTCTCAATGTTGCTTCAACAGTCTCCTGTATAGCAGGAACAGGTTGCTCAACAGGTTGTTGCTCAACAGGTTGCTCAACAATTTCGGGTATTTGCTGAACCTCAGGGTCTACTGGATTTGGATCAACAGTTTGTGGAACCTCTTGAACCTGTTGTTCAATATGCGCATGAACACAAGGTGCATTATGAACTATAACAATTGGTCCGCTAGTTGAAGTGGAGCATTGAGCATCTTGATGACCTTTCCCAAGACCAGGGTCTTGAAAACGATCGCTCCCACTGATTAAATCATTTTCAAGAAATTTGGCATTTCTTGATTCCACAAACCTAGTGCTATGAGAAGGACAATAAAATCTATATCCCTTGGATCTTTCGGCATAACCAACAAAATATGCACTTAAGGTCCTCGGGTCCAACTTCCTTTCATGTGGATTATAAATCCTCACTTAGGATGGGCAACCACAAAAGCGTAAATGTCGCAAACTAGGTTTCCAACCTTTAAACAATTCAAAAGGTGTCTTTTGAGCGCTTTGTTGGAACTCGGTTTAATATATACGCCGCCGTCTTTAAAGCTTCAGTCCATAAGGACCTAGGAAGTTTGGAGCTAGCAAGCATGCTCCTAACCATATCCATTAAAGTTCGGTTTCTTCTTTCAGCTACACCATTTTGATCTGGAGAACCAGGTAAAGTGTATTGGGCAACAATCCCACAATCTTGAAGAAACTTTGCAAATGGACCAGTAGCTTGTCCACTCTCAGTGTATCTACCATAGTACTCTCCTCCTCTATCAGATCTTACGATCTTAATTTTGTCACCTGCTTTCTACTTCAAATTTCTTAAAATTTTCAAAGCATCAAGTGCTTCACTTTTGCTGTTTAATAAGTAGAGGTACATGTAACGAGAATAGTCATCAATAAAGGAGATAAAGTACTTATTACGGTATGATTCTATATCAGGACTACAAATATCTGTATGAATTATTTCTAACAATTGAGAACTCCTCTTGGCACCTTTCTTTGACTTGTTAGTCTGCTTACCTTTAATGCAGTCTATACAAGTACTAAAGTCGGTCCAATCAAGAGTACTAAGTACTCCATCATGTACCAACCTCTTAATTCTATCAATGGAGATATGACCTAATCTCCTATGCCATAAATTAGAGGAACTCTCATTAATGACACATCTTTTAACACCAACATGCATAGAAGAATAGTGATTATCTTTTTCTAAATTAAGACGGAAAAGACCATCAGACAATGTACCACATCCAATAATTTCAGATCCATTAGAAATACTGAAAGATGAATTTGAAAAATTAAAGGAATATCCAACAGATACAAGTCTTGAAACCGAAATTAAATTCCTAGCAAAACCAGGAATATAAAATGTCTTTTCCAAATTTAAAATAAAACCACTATCTAAGATAAGCTTGCAAATGCCAATGACTTCCACATGTGAGGACATTTTGTTTCCAGAATAAATGTAACACTCACTTCCCAATCGGTTTCCGTAAGTCTTGCAAGCCTGAAAGAGTTGGTAACATGAATCAAGAACCGAGTCAATCCACCATGTGTCATGAGTAACATCAATCATGTTAGATTCATAGCGCATAAAAGAGAGTTGAGTACCTTTCTTATCAAGCCATTGTTTGAACTTGGTGCAATCTTTCTTTAAATGCCCTTTCTTCTTGCAGAAGAAACATTTGGAACTTTTCTGAATGTCCCCTTTGGCAGGAATCTTGCCCTTGTTCTTGGCTTGAAATGTCTTTTTCTTTCCTGATGTAGTCAAATTTACCTTCTCACCCTCTTCCACAAAGAAGTCTACCCTCTTCTTGAACACACATGGTCATAAGTTCATTAATTGACCATTTCTCTTTATGTGTGTTATAAGAGATCTTAAATGGGGCATATTGAGGTGGTAGAGTATTAAGAATGTATTGTACTAGAAAAGAGTCAAACATCTCAACCTCAAATCTCTTCAATTGAACCGCAATGTCCCTCATCCTCATAATGTGGTCACGTATACTGCTTTATGGATGAGAACTGATGAATTAGGGTGCTAGCTAAAGCCTCGTCAAGACACAAATTGATCATCGATTGCCTTTAGCAAATCACGAACATTGTCATAATGCTCAAGAGAACCCCGATGCCATTCGAGATCTTGGTCTTTATGAACATTATTGAGGCGATTAGATCGCTCCCATTTTTCATAAAGAGCAATATTTTCGTAAGGCTTCATCCTTCCTTATGGCGTAATCAATGTCCTCAGACCCTAAATGAAGAAGAGTTCTCTCCTTCCAAATTTTATAATTATCCCCACGGAGCTCAGGAACATCACATATCATATCAGAGAAATTAACAGGCTGACAAACTACAAAATAAATAACCATACTCGTGTTACAAAATTTGAAGCTAATTAAACAACATGACATATCTACCAATGTAAAATATATCTAAAATATGAATCCCATCGACATAAAACTTTGTCAGTCAAGTATTAATTCAATTAAATTCATAAAACAATATGACAAAATTATCAAATTATGTCCTTAATTTCTAATCCCTGTGGGTAAATTAGAAAAACATAAAATTGATATTTTATCCGAATTAATCATATAAAATATAATAAATTTTCCTGTGGGATAAAATTTATTATATCTTATATAATTAATATTTCAATATGATCCTACAATTAAATATAAATTTTAATTTTCTAAGGATGCTGTGGCTACTCCTTGAAATTAAAAAATATTAGGATCAATTATTTAAAAAATTCAAATTCAAAAATTACATGTAATTAAATTACATATAATAATTTGATCACATGCAGCCCAATCAAAAGTTTAATTAAAAATAATAATAATAATAAAAATAAAATAAAAATCACATCAGCACGTTTATTTTATTTTTATTTATTTATTTATTTATTATTATTATTATTATTTTTTAAATCAAACTTTTTCCCTTCTATCGCAGAATTTTGGGGAAAAGAAATGGATCGGAGAAGAAATTATTTTAGGCTACAGGTAAGCAATTTCTATATCTCATCTTCGTTTTGTAAATGATTTACAAAGAAGAATCCAAAAAAAACGCCAAGAAAATCGAGGCAGAGGCATTTTGAAGCTCTGATACCAACTGTAATCAGAAATCAAAATTTGTAGCGAAACGAAATTATACCTCCAGCCATCGCTCTTGGCAAAAGTTTCTGCCTGTGAAGATTTGGTGCTTCCGGCCCTTTCTCCACGCAGAAAATGATGGTGTATTTCTAGGAAGAAGATCGCACGCGGAGCAGATACCAGGGACCAACTTATAGCATATGACTCTGTCCAAAATCTCTTCCATCATCGAGAAGTTGGAAGAATCATGGGGTGGCAGTTACGGTGGTTTTTTAAACCATAATACATAGACCACTTGGTTGGTTGAGTCAAAATAACCAACACCCTCGCCTGCGGGCACCAATCCACCATCCTCTGCATCTCCGCCGCCGCTGGTTCTCTGTCTTCGGCGTTGCTATTGTCCTTCCGCACCACCCACAAGTACGGCCACCAACCGTCCCAGTTCCCGCCGGAGCTCATCCATCCTCCAAATCTCCAGGCTCCTGAACGCCACCGACTTCACCGGCTTCAAGTCCAGCCGTTCCATGTACGGCTTTTTCTCCTCTAAGGCTCTATCCTGAACAGGTCACCTCCATTAATGGCTTCATCAGAGGCGAAGATCAGCCCCATCGGTACCAGTTGCAACTCTATCAATGGCGGCCAGCACATCTGCTTCCAGTTACTCGATCATGGCGATCAAAACCTTGGGCTTGTTCTCGGATCGCCGGCGACCGAACAACTGGAAGATTTCTCTCAAGATGACGGAGGTGGCGGACTTGATTCAGAAGAGCACGGAGGGGATCCCATGGACGGTGTCACGTTGGCAAGCCACGCCAGCGAGCGGATGAGGCAGGTGACGCCGGCGAAGGAGCAGATAGATAAAGCGAAAATGTTTTGTCTCGTTCATAAAATATTCCTCAACACGATGAATTAATAGAAATTTTTTAAATTTTATAAAATAAAATAAATAGAAATATTTTCATTGATTTATAAAATATTTAATAAAAAAATATTTAAATATAAAAATGATTACAACTATTAAAATAAAAAAAACAACGTGAAAATAATTTTATAATCACTGTCGACATCTGGTCTGTGAGAAAATTATTTTTTAATCATGCCAATTAAATATAATGCACTTCTTTGTTCAATATAATATTCAAATTAATTTTTGGAATACAAATTAAGAGAATAACCTATCTGATTAATAAAATAATTAATACGAAAAGTGTCATTAATATTAGTGAATCTTCATATTTTGTCATTTAATCATTCACTAAACTCAACAGTGATTTTAACTCTTTTTTTTTTAAATTCCAGCAATTGTGATTGAAGCTACAAGAACATGCTGGGAAAATGTTTTACAGTTATTAAAAGATTCAATTTATTTGTTCTAATCGGTTTCAATTTTGTTATATATTTATATGGAGGTATTTATAAGGGCGAAATCAAAATATTTTCTTCTCTTTAAATCATCCATGCACATTTGAAACACATCGTTTGGAAACAAAATAAGATATTGCCATCATTCATCCACACTAATGCATTGCCACCATTCACCTTATTTCATTGTCTTGAAAGTGAAGATTATTTTCTTTGACGAAGGAAAAGGATGACACAAGAGCAAAAACATTAGTAAATAGTTACAAAATATCAAAATGGAGATAAAGCACATGTCCATCAATTTCTCATTATCATAGCGGTAAAATAAATTGTGGCGTCATAACCGAAAAGAGAATGTTGAAGTACATATGAGATCAATATCTCAGGATCAAGTCCGGGTCATCTGAGAAACATAGCAATGCTTTATTTTTGGAGTCTACCAAACAGATACCAGCGCATGAAGCAGGTGAGAACAACAAAACATTTACCGCACTGGCTGTTGATTGTAGTGGTTCTTCTCTTTCTTTTTAGCAGCAGCAAGTTTAGCACTTCGCGCAGCAGCCTCTACGGCTGCAGCTCTTGCGGCCGTATCCATCTCTTTGCTCGATTTCTTCTTCCTCATGGAGGACACCTTCTTTATCCTTTCCTTCACGCCGACTGCAGATGCATCTGCCTCTTCAGCCTCGCCGTCTCCTTTATCTGGGTTCTTGTTGCCATTCTGATCTTCCTCTTCCTGTTCCTTGCTTTCCTTAGATGATTTTTCTTTCTTGGATTTCTTTTTCTTTAAGTTTTTGGTTTCTGAAGGAACGCCCACGGTTTCCTTCCTCTCCCCCTCGCTACTTTGCTCCGGTTGCTTCTTGTCTGTGCACATAGATGGAACCAAGTCAGTTTACAAAGGATAGACAAATTCAATTCATATGCATATGCATGTCATGTGAATTGAAGTTTAGTATGTACAAATATGAACTAAATATATGAAAGATGGCATTACCAGTCGTCTCGTCTTGTGCAGCATTACTATCTTTATTCGCAATGCCAAGCTCATGTAGAAGTGCATCCAGCTCTGCCATTTCCTTTTTCTTAAGCTCTTTCTTTGACAGTTGCCTTTCAGCATCTTTGGATGGAACTGGAACAGGAGCAGCTTTCTCAATGGTTGGTTCTTTCTCAACGGCCTCTGGTTCATTTTCAGGTTCCTCAACTTCGTCATCATCACCAATATCAAGACCATCATCCTCACTTTCACTTTCCTAGACAGAGGAAAATCGAGAGTACTGGTTATAAAACAGAGACTTAAATATCTGAGATACAAATACAAAGCAAAGATATGTCTCTCCTGTGTGCAAGAACTGCAAAAAGTAGACAAGCATTATAACTAGAAAGCAACAAAGTGTTTGCTAATAGGAAATTCCCAAAACAAAAAATCCCAGATTTTTTTTTTAAAGACTCTACCTATGATAATATAATAAAATTTTCAAAAGAGTAAAATTCAAGATTCCATAATGCTAAACCTCCAAAATTTTGGTCACATGAAGGAGGCATAATTACAATTCAACTTCAATCCCCGTTACGTATTCAACAGGTGGGGATTCATATTCTATGATCCTCATCTAGAAACACCAACTTTCTGAAAAGAAGGTTACTTAAACATGAGGATTTTGAAAAGGAAAATGATTATTTCTATAAAAAATGCTTCAGCTCAGAGAAGGTGCATAAGGCGGACTAGATTAGCAACCCAAGCTTTGACATTCAAACTGGACCTATCTAGGAACTACAATTTTTGGAAAAAGTAAACAAAATCAAAACAACATGAAGACTATTTTACCATACTCCACGGCATCAAAGGTAACAAAACTTATTTGGTTTTCAAATAGTTAAAGCATAAATACTAAGATACATTGCTAATGGAAACAAATTCCATAAGAGATATGCAAGTCAAAAATTGCACGTGTTAAAAAATTCACAGTTCGTACAGATAGCCAATACAAATTTGTCACTCAAGTAGAGCCCTTTATATGACAATTTACACAACTATTATTAACCATTCAATCGAGTTACTTAGCCACCAGGATCCAAGGTTGTGCATGATATTATACAATCAGAGTCAAGAAGCTTCGCTATTCGTTTTTTTTTTTAAATAGTACAATAGTAGTTAATCACCAGATACAAATAGAAAAGCGCAAATAAATATAGGCTGAATGACATCAGGAATACTGAAATAGAATGACAATGACACTGAGATTCATGCAGGGTAATATAGTATTTTACGTTCTCTCAACAATCTGTTCAAAACTTGCAACGATTCTAATTAATAATTTTCTGTTATCAAAAGGTTCACAAAACAAGACATGTTAAGACCTTTTTAGACCAACCAACAAGTACATTAGTGTTGTAGAACTAGCATTAGGAGTTTCCCTTAGTTCTGAATTCTAGTCTTGTAGAAATAAAAACTGCTGCTGCCTTCTCAGAAAATGAGATAATAAGAAAGAAACAAAGGATAGACAAGAGATTGGAAAAAGTGAACTGATAAGACTTTGCTGGTTAAAAGAAAACATATTCATAGATCTACAGGATCCAAAGGAAGAAAGATAGGAATAAGAATTTAGAATGAATTCTTCAACACATCAAAACCAATATTCAAAGCATTTTCTCTAAGCTTGCATATGACAAATTCAAGTTTCTCTGATATTGCTTATAGGTAATATTTATCATGAAATCATTGTAAAAATGGCTGCATAAGGTAAAGTGGACTTGCATGCATGCCTCGTCTGAGCAACCATTTGAGGACATTATTCAACCACCAGTCTTTTGCCCGAACAAAACAATATACTGAAACACCAATTAGTCTCTTTTTTACTATATAAATAATCAAACGTGCATAACTGAATTATGATCTAGCTAAACGATTCTTCTCACACATCAAAAAAGCAAGCTGATTCAACATCAAAGGATTAAGCAAAAAATTAAATGAGAGGAAAAAACATCCAAGTGCAAAAACAATCTGAAGAAATGAAATCGAACAAAAATTATTTTTTAAAATACGCTTTGGTTTCATCGATAACAACTAGCTAGCACGGTCGATTGCAATGTGCTCATATACCTCCTCTATGGCGGTTTCAATCTCCTTGTTGTGCTGCTGCTCCGACAAACCCCATACAGCTTGCGGCGGTGCCGTCGTCGCATAGTAATCATCATCGTCATCATCGCCAACATCAGCCCAGGACTTGGACGTAAGAGGCGCCGGCGCCCAAAACACTTTCTTCTCCTGCTCCTTCCCTTGGCTCTTGGACGCTCCCTTGCCCTTCAACTCCTTGTCCGACTTCTTCTTCTTCTTGAGAGTCTCGAGCGCCGCAAAAACGTTGGTGCTATTGATCTTCAACTGTCCATCGTCCCTCCTGCTTCCGCCTCCGACCATCTCTTATTATCACCGAGCCGAGACAGATCCAGTCTTCACTCTTGAAATCTGCCTAAAATCTAATCCAACAGTTCGGCGATGAACCAAAACACACGAATCGATGCACAAAACCAAATGCGAGAACTGCCGCAGCTTGCTAGGGACAATAAAAGTGATATTTTTACAAAGCCTCGATACAAAATTTGGGATCCAGGAAGATGATTCTCTAGAAATATATCAAAAACTTGAAAATCGATGGAAAGATTGCGAGGAGGAAGGTTACAATGATCGGATTATAGGGTTTGGAAGAGCCGGAGGCAACACGGTGGGGAAGAGAAAGAGATTAGGGTAAGCCGATAACGTCTTCGTTTCTTCGATGACACGATCGCGTCGAGGTTTTCGCTTATAGGAAACCAAAGCGTACCCGTTACTAACGCTTCACGGATTCATGGGAGGTGCAACATGGGACCCATAGTTTTGTTGCGTAAAACAACGGGTTTGTTTTCGGGTAAGAGTCGACGGAGGGAGGATGTTGTTGTCTTATCGTGTCTTCGAGGTACAAATATGATTAACCGGTTCCTCACGGTGAGTGGCGAGAAATGTAGTAGACGCAATGACTGGGAGTAAGTTCATTTCAATGTTCTGTGAGACTGTAAAGTTCGGATTCCTTGGATCAAAGGAATGCATTTTTGTCGACTAGACGAAGAAAAATAAAAGATTTCCTTAATCGAACCGACTTGAAATACAAATTATAAAATCAAAGAAGATGATGGATTAGCAAGAATAATGTTGATATAGGTGGAAATTTTATTTTTTTAAAAAAAACTATAATGAATTTTTATTAAGAGAGAGATAGGTATATGATAAGTAATGTGAATTTTTTTTTTATCATTATATATATATATATATATATATATATATCAAAGATTACTGATAATAAAAAAAAATAACAACAAATACAATCCGCCTGTTACATCGATTCCAAAACGCACCGAAACACATTGTATATGTCAATTAATTTAAATAATTAATAATTTTTTAAGTAAAACTACGTTATGTATTAATATATATTTTCCCATTTAAGAATAAAAAAATTAAATAATTAATAAATATAAAATTTAACATGATTAACTATAACAATTAATGTTTTCATTTTCCTTTTCTATATATTTCCTTATAATGTCCCTTCCTCCCTTTTATTGTCACATATCTATTAACATAATATATAGTATATAATAATAATAAAAAAATCTGGAAGACAAAAAACATGAGCGATAACGACGAAGTTCCTTGTCTCCTTTCGGACACGGCCGCTCGCTCGCTCGTATCGCTTTCTGATCCACTCGAACATGATTCCCGTTCCACTACTCTCCCTCAATTTCTCACCTTCTTGTCTCTCCATCAAATTGAGAAAGCCTCCCGATTCGTCACTGCTCGATCCTCCCAACACACAGATCCATTCCCCCGAGCAATTGCAGAAGTTCATCTTTCTTCTTCTTTTTTGGTTTTGGGTTTGGTTTAATTGGTTGTGGGAGTGTGAAGAACGGAAGGAAGCGAGTCAAGATTCCACGGCACTGACTTTTTGTCTCCGGAGCCTGTCTAATTTGTCATCGAATAGTAAACCAATAAAAAATTGTTTTTTTTTTTAAAAGAAAGTATGTGCAAGGGGAGAGCGATGAGATCATGAGGTTGGTTGTTGATGCGTCTGCTGTGTGAAGTCCATTGGTGGGAAAGAAGTTCGGTGGCTTTGTTTCTCCTTTTTTACTGAGCCGATATCGGTCATTCCTAGAATTAGGGCTCTCTTTTTCTCTGATCCCTCTCGTGTTGTACTCTCCTAGGCGTTGTAGGAGTTAGTGTTGGAGGATAGAAGGCGAATGGGGTCTAAGGCTAAGCTTTCGAAGAGAGCTCTCGAGACGGATACGCCTGTCATGGTCCAGGTACTTTCGCTCTGCCTTTCTCTGTTAAAATAAGGCTTTTGGTTTTTTGATGGGTTTCATCGTGTAACAGCGTAAAATACTGAATAGAATTTCGATACATATCCTATTCTTCGGGAGGTTGCTGCGAAAAGAAACATTTTCTTGTTTTACCCTTTTCAGATGGGAAAAGTGATCTTTGTTTTTTATTTTGATTTTTTTATATGTTGGCTACGTGCTCCGGTGTTTGTGGATCTTCTTGTGAGATGGATTTTATATTTTGAGTTGCTCAATTGGATTCTTTTGGCCCGTCAGATTCAGGAATTGATGCGCGGATCTAAGGATTCGATCTCACTAGCTCAGGTTTGACCCCTTGAATCCCCATCACTAATCACCGTGCTGCTGGTTGGTTTTTTTATTTCCCTGATGCATTCTTTTGTTTATTTCTTTCAATTGTATAAATTAATTTAGTTTCTGTAATTGATTTTCATAAATGGGAATTGAATTGCAACGCTTACTTTCTGGGATTGATGCTTGTGATCCAGTATCTCATGTTTATGATCTCAAACATCTTATTAAACAATTATTTCTTTCCCTTAGCAAACTATGTTAAATCCTATTGACTTTCTTTTTGCCTACCATATACCCTCTGGCTTATGTGCTTTAAAATCACAATTCCCTCAAATATCAGAATGTTAGTTTAGGACTTACCGTGGAATTGTGCGAATCAATGAAGTCTTGATTCAGATGGGGGATTTTTGATGTAATAAACATTTTCCCTAATATTTGTCATATTAATTAATTATACTCATCAATCATCTCCATGCAGGGTGTAGTCTATTGGCAACCACCTGAACTGGCTCTTGAAAAAGTCAAAAAACTTGTTTGGGAACCTTCAATTAGTAAATATGGTGCTGATGAAGGTCTTCCAGAACTAAGGCAGGCTTTGATTAAGAAGGTATTTCCTAATAAGCTAAAATATCAGGTTTTGCATACGTGACAGCTTCAAATTGTTCGTCTAATTAAGCTCATGACGTGGCATTTATAGTGGAATTGCCTTTCTAAAAATTTTCTTCTACTGGAAAGTGTAAAGTTTTTCTCCCAAGCATATATTAATAGTGATGACAGAAGCTCTAAATAGTTGTAGATGTGTTGAAGTAGCCGATGGCTATGACTACAGGGGGTACTAGTTTTTACTTAAAAGTGCAGTAATTGGTAATTGTATAGAATAAAAACATTTGTGCTTCGTGGAGAATATATCTTTCAAAAGATGCATCTTTCCAAGAGAAAATATGGATTAGCATTCTTGAATGATCATTTTTAAGCTTGCAGCATGCTAATTTTCTTGTGCCCATTCTAATTTTAAAGCCATTGATGATGTTGGTAGCTGCAAGGTTATTTGGGCATGACCATTGATTTGAATATTTTTCTTCTATTTCTATATATAAATTCAGTTTTGATACTAGTGGTATCAGAATATTTAAGGAATTTAGCTTTTCTAGTCAATTTAATTGGTTCCATTAAAAACTCTCTACCTTCATCGAAATTAAAAAGAAAAATCACTTCTGCATTTTGTATCTTCTATATAAATTCATTCAGCTAACATTATGCCTTGGCTGCAGTTACAAAGGGAGAATAATCTGAATAAGGCTGCAGTTATGATCACAGCTGGTGCAAATCAGGTGATCATCATAAATATTCATCTTCCAAGTTTTCTCGTATTTTTTAAGAAAATACACAAAGTCAAGTTGTCAATCAATTCAATGTTGTCTTTTTTGTACCAAGGAACTATTTCCATCTAGTCATTTACAATTTGATCTTCATCCAAATTTCTTCATTTAAATTTATGTTCAAAGAATATTTCATGCCAACTGGAACTCTGGAGGAATAGGTATTCTACCACACTTCATATTAAGTCTGTTCGTTTACTTTATTTAAGACAGTAATGTTACCAGTTCACACGTGCTTATTGAAACAGGGTAAATTTAATTATATATTCATATCCTAATAAAATGATAGATATGAGAAATCTTTTGATGAGGAGGTATTCTTGCTTTTTAAACTAATTTTCATCCTCAAAGGCTCTAAAAGAAGTGGATCAATTTGTATGGCAACTAAATGGACTCCAATAATGACTAATTAGGCTTAATTCTTTGAGCCGCTTTATGTAATTTATGCTAGGCTTTGTTACTTTGTTGTTTAATCAACTATCTTAGTGTGTATAGAAGAAGGTAAAGTTGAGTTGATTTTTTCCGATGGAAATTTTTCTTACATGCTCAGCTATGTAAATCTTAGTGTCTAATTCCTTAATAAAGATTTTCTTTGATTGTTGTATATGCTTTACAGGCCTTTGTAAATGTGGTACTTACGCTGTGCGATCCAGGGGATTCAGTTGTCATGTTTGCACCATATTATTTCAATGCTTACATGTCATTCCAGATGACTGGCATTAGGGACATATTGGTTGGGCCTACTGACTCTGAAACACTTCGACCAGATATAGGCAAGTCTCTTGTTGCCTATTTTGGTTGAGTTAACTAACTGAAGCTAACTTTTGCTGATCACTTATTTTATATTCTGGGGTTAACCATATTCAAGATCAAAAAACATCTGTTAACCTGTCAAATGATATTATTATTTTTCCCCTTGGTGCAGAATGGTTAAAGAAGACTCTGTCACAAGATCCCATCCCAAAACTAGTTACTGTTGTAAATCCAGGAAACCCTTCAGGGGCTTACATCCCAGAACCTCTTCTCCTGGTAAATGACTTACCTTATTACATGTTGATATAATTTTGTTTCTGGAAGTGTGCTGCCATTTCTTTTGACCTGTTGAATTTGTTTTTCTTTTTCCAGGAAATGTCAGATCTTTGTAAAAGAGCTGGTGCATGGTTTGTTGTAGATAATACATACGAGTAAGTAATATTGTTTTTTCACTTCACATGCATAATTTCATTCTGATGCAATCAACTCGTTTTGTTTTGTCTATACAGACCCATATGCAGCGTATACCAGCAAAAACATGAACAATCAATAAAAGATTGACATAAGACGCAACTTTTGATTAATGATGATTGCTTTGTGCTTGGATGCCATAGATGATATCAATGTCAATCTTCATGCTATTACATACGATAACTGTTGCAACAGTTTATTACTTGTGTCGAAGTAAGAAAGCTTTTAATTGAACTGACTAGGATTTGTCGTTCAAGACTTCACGGTAATTTCATCTCCTGAAGGATAGGCACTGTTTACAACTGGCATCTTATTTTAGACCGCGTTTACATACCTCTATACAAGGAACTGAAGAATTTAGGTTCTACTATTTTAGCTTTAGAGTTATTTAACAATCACAAGGACGGATCTTGATTCTGCAACATTCTTGTACTCATTTGGTTCAATCTGCATTCATCCAGCTACTGACTTTCTTTGTTTGTTTGTTCTAAAAAATAACGGTGCAGATATTTCATGTATGATGGGTTGAAGCATTCTTGCATAGAAGATGACCACATAATTAATATCTTCTCGTTTTCTAAAGCGTACGGAATGATGGGATGGCGCATCGGTTATGTAAGTGAACAAATTTTGTTCTCCGTAGTGTTCGCAAAGTTGTATTTTGATCTCGAATATTATCTCCACAGATTGCCTATCCGGAAGGTGTTGATGGTTTTGCGGCTCAGCTTCTCAAAATCCAAGACAACATACCCATCTGTGCCGCCATCATAAGCCAGCGTTTGGCACTCCACTCCCTGGAAGTTGGCCCAGAATGGGTCCGAGAAAGAGTGCAGAACCTTGTAAAGAACAGAAAGATGCTGGTGCAGGCTTTGGCTCCACTCGGGGAAGAAAATGTCAAGGGTGGCGAGGGTGCCATCTATCTCTGGGCAAAGCTTCCCGAGGAGTTCCCCAACGACGAGGAGGTAGTCAGATGGTTGGTGAAGAAGCACCATGTGGTCGTCATTCCTGGGAGCGCCAGTGGTGGTCCGGGCTATCTTCGAGTTTCTTTCGGTGGCTTGGAGGAGGGCGACTGTGAGGTTGCTGCCTACAGGCTGAAAAAAGGTTTGGAAGAGCTGATGAAGGATGGCATGGTCGAGTAATTGTGATCTGCTCAAATGCACTTGTGGGGCGTTGCAGTGCTAGTGATCATGTTTCATTTGCCTTCTTGACTGACGCAAATAACATCCAGTCAGATGCATCGTATCCATAGTTTTTTTCTTCCAACATATTGTTTCTTTCTGGTTTTCCATTATGAAAGGCACTGGAACTTGATTGATGCCCTTTTGCTGAAACAGTTGAAATATATAACCTTTCAATTGGTGACCATCTATAAATTAAATTATCCGAAAATTTTAATCCAATCCACCAGTTTAGGTTTGATATATGTAATTTACTTAAATCTACTAGTTTTATTCCTCTGTGCTCGCGATGCCTGCCACGTCGTGGGCATCATCAGTTGCCCGAACGCCGTCTAACAGTTTAGGATAAA